>PVKZ01001429.1:219795-400013 GCA_004027375.1 Macroglossus sobrinus | reverse complement strand
TAAAGTTTATTTTAAGAGATGTTTGGTTGACTATTTTAGAAAAACTCTATGTAGGCAAGGTTAAATAAATAATTCTTTTTTCCCCTTAATATTTAACCCAATGATAAGGGGGATCAAAGCATGAGGTACTTTTCAAACTTAACACCTCATTAAAAATCTTGGGGTATGTGTGTGTGTGTGTGTGTGTGTGTGTGTGTGTATTTTAGGATCGCTGTTTAAAAGTTTGCTGCCCTTGTAAAAGCTAATGATGTAACTAAAGTAGCTATGCTTATTAAAACTTTACTCCAATGAAAAAGTATTGTCAGTGAAATAAAGCTAACAGTTACTATTTCAGTGTTGTTAAATGGAATAATGCAAGCTCCTCCATATGGTATAAATTACAATACACATCAGCACCTGAGACTAAAAGTATAAATAGATTCAACTTAGAAAAAGATATTTATTTCTCCCCCAAATAATGACGAATATTTTAATTTGTAGAAATTGAAAAGAGATCTATTTAGCTGTAGAAATTTATTAAGGGGGAAAAAAAAGAAGAATCCTTACCTCATATTACATGCAAAAAAATGCATTAAATGGCATATGAAGTATTTTATGGTACCAAATAAATAATTTTTGTAAATATATTTATAATCTTGAGTAGAAGGCCATATTAAGCACTAAACCAAGAAGCTAGAAATTATAATATCACAAATACTTAGCAGTTACTTTCTATCAAACACTAACCACATTCTTTATTTGAATTCTCTAATCAGTCTTCACAATCACTCTAGAAACAGGCAAGAGAGGTTTTTTGTCTAATATTGTAATTGCTCAATTTTACAGCTAGTAAGTGGAAGAATCAGAATTTAAACCAATATAGTTTAGTTTCAGATATACAGACAAAAATAACATTTTTGATCATCATAATTTCTTAAATCTCATATTGTTCAGTGATATCAAATAGGAGAGATTATTCTCTTATAATGGAGTAACTACTACACTTTGATATATATATATTTTTTAAGATATTTTGACACTAAAATTTAATTTTTGAAATATGTCTACCCCTTGATTCAGCCTTTGTATGTTTAAACATTTATCTAATTAATCCCATTGGACTTTTTTTTCTTATTTTCACTACACACGAAAGAAATATGAGTGCAATTTTTTGGTCTCTGAAAGGGTTTTTAAAAAACAGAATTTAAAACTATAAAACAAGGGCTGGAATTAAGTGCAGGAATTGCTTAGTCTATCCCTCTATCTGACAGTTACTAAAACTGAGACATGAAGAGGTTAAATATTTATTTATATATAGCTAATTATTATGGAAGTAGAAGTAGAAATATAATATTCTGTTGTCTATTCCAGTAATGGAGCTTTCTATCTGACATTTTGTTATTTGCATTATTCTGCAGACATTATTTATTTTATTCTGCAGACATTTTCATGTTCTTCTACAGATGTTTTCTTATTCATGGAAAATAATCATGCAATTTGTAGCACAGTTTAAGAAATCTTTAATTCTCTCAAAATCCTAGCTTTTCAACATACATACATACATACATGCTAGGTTATTCTATGACAATGAACATAAAGAGATGAAGAGTTTGCCTCAGGCAACTTATTTATAGAAGCATATTAAAGAAATATCCTTTATAACCTACCAGTGCATATTAATACTCAAAATAAACTATGCCATCGTTGTCGAGTAATAGTAAAATCCACAAAGGAAGATTTTTAAAATATTTTTGAAAATATCACAATTATTATTAAAATGTTTAAATAGCATAAACGTTAAAATGCTTTGATAAGCTTCACAGCTAGTACCATGGACAGATCTCAGAAAGACCTATTCAAGTTTGCATGGTATCCTCCTAGATAGTTCTCTATGTACTACATACTTATAAGTTTTTTTCTGACTTTTAATTTTATATAAATAAAATTATATTTTGGAAATCATTCTTCTTTTAAAAATAGACGTATCATTTTTCTTTTATGTACAGAACATTCTCTAAAATTTTCCCTATAATGGACAGTATTCTGTTCCAAATTTTCTCCATTATATACAATATTGTAATGGATGTCCTCGAACATATAACTTTGTAATCAGGTGCCAATAGTTCTAATAAATAGAAGAAATGTAATTGGTGGGTCAAATAGTATGCATTTTTTTAATCTTTTTTTTCTTTACTCCAACAGAACCTGGTCTTCCTAGGTGGTCTCCCATCCAAGTAGACCCTGCTTAGCTTCTGAGATCAGACGGGATCGAGTTGTTCAGGATGGCGTGGCCATAGAATGGTACACATTTTATATTTGTTAACCAAATCAGCCAAAAGAAGTTCCAGTTTAAACTTCCAACTACTGTGTATGAATGAGTGCTTCCCCATAATCTTGCTAATTTTTAATAATATGTATATTTTAAAGTTGGTTTATATTAATGGTACTCCACAAGTATTTTAATTTTTAGAGATTATTTGGCATATTTGATATCTTTAATGTATTCATTTAGTTTATGGGTCACCTGTATTAGTTTTCATATTAACTGACTCATACTCATAGTAATGATAGTTCATTTGACATTTTTTCAGAATGTCTTATTGTTCAGAATGTCCATATTGTCTTTACCACTTGAAAATTGATTTAATTTTCATATGGTCAAATCCACCAATCTTTTCCTTTATAGTTGCTTGATGGCTCGTCTTCTTATTCATCAAGGCCAAAAAGATTATTCAAAAATCTATATCTATAACTATATTTATATTTTTATCTTTATCTATAAATGCACATCCTATACATTTATAATGTGTGTGTGTGCATGTACATGTACTCTTCTGTCACAATCTTTCACTCACATGGGAATTTTTTGTGTATAAAAAACAAATAAAAAGTTTATTTTTTCACAACTGATGGTCACTATTGCAATATCATTTAATATACTATTCAATAATCACCTGTAATATATGTAAATCCCATATACACATGGAATTTCTTTTCAGTCTATTTCTTGGCTTATTTCATGATGAGAATCGAAAGCCAAAATAAAAGCTCTACTCCAAAATCCTGCATGGGTTTTATAACCTGCTTCCTACAGGTTTAGGTTTTGAGGGTTCATAGGTTAAATTGTTACAAATATTGTTAGGCCAGAATTATAGACTTTTTGGCAGTAAATTTTCTACTAAAACTTAGAAGGCATCCAGTTGATTTGCTTTCAGTTAGTTCCATGGGAGAATAAGAAAAGCCAAAAACATCAGATCATAATGTTTAATCCTGAATTCTCATTATTTAAAGGGCTCTGTTCTTGGCTTTCCCCCTTCCCCTCCTTGAAGCCATCTGAGATTATAGCCTTGGAAGAGAAGGCAAAATAAAACTTGATAAAAAAAACATAAAATGGGCAAAAGCATAATTTGGTCTTTGTTTCTGTGCTTTCATGTCTTTTATGGCCAAGAATACTTCCTTAGATGTTCTTGCAAAAGGTTCTAAGACAGAATCTTTTCTAAGTTTTGTTTTTTTTCTCATTTGTTTTTGTTTTTGTTTTTATCAGTTATCTTTTGCAAAGGATTGGACTTTTTCTTTTTTTAGGTACCTACAGTAAAATGTCAACAATTTTTTAAAATTTATTTATTCCCAGTTTTACTGAGATATAATTGATATGTAACATTGTATAAATTTAAGGTGTACAATATAGTGATTAGAGATATAATCCACATGAAAAGAGAGTTTCTGTTTGCAAAACTGTATACCTTTCATTTTTCAGCAATTGGCTAATTCTTCCCTGATATTCTCCATCTTTCACTAAGAGCACTGGAATGCAGCCACCATATCTCAAAATTCTTTTTGGTTAGATAACTTCATCTAGACCTATGGTTCAAGTGTCATTTAATTAGAGTTCCAAATCATGACAGATTTTGCCAAGGCATGACTACAGTTTTTACTTTTCAGTGTTAACTCTTTCTGTCACTGCCATATAGTTAAATGGATACTAAATGCTTTGTGGATGCTTTTAAAACTAAGTTTATAAAATAAGACTCTTATCATTTTATTAGAATGGTAAGGTAAACAAGCATATATTATTGTCCAATTATTTCCATGCTACGTATGCATGGAAATAATTACGTCATTGAGAAAGATAACATTACATCTTTACTGGTTAATAAAATCGCATAGTTTTAGGCTATAAAGCCCTTTAATATCATTGCTTCCAAACTTTATTTTAAATATGATGATACCGAAACCTTGAGATATTAGTAATCCTTAATCATGTAGCAATCATGGCATAACTGGACTAATATCAGGTCTTTGTATCCTTAAGGAAGTCTGTGTTTCACTTTATGTTTTCTGCTTTACACTTTTAAATTCATTTCAAATGGGCTGGTAGTCTGAATTTTAAGAATTAATAGCTTCTGTCCAGCCCAATGACAGAAGCAAAACCCAAAAATAAACCCCAAATCCCCAAACAATATGTAGAAAATACACAATATTGTTTATAATCAAACAAACTATTCTCGGACCAGGAGTCACATCTCTGAGGACACTATGCTCTTTTCAGAAGAGAAATATTGGTTCTTGATTGTAGAAAACTACTCTCAGCCTGTCGTCCACGACCATGCCAACACCTAAATCCACTCGATGTTAAATCAGTTTTGAAAAATTAAATATCACAAAGAAAAATAAAAATTATAATTTTCCAAAAGTATGGAAAAAAAAGACAAGTACTATTGCATTTGAGAAGTATTCTGAAGTTGCTTTTCAAAGAAAAGATTAGTCAAAGAATGTTACAATCTGCAGCATAAAGGAAAGTCTTTGGTATCACACATTTAAATTATTTTTTCCTCTGCAATTCATGTTGGATTACACCCTGTCATAATGTTCTTTTGAAAAAATTTAAAAAGAATTTGTATAATGGGAAAAAAGATTTTAATTACTATCTCTCAGATGAGAGATTTCTACTCTGTTAAAACAGATAATTTGGGGTCAAAATACATAATATAGCTTGTTTTAGTTCTATTTCTATAAATAGTATTATTTTAATATTTCACTGAATTATCCATGGAAAAGTTTCTTCCTTTTTAGAGTGAGCTACTCATAGATAAAAGACAGAGAGAGAGAGAGAGCATACAAGCACATGCATGAGTATACTTACATTCTAATTTGGGATCTTTTAGTATTTTCAAACACAAGTGTTACATGTTCTCTCAATGGAAAATCTCAATATCAGTATCATTTAAAAATCACTAATAATTGGTTTACTTATATCTATGATAACATAATCAATTAGGAAACAAATTTAAAATATATTATGTTGATATTTTTTCTTAACATTACTAATTAAAAATCAGAATGAAAATTAAAATAGAAAAATAATTTCACATTTTACAAATAAAAATGTAAGCAAGTAATTAAAAAATATGTTAGTAAATGTTGCAACAAGCATGCCTTCCATCAAATTTGTACCTATGAAATGCATTTTCAACAAATCAAGAAATGAACTCAACACTAAAATACTAAAACACTAAGAATTCCAGTTGAAATTGTAGTATTTAGGTCGGGTTGTGTAAGGTTCAGAAAATATCTATATATTTATAGAAATACAATGCACTCCTTCAAACACCACCAGTGCATGGTTCACATGTCAATCAACTAGAGTCAAAGATAAAGAGTGAATTTATAAAGACCCCATTGAACACTGCTGGCAGCCACAAACACATAACTTAAAAGAGCATTAGAAACCATTCTGTTTGCAGCAATTAACTGGCCCCTAAGCCCTGTCAGCAGTTCCAGTAGTGTGGTCTTTCTTTGTGTCTGGACTTTAATATTCAAAACTTGTTCAAATAGTGTGAAAAATTAAATATATCCCTCTGCTGCAACTGATACATATGATCAACTCAGGAGCTAAAGCTACAATGATGCATCTTAATGAGCCCAGGAACTATCACCAAATAAAATGTGTGACAGTAAACAGTGGCTTTGTGGAGGTTTTGTGCTAGCAGATTTTTTTTTTTCCAGGTTAAAACACAAATTTTAATTAAAATCCTAAAATAAGCAACTAAGTGTCCATTCATCTGGCAGCATTTAACAGAGCTGAATTCATTCTCATTAACAGAATGGACCCTAGCTCAAAAGCTTTAACCTTAAATAGTCATATGACTGAGAACACATTTTTTTTATTTTTTAAAAGTAAGTGACAACATAAGAGAGCAGGGCAGGCATTATTTATGTGCCACAAAATTGGCAGAGTACTTCAGTGTTACCTCCTGGTAGTGTGAATTGGTGGACGTTCATCTCTGTGTTCTTTGGAGCCTTTTTGTAAGAGAACTAGAAAAATAAACATACACAAAGTGTTTTCCAAATTAAGATATTATAATTCTGACCTATTATTACATCATGAGTTTTTACATACCATTAAGACTTTCTACTCAACTGGCATTTCAGAATACAAACTCTAATAATAACCTGTTAAAACAGAAAGAAAGTAGTAGAAAATGAATTCAGAAGTCCTCATAATATCAAAAGAATACAGTTATGTTGTTGAAACTAAACAAAATTTGAGCTTTCTATTTGTTGAAGCATTTACATAAATAAAGTCCCATTCGCTTAACAAGCTTATGCAAGAAGACCGCTCTGAGGCACAGCACAAGGAAAGTGCTAACATAGATTCTGTGTTAAACCACCCTTATTCTACATAGAGAAATCTCTACAGGAATTTGAAAATTATTGTACATTGAAGACAAACAGCGACAACAAACTGAATACTTCCTTAGTCTCCTGTCTGTCGCCTAGCTATATTCTTCTATGATTTGCAAATTGCATTTTCGTAGCTTGGTGGTGAAATGTGGTTTGCTATTCTGACTAAAGATAAACCTTAATTAGGCAAGGTATTCTGAGTGTCAGTGAGTATGGACTTTTTGGTTCTGTCCCTCCCCTTCTCTAGCTCTGGATTCAGCACTTACTCCTACACCTGTTCTCCGCTCCCAGTTCTCTTCTCCCAGCTTCAGTAAGTGTCTACCAATTTCTTCCAGCAGTTCCTTTGGTCTCTCCCTTCTCCACCTGCCCCAATGGACATGAATTAAGTACATGTGTACTCTGCTATAAAACCCATTATAAAATTGTATGTATAGCAAAGATTTTGTGTCCTTAAAAAATCCTTTTCCCCATAGATAAATTTTTGTTCCACAGGAGACAAAGGAATAAAGGATCCAGATAGAGATTCTTGCCTCTCCTTAACAGCTGCTATTCTCCTCCAAAATGGACACTTCTTAGGGTTCTTCTACAATTTTTTACAAACCATGCTGGTACCTTGCACATTTACAACATTAGAAGATAGATAAACAGAAAATTTGGTAGTGTAAACTTTAGATAAATTTCAGAAGGGAAAAGACCTTGTTATATAAATTTGATTTTGGAAGGAAGTAAATATTTACATAAGAAAAACTAAAATTAACCACAAAAAATCCATTTTCTAAAATGTAAATACTAACTGAAACATATGCACCTAACTCTATATCAAGTTTAGCGCACGCGCGTGCGCGCGCACACACACACACACACACACACACACACACACACACACATTCATTGGCTACCTCTTTAACGATGAAAATATGTTTATGTGGGGAACAGCCAGGAAGAATATAAAGTAGATGAATTATGGAGGAACACTTGTTCTTTAACTTATTTAAATATGTTATTATGCTTTAATAATCAAAACTTTCTGGTACTCAGATTAAAAGTGAACTTTATGAAAGGGAAAAAGAATTTCAAGAATAAGGAGACAAGAAATCATCCAAATAAAGACTAAAGATGTTAAAGTTTTAAAACAGGTAGTAAGTATAGATTATTCAGCAAGTGGTGCTACTTCAACTGTCTAACCATTTGCAAAAATGAGTGCTACACACTTTCCACACACAATTTTAAAATGAATAAAATGTGTAGTCGGGAAATAAAAATTGAGAACTAATTGTTTGATGTTTCATTATGGATATTTTTAAGTTATATTTTTATTTTCTAAATTTTTATCAAAAGCTGAAATTACTGTTAAATTATTATTTTTTTTTTACCTTAGCAGTAATAAATCTCGCAAATAACATAAAAGTAATGCAAAACTCTGGTGCTGAATCTATTAGAACTGCACTTAACAACTGAGTTGTCTATACAGGAAAGATGAATTAAACTTAGTAAGAAAATATTTATATGTAAGCATTAAATGCTATAAAGCTCTGTAGAAATGTTAGTTATTAGTTACTTTAATATTAATGGTTAGATGGCAACAACTAGAAGAAGCTAGTTGAGTTCATAAAGGTATTGGAGCAATCCAAGTAAACACAAGCCAAGTATGAGATAGAGTAGTTTCAACAGCACTGAGAAATATCAGGGAGATTCATTTATATTTGGCCCAGATACATAACTGCCATGGAAATAATATTGAACAAACCATCTAATATCATATTTCTATATCCATATTGCCTTCTCTTATTCTCCATATTCCCATATTTACTCATTTCTGATGCAAGCAAAGTCTGGTGTGCCTAAACTGTGCCTGGATTTTCGGGTAACCCTGAGTGAGAACAAATTATAATTCTGGCTGTTAATCCAGACTCACAGAAGTTCACATAATCATTGCCATCATCACCAGACATATTTCTAAGCACTTCACAGGTCCTTATTTCACTTATTCTAAAAACACTTTGGGAAAATATTTTCCTCTGTTGTATAGATAATGGGAGGAAGGTATAGAAGATTAATGTAAATTACTCAAAAAAACAGAGCTATTAGTGACAGGTGACAGGGTCAATCAGGCTGGCTCTAGATTCAGGCTCTTTATGACTGGACTACTGTTCCTGAGGAAGCTAACACTGTATGAGGCATATTTCCACCACCCCCGACATCTCTCAAATTGGAGATGAACCAATACCCAGGTTTCCTCCAAATTCCATTATACGTAGACTTAATAATTTTCCTGCTTCCTTTCTTTTTTTCTCCCTCCCTGATAATCTAATTTTGCAGTGTGTGTTCTTAAATGGTGAACACTGGCATTTGAGATTTTTCTTGAATATCTGAGTAAATAAATGATTTCTCCAAATGTTCTTTTTCCTATCTCAAAAACTCAGAAAGTTAAAGAAGGAAAACTTTACTAAAGCATCCTTGGAATACCAAAGCCAAGATAAACTGAATCAAGACTAACATGATCCAGAATTAGCTGCTAAAATATCTAATGAATAAATCTATTGTGAAGTTTGTAAAAATCACCTAAAAATCACCTCAACCCAGATTAATGCTCGGCATTATAAATGCCATCCTCTGCTTTCTCTATTAAATACCATGACTACTTAGAGCAAAAGCCAACATATGCCCAGTTCACCCCACTGACTTAAAATCTTATAGATGTGATATCCAGTCACCCACAATAAATGTGTTCTGCTCCAAGGCAAAATGGAAAGATGACTGTGCCAGTGTGTAGTAATAATAGCTTTGTAAACTATGTCAATAAATAAGTGAACAGAAACTTAAAGCATAAGATATTTTAGTAATTTTATATTTAGGTCTATTTCAATGCTAATAATAGTCCACTTGAGATGGATTGGCAAGCAAGTAGGAAGAAATATTAAATATGGAAGGAAAATTAGTGGATGAAGCATGTCATACTATTATTTTACAACTGATAAATCTTTGCCTGAAGGCCTGTGTCATTAATGTATAATACATTTTCTTCTAAAATTACTATTCCCATTATTTTAGTTTTATACATTTTTAAATTATTTTTTAAATAAGATAAATTATTTTATTGCTAATATCTTAAAAATTATCATTAAATGTGAACACTATGAGTCATAAACCATTTGAAGAGGACATTCAAATCTCTTCTGAATTTTAATATAAAAATATAGAAGTGAGCTTTTACAATATAGGACAAGGAGACTCAACTAAAACACAGAAAATTATCAAGGTAGAAAAGATTTTCATTTGGATAATCAAAAGCAAAACCAAAAAAAAAAACTATATTATAAACATTTTCAAGCTTAAACATCATTTCAATGGATTTATCATGCTTATAGTTACTTTAAATATGTGAAAACATAAACATTTTAAAATGGAATGAGGATTCTAACATTTAAGTAGATGTGTATGAAGAACACATAAATGTAATTTTTTTAATGTTTATAATTTTGTCACTATTTTGTAACAATAATAACAACAGCAATATTTGAGTTTGATAACCGAAACCAATTCCCCAAATTTATACATGTATACATATATTTTGTGTGAATATTAATGCTCTTTTTTTGTGAAGAGAAGCCTCTGTTTTATATTTTGAATGTTTCCTTATAATTAGTTTTTTTAGCACACAGCTAAAAAATCACTTTACAAGTAGCTGAAATTGCGTTAAGCAAGGTAATATGCAAATAAAGTTACTTTAAAGCCAGGATTCATCTTCTGGACAAATAGAAATTATTTTGCCATACACTGAATTGTGGAAAAAATGTCAAAGCAGGGAAATAAATATTACTAATTTCTTAAATTCATAGGAAGAGTAGATGACTTGACTTTCCCTGGGCCAGTGCCTGCTCTAATAATCACTCCTTATATTAGTTTATGCTTATTAGGTTGAGAAGAGAAACCTGCATTCTCACTGACATTGAAAAATATGGTTAATTAGCTAATTTCTTAATTGCAAAATTAGCATCTTATTTGATGAAAATAACTCATTTCAAAGTAAAGTAATTCCTTTAAAGACAAAAAAACTACCCATGGAAAAGCTCAGAGGAATAACTAATATATGATATTTTATTTCTATTTGCACATACCTCCATGTTAAAATTAATTCTTAAGGAAACTTTGCTTTGAAGAAATATACCAACATGGAGAGTTTGTCAATAAGAACTGTCTTTGGTTTTAGGAGAAATAATTCCCAGTATATTTTGACAGTCTTTTCTCTATTTTTGTCAGTTGATTATTCACAGCTGCCAACAATCATGCCAACATACTATTATAAAAATACACTGTCAAATGTCCTCACAGTATGTGATCACCCCATGTGCTATCCATGTAGTTAAGCTTATGCTTTAGATTCATCATTTCTAGGCCCTTCTTCACCATTCCTATAAATTCATAAAGAAGCTTTTCCAGCTTTATCTGCATATAACTTTCCAATCAGCATGCTTCTCTGCAGAATCACCATCCCAACCCAAGTGCAAATTACCACCATTTTTTTGCTAGTTTTCCCCAATAACATTTCGAACTATCCCATCTTCATATACTCTCTCCTACTCTCTCCTCCAATCTTTCCTTCATATTGTGGCTAAAGCTATCTTTTCAAAATTCCAGTCTGATAATGTCATCGTTCTCTTTTCCATGTGCCACGCTAAAGACCTGATAAGCATGGCGACTGCACTTGTCAAAAGATCAATTAACATTTAGCACTCACACTGCTCTGGATCCAAGCCTTTAAAACACATGCCAAATGGATAAAAATAACTTACAGGAATGAACCACTGTTGTAAAAAAATCTGAGTGAAAGTGAACATTTAATTGGCTCTATCTAGTTAAGTTGGACTCATATTTACATTTATGCCAATTTTTAAAATAAAAACAATTTTTCAAAATGGTCTCACATAATGTGTGTGTACTGGAGTTCACAACTTGGTTGTCCCACATCAAATATGCCATTTTCCATAAATAAGCCTCCAAACACCACCACTTCCACCATAAACAACAATATTCCTTCTAGTATATTGCTACTATGCATTGATAATCCTCTCAGTGCCTTTGGAAAAGTGGTGGAACTAAAGGTCTCACGAGCTGCAGCATCCATCTCAAACTTGAGATATCAAGTGTTGCTCACTCCCTTATTAGCCGACTATACTAACTTGATATTCTGTAATTTAGGAAGTAAATTGTCATTTTAACTATGACCTACAATGCTTAAATAAAATTATGGAAAAATAAGAAAGAAAATATTTAAAATGTACATATATAATAAATAATAAAAATATAGAACCACAGGTAGATTATTTTGTTTAACATGTGTATGTAAATTAAGTTATATGTTTATATATGTTATAAATATAGACATATATGTGTATATATATTTTCACATATGATAGAGAAAAATCATACAGGTAGATCTTCCAGTCTTTGTTTCTGAAATGGTCATGAAGCCATTATTGGGCATTAAGTTCCTTCCTCTGCTACCCGTTTTATATTTCCCTCTCATTCAGGGAATTTTTTCATTGAGATTCTTTACCTAGGGATAATGAAACTGTCATTCTTGGTAGATCTGCATACTTGGTGAAGCTATTTTACCACAGACTTCCAGTAACTTTTAGTACTAGACAAGGTAATGTTAAGGGGTATTCCAAGGATTCCCCAGTTGTCCTCTTTGCCCTATTTATGAGGGAGTGATACCTTTTACTCCCCTTAATAGTGAAAATCCAAATATTCTGGGTAGTTTAGTATTTCCTTTTGTTGCCCGTTCTATCAGTGGCACTGAAGTGACCAAGGGTAGTTTCAACTTCCAATTTATTCAAAGTAAGGTAGTATTCTTGGTCAAATCAGAATTTACCAACATTTTTGTTTGTTTGTTTGTTTCATTTGTTATCATGGTTTCAGCTGATCTTTCTCTGGATTTCTTATATTCTACATATTCTCCATTCTTCCATAAAAATAGATGTTCCAAAAAATAATAATAAAAATATTTAACACTAATTTAGCAATGACTATGTGCTGGGTACTTTCCTAAGCATCAAACATTAGTTCATTTTAGCTTCTAAATGATTCTGTAAGACAGGTAGTATTATTTCCCTAATTTTACAATGAACAAAGGTTATTATTACCTGCCATAAATTAATACATCCTAGTGGAAGACTGAGATTAGAATCCAGGAAGAATCATAATGCTGTGCCTTGAGTTTAATCATGAAAATACTTCTGATTTTGACTGTTCAATGGTGCTCTATTTCTTTCTTGATAATATCCAAACACCATAATATGACTTACAAAGATGCTTCTCCAGTCATATATCTTGGTATTCTCCACATACTTCACTACAGACACATTGAAACATTTTTATTTTCATAAAATTTCTAAGTGTCTTGTTTAGATTTTGAGCCTTTAAAAGCTGCTTCTCACTTCCTAGGACTAATTCCTTTATATCTTAGTGGCTTACTTAAAGAAATAACCAGCTTCAGATATACAATTTAAACTGTAAGTTATTAAAACATCTGATGTATCCCCATTGTAGTACTCATCAATCACTACTATGATCGTATGTTTGTTTCTTCATAAAGCTGTACAGTTTGCAAATGTAGTTACTATATAGGTCATATTTTATTACCACAGCCTAGTAAAACCTTTGTTATACAGTGATCAACAGATATTAATTGATCCATATACCAATAGATAAATGGTTAAAAGAATTTATCCAATTTATTTACTATTATATTATATATACAACATTACATATACAATTTAGCATATTTCCAGTATATTTCTAGTATATTTTTCTAAAAATATACATAGTGACATTTGTAAACGTAATTTGTTTACAACAGTAATTATATAAGAAGTTATAAAGTGAGCTAAATTCAGTGGGTGGCATGGTTAATGAGAAATCCTAGTTTTAAATTCAACTAATATATGTCTTGGTATTTTGATTTATGAAAATTTTATTAGCTTTGTATGTATATAGAACTGTGCTAGGTGTGATGAATTGAAATATAAATCACAGGCTTTATTTTTTAAGTATTTGCCTTGCAAGCCATGATTCAATGAAAATACAAAATATAGAGTAGGATGAATTCTTTCTAATAAAGATTATAGGAGATAAATGCAAGTAAACTTCTGAGAACTCATAGAAAGACCTGCAGAGAACATAAAAGCCTTCACAGAGAGATGAATTTGGGGGAAAATGGGGAATGGAAAGAATGTATATGGGTGATGAGGAAGCAGCATGACAAGCACAGCATGAAAAATGTGAACTCTATCAAGACTTCTAAATATTATGTAGAAGATTCAGTATTTGTACACAAGGAACAAATTCAGCTACACATGACATAGACTGCACAGAAAAAGGAAGGGCAAACTGTGTGGAGATGAATTCATTCAGCAATCACTCAAAAGTTTTCTGATTTTCTCACCACAAAGAACACTGCAGCATCCTCCAGTAAACTAGGTTAATCAGATTATTCCACCTTGCATCACATTTGTAATTATTAATTGGAAACAGCCACAAAGTCAATTGAAAGAGTCAGCTAAAATATCTTTTCTAATGGATCATGGCTGCTTTTGACCTTTGTATCACAGGTAAGCAGAGGGCAGACTGAGACAATTCTTTCAAATCTTTATGATACTATTGCATTAAAAGGAATAATTGAGTACAGTTGACCTCTGAACAATGCTAGGGTTAGGAGCACCAAATCCTATGCAGTTAAAAATCTGTGTGTAACTTCTGACTTCCATAAACTTAAGTATTAATATATAGTCTACTTCTGACTGGTAGCCTTACCAATCGACATAAAGTCGATTAACATATATTATGTATGTTATATGTATTATATAATACATTCTTACAATAATTTAAGCTAGAGAAAAGAAAATATTATTAAGAAAAACATTTAAAAATACATGTATAGTATTTATTGAAAAAGATCTGCATATATGTGGACCTGTACAGTTCAAATATGTATTTTTAGGAACCAACTGTATTATGTCTAGAAAGGTCAATTTTCATTTGTGTGAGTATTAATTAATTAAACCATTTGCCATTTCTAATTTATGAAGATACACAGCAGCTCTGGGCTAGAAACCCAACTTTGATCAATTGCACTATCTTTTGGTAAAGTCGAGTGTCTTTCTTTAAAATGGAATAATGAATTGTCTGGAGGCTTTTAGTGAGAGTGATCCATTTTTACATCCTTTGCAAGCACTGATCAGCTGATTCCTTTTATTCTCTCTTCTTCAGGCTCTCTTTTCCAAAAAGTGTTTAAATTAAATAAAACAAGTGGAGAGATTTGAGACATCTGCTTAACGGAAACCATTCTCTATCCCCATGGATGAATAATAAAAGTTTCTTAGGAATTTTTTTAAATAAGCTTAGTTAAAGTGTTATGCAAATTATAGAATTAAAAATAAAAATGTTTTTGATTTTTTGGTCAACTACTCTAAGCTTTTCCAGGTAAACCTTTGTCTGCCTTGGAAAAAATACATTTTCATATTTTATAATCATTCTTGATACTACCTGCTAGAAAGAATAATTTTAAATCAGATTATTTGTAAGCTTTTATGTCTCAAAAATTGCATGATTTGAATCAATACCAGTAAATGGAATAAAATGCAAAACACATTTTTTTTATATAGTAGCTAATCATGACCCTGTTTGCTGCTCCAAACACATATATCCAAACAAAAATAAATTAAGTTTACTAGCCTTACTTTCTTACCAAAAAGATTTCCACAGCTGGATTCCTAACACAAAATACAAATTAAACACACTTAGTGGCTTTTAATTCGAGGTGAAGAGCTAAACACATGCCCCAACTCCTTTTGATGACTATATTTAATTTTCTGAAAGGAATACCAAGGCAAGTAACTCACAGAAGCAAGAAACAGTGAAAGTGAGCAATAATGAAAAAGAGCTTTCAGTGCATTTCTAGGAAAGAGCTGGCAGATGACAGAATGTTAACAAATATCACAGAATGGAGGAAGCTCCAGGCTGCAATGGGGATAGAAACCCCTCCATAATCGAGGAGGAAACCAAGTAACAATTATGAAGTTTAGTAGAAGGCAGAAAACAAATTATATAAATGGATGGGAAAACTCAATATTATCATCATAAACATTTCTTTATGCTTAGTTTATAAAGGTAAAATTATTCTATTCATTATTCCAAATTTGATTACCTGGAATTTTACTACAAGAACCATGCAAGGCTAACTATAAAAATTTGAAAAGAATAATCAATGGTGAATTTGCATTGACCAATATCACACTGTGCTAAAGCTATAATAATTAAATTAGTTTGATATTCTCAAAAATTGTCAGATCAATCACTGGAACAAGATATAAAGCAAGAATCAGTCTCAAGTAAGTAAAGTACTATAATATATGATAAAGATATTATTTCATTTCAGACAGATTCAATCACAAAATTCTAAATACATCTAAATATGTCCACATATGCTTATACCTTTCTTAATTTCTGTAGGTAGTCTGACTTCATTTTGTTGATTTTAACTGCCTATTTCTGCCCAGTAAGCTTATCTATTGTCTTTTTATATCTAACAGTTTCAACATTATGATTTAATGTTAACAATTCAGGGTACAAAGAGGTTTTGTTGTGAATTTGTTGAATTGAACCTCTATTAAAATGACATTGTCACTTTTAGTTAATATAATTATGTACAATTTTGCTTTTTTATATTAATATTGTAGGTCCTGCTCTTTTGATGTTAAAATTGGCCTGAAATATCTTTTATTAAAATCTCTCTTAGCTGTTTTTCATTTCTGGGTATAAATTTCAGGAGAAAAAAAGAAAACATTCATTCGCTCAAACATTACGATTTTTCTATTTTTGAAATTCTTAACAGTTGCCTTAAATTTTCCAACTAAACCATCTTCAATTGTTTACACCATTTTTTTTTATTCACTTGGTTCTTCCCATTTCCTACATCCACATCTTCTCTTAATTTTTTAGGAAGGTTATATGAGATATGTACTTTATTTCCTTTCATGTTTTGCCTAATCCATGATCAGAAGTTTGGCCAACTATGGGATGCTAAGTTAAAATATTTATAGACAGTGATCCATTGTTTTCAGAATCATGTGTTTCAAATAAATGGAATGAAAGCAGCCACAACTTGATTCCTTTGTTAGATATATTTTCTGTTCTCTCCAACTTGTAGTACTTCTTTAGAGAATATTTCTTTTGTACAATTAAAATGTTTGTTTCACATTAATAACTTTGACAGAAACTTTAGTCACTTTCTATGACTTTTTTCCCATAAGTTTTGAATTATTTTCTTCAATAATGATTTTGTATTTATGCATGTCTGTTGTCTCTTCTCTCTTACTTTGGATTTCCTATAATAAATGCATATGGCTATTAGAAACACTGGATCAATTGTTGACCTCTCAAATTTTCCTTCAGAATTTTAATCTTTTTTTTCTTTTTTTTTTTTATTGGGCTGTTCCATGGGAGAACTCCTCAGTATTTGCATATAATTCTTATGCTATTATTATTATTATATTTGTCAATCCCTATCCTAAATACTATTACTAATTATCTAACGAGCTTACTGTTTCAGAGAGTTCTTCCTCCTCTGTGTCTCTCACGGACAGACAAACACACACACACAACTGGTTCCTTTGTTTCAAATATTCAGAAACCCTTTTTCCTCCTAAAGCTAATAATTTGAAGTTGATTTTTTCTTTAAAAAATATATTTTCTCATTCCTGCTTCAATTAGCAGTCTCGATACAGTTGATCATTAAATGCTTTGTAATTCTTGTTTCTTAGATACTCATATGTACACACAGGTCGTGTAACTGGATTATGACTTTTCCTTTGCAAAACTAAAGTCATGAATTATTGATCCTAGCTAACTATAGCAGCCCTGGCTATCCTAATGAGCAAAAGATGTGAAGTCAGGCTGTTTTAAATTGGTGGGAAGAGGAAAGCCTGCCTCTTCCTTTAAAGAGGATTCATGTCAGGTTTTTTTTAAAGTCTTCGTGTTTCTATCATAAAATAAGACACCCATACAGAAAAAGTTCACAAACCAAATTGTACAGCCCAATTTTTTACAACATGAGTACCTTTGTAGCTATTTTGCAAGTTAAGAAAGAGAACACTGTCAACAGTCCCAGAAACTGTCCCCTTCTTCCCCCTCTCTAAAACTCACTCCACTCTATCCAATCAAAGGTAATTACTATCTGGATATCACATTAACTCATATATATATCTATATCTATATCTATATCTATATCTATATCTATATATATATATATATATATATAGATAGATAGATAGATAGATAGATAGATAGATATAGATAGATAGATAGATATGAGTATATATAAATTTATATTAATTTTTTTTAAAAAACGAACCTTAATATTGGTCTCAGGGATAGTAGCGTCCAGGATAGGGAGTCAAGAATGGAATAGCGATTCAGCTTGCTGTGTGTGGCCTTGGTCCTTTGAAGATATCCAACTGTAGCCTAGGGTTTGGAGTCAGAAGCAATTGCTACCCTTTCCCTTCCTTCTACTGGAAGTCTGTAGGTTTGCGGCCGTGCATGCGCAGTTCACTCCCCGTACTGGCTTCCGCCTCTCTCTCCAGGGCACAAAATTTGGGCCAGAGCATTTTTGCATCTGGATATGGAGGGACTCCCGGGCGAGGCGACCTCGCTCTGTAACTCTCATTGTTGCGAGTGGGGGATCAAGTAGTCCGCAAGCACTGGAGTTTGCACCACTGAGGGAGTGAGCCAGACTCCTTACAGTCTGAGCCTGGGTGGATCTGGCCTTCGGTGCCGGGCACCCAGGTGTTTCTCATCTTGATTAAAAAAATAAAAATAAAAAATAAATAAAAAACTCTAGACATTCAAACACCGTCATTGAAGAAATTTGTTCTTTGACATCAGTATAAATGAAAGCATGCAGTGTGCATTATTGGATGTTTGCAATCGTTCACTCAATGTTATGTTTCAGAAATTCATGTATTTTATGTTGCATCATTGCATCGTTTAGTTTATTTGCATCACTGCATATAATCTATTGCATGAATATACCACTATGTATTTTTGTCTATTTTTACTTTGGGGGCACTAATGAACTATATTCATATAAACATTACTGCATATGTCTCCAGGAAAACCTTCACACCCATTTATGAAGCTGAAAATCACCTGCAGGTATTGACATATTTTTTTTCCTCATCTATATGGCCAGCAATGTACATTTCTGATGATTAGCATCATTATAAAAACTGAAAATTTTCTGTATTTTATCTGGGGTCAAATATCACTAGCTGTGAGAGTAGGAGGTAATTTTCCCAAATTGTGTAATTAATTACCCTTCCGGCTCTTCCACAGCCTTCCCTCACTCTCTCTTCTGAAGCAGAGAAACTGAACTGGTAATTTGGATTATTATGGTGAGAAAACTTACTGCAATGAATGATGTATGGGATTGTAGTTTTTTCTGCAGTTAATTTAATGTTACTTATTTTATATCAAAAAATTTCTCAAATGCCCTTATTCAATAGCATCCTTACAATGGTTGCAATGGTTATATGGACTTATTTTTGTTTCAGCAATCATTTAATAGGCAATAGAAGAGGTAAATAAACTAACTCTTGCAGTCATTTTGAAACAGAATTAAGGAATTTAATGAGTGAAGAGAGAAGGGAAAGAAAGTAAAAATAGCAGTAGCAACCACAATAGTAATAGAAATTTTCTTGAATTGCTGATAATCTATATGTTCAAATGTAAGGAGCTCATTGAGTTGAGGTAAAAATTAATGCTATCATATGCTCACTTAGAAATATCCAGAATGAGGTATGAGCTTGAATAGCTCAGCATCTGTTCCAACCCCCTCTCAGTGTTTGTCTATACTGAGGAAGCAAGCCAGAAAAAAAAAAAAAATCTTGACAATCTTACAGCTAGGATTTTTGGATGTGATTTAAGGAGGAGGCTTTGCCTCTTCTGCTTCTTATGCTTCTCTTCCCCAACATAGAAAAGGAAGTACTGGGTTTTCCTGGGTGTCAAAAGTAAGGCACAAATATCTTCCCTGGATCTAAATAATGGTTCAGTCTCCATTGATAGTAGTCTGATATCTGGATCAGAGATAAAGTTGTCTGTTCTGGGGTCAGTATTTCCAAAAGTAGCTACTTTATTTCTCATCTGTGTAATTGAACAGAGGTAATACCTTTCTTGGTGAGCCAGATTTGTAATGTTAATCTGATAGTCATTCCTAGAGTTTACAGAGTATTTCTCCAACTCTTCTAAAGATTGTGTAAAACTTAATGTTCTGTACTAAATAATTTTCTGCCTTAAAATACAACGGTTGCTTCTGCTTTCTCCAGCTTAACCCTAACTTAAAAATTATTTGATACAAGAAATGGTTTCAGACAACCAAACCCTCAAGAATCCATGATTAGCTGTTTCACCTGATAGGGGTTGTAAGCAAAGAGTATTTAAAATATTTCCTCTAATTGTTGTGGCCAATATTGAATAGACCAAACCAAGTATGCTCTCAAAGATTGTTTATTAGCCGGTGGCTGTTCTTGCTAGGAGAAGACCCAAACAAGAATCATGTCCAGCTTATATACAATTGATTGTTTTTCATGCCATGCAAGCAAGCAAAACGACACAAGCTAAAATTGACAGTTAGTGTATAAGCTCATTGTTACATTGTTACAAATTTTATGATTAACAGGAGGCAGTTAAGGGTTCCAGGAACTAGGCCTTTTTGCTCTAGTTAAACATTACTAAGGTATAGACTTCTTTGTCTAGCTTTCAGGTTTTTTAATGAACTCTTTCCTTATCACATTTCAGCAGCCTGTCACATTCCCCACTGGTTTTCAGGCACATATCAAATCTTTGATTCTCCATAAACTGGGGGTAACTGATGTATTCCTGTTACTTGAGTAGATAATACCATCAATTTAACAGCCTGGACTCTCTGCTTAACTCTTTGTCTTACTAAGTCTAGACTATCTCTAGTTATGCCATAGTAGTTGGCATAAAAACAGCAAATTTAGAAATAACAAGTCTAAGCCCCTTCTAATCTGTAGTACAACTTTAGCCAATTAGTCTAGGGACCTCTCTAAGTGATTAATAGACTTCTCTAGGGTAAGCAGATCTTAAACCATTTACCTGATGGTTTAAGGCCTTAAAGTTGGAGTTTCCAGTTACTAGAGCGGCTGTTCCTACTGCTGCCGACCCTGCGATTCTGAGCCCCACTAGGAGTGGCACTAGGATGGGGGCTCTCTTTCTTCTTATCCCTTCCCATGTTACTTGTAAATGTTCCCCTCCCCCTTCTCTAGAATAGAAATATACTTGTGGCATCACATGTACCAACACACAAAACATTTTATTTTTCCAATAGTGTAGACTTATGCAAGGGGTTAACCCGATGTTTCAGGCAAACTAAGCCCCATTCGGAGCTGCAAGGAAATTGCTGGATTGTCCCTCAACCTTAACAGTATTATTATAATTTCTATAATATTGTGAGTTATTTACAGCATAGCTAGGGGTATGCAAGCAAGTACCCTGCCCCTGTAAATCACCGAGGGTTAACTTTGGGGAAATTCCTCATGGGCAAACAGTAGCATTGGGGCTAATGACATTCTGAATATTATTACTATTATATTCTAAGATGGCTACAGTGCCAAGTCCTATATAATAAGGGGGGCTAGGTTAAGACAAAGCCAACAATCACCTGTTACATTAGGGTTACTAGAATTGGCAAAAGAATAGGCTTCATTTAACATATTTAAAAGAGAGGCCTGTGGGATTGAAAAACTTTGTCCTAGTTTCTGGATTGGTGTGGGGACAGATACACTCTGAAGGGCTCTGGTTGTAGTTATTAGCCCCTTGGGTCTAGCTGGGCTGGGGTTCAGTACAGAATTAGGCCTAATAGGTTGGAGTAAAGTCTTCACTGGTTTCTTCTGTATAATTATTAAAAACCCTAGGTCTGTACCCAAGACATATAGTCTAAGGCCCCATGTTTTCCCCGTTAGCCAGACAGGATCAGTTCATTGTTTTACAGTTATGATAATTGGATTACAATTTCCTGGTGTTTGGCATCCAGTCTGAGTTGGGCAGTTAACAGTTAAAAAAGGGTCTGTATTTTTCCATGGTGCAACAGTTTCAGTTACTGGTTTGTCCCAGTGCAGTAGGAACTGTCCGTCTGAGGGCACATGTATAGTTGCGCCTCTTGTAAACCCTGTTGAAGAAGGGATAAAAAGTCTTAAAGGGACAGAGAAGTTAGCTTGATCTATCTTTTAGACCCATAACTCAATCTCAACTAAGCCCCATAAAGCTCATGGAGCTTTGTCAACTGGGATGGAATGGAAGATATCCATCAACAGAGGATGTTATCCTAGAGTTTCAGAGATTAAGAGCCAAGACTTTACTAGTTATCATCTAAGGCGGTAGGTTCTTGTGTCAGACTGAGTTGATCTAAGCAATTACAAGGATAGAAAATATATGGAGGGATGTTAAAGTCTAATTTCAATGCTATAATTGGTAACAACAACAACTACTACAACAGTAATAACAACAACAAAATAAGCCTGGTGGTATGGTCCTAATTGATTGGCAAAGAGATACAATCATAATCTTTTGTTTAGTTCCCAGCATGATTCAGTTCATAAGCCTAGATACTCTTAAATAAAAGAAGAATTAATAGTAATAAGGAAGGGCTATGCAACACCCTATAAGTATTTACTGTAATTTTCCTAGTATGCTTCAGTGTGACAAGAGATTTACAAGGTAACTGGATTCTAGGGGAAAACAAAATTTCCTGATCTTAGAATTACAAGACACCAGGTCTGTGTCAATACTATTCTTAGGAGACTCAGGACATCTCTTTAGTCCATCAGTTAAGGTAGGAGTTATGTGGGTTGAATAATAAATGAGTTTTAGTTTGGATTCATCTTACAGTGATCCCAGGAAGTCCATGGCCAATCACTAGTTATTTTTTCCAAAACTATTCAATAATCATGTAAACAAAACCACAATACTTCCCATGTGCATATATACATACTTATCTATTTATTTATAACTAAAAGTATAGATTATATATATATTTTAATTTGGTAACATCATATTGCATTCTCTCTTGTGAAGCATAGTTGGATTCATTCAGTGGTCTTTGCTTAAATAAAATTCAATATTTCTACCTCCTTACAACTTTGGATTCCTTCTTCTATGGTGTATGTGAGAATTTCTGGCATTTCAACTTAATTTAATGTTGGTCACTCAACCCCTTGGGAGAATACTCAAAATAGAGCCTTTTTGTCTATTATAAGAGTCATTACGGTAGGCAGTGCCAACTTGAGCATTAGAAACTAATCCCCTCTCATAGCAATACCACAGCCTAAAGTATCTAATAAAAAATCTTCAAATTTTTAAAAGATGAAAGAGGGATAATTCCTATCAAGGCTCTCTTTAATGCTACTGTTTGGACTCTGGAGGAAAAAAATCAAAGCTTTTTGAATAATGATTTAGGTCATTGAAATCTTACTTAAGTAGAGATTCCAAGTGCCTTATAAAAGTGCACCAGTTCAGAGGAAACACTCTGTAAGTATATGGCGCCAAACCCAGAATACAGTGTACTTATTAAGTCAGAGACTCTTATAGGTTGCTCTGTCTCCAATAAAATTGTGGCTCAAAATACCATCCTCCCAATGGCAGATATGAATTTTTTTTATTTTTATCTCCTCAGCTATGGACTCTACAAGACTAATACCCCTAATCCTGAGAGCAAAATGGAGAAAGGCTGAATGCTTTCCCTTAGAATTGGGAAAAGGACAAAGATGTCTAGATGATTTCTCTCAAAACTTTTATTCAGTAAAATGCTGGACACTCTAGTGCAAAAGGACAAAACATAATATTAAAATGTAGATATTAGAAAGAAAAAGGAAAAAGGATATTTGCTCATAAATGGCATCATCATCTGTGCAGAAAATTGTCAGAAATATACAAAAAAAATATATACTAGAACTAATCAGTTTAGAAAGTTGGCAAGTTATAAGCATTTTTTAAAAAATATCCTTCGTAGAGTTAGATGCAAAGATGACAGAGTTGATAAACACTGTGCTTGCCTCCTCTCATGACCATAACAAAATTAAAGTAAACTACAGAATACATATCATTGAGAATCACCTAAAGTATAGCTGAATAGAAGTCTTACAACTAAGAACATAAAGAAGAAGACACTTCGAGTCTGGAGGGAGGGATGGAGATGTGGAAAGGGCTGGTTCCACACCTGCAGAGGTTAAGAATTATGATATATCGGTTGTGGAGGTTCCCCAGAGGAGTGAAGTGTTCCAGTCTCAAATAAAAATCCCCAGCCCAGGGTTCTAGCGCTGAGAAGAGAAGTCCCCACAACTTCTGGCTGTGAAAACCAACAGAGATTATGATTGAGTGAGACAGAGGGAGGCTGGAGTCTCAGGCATTCCTCTTAAAGGACCCTCTCATGGACTTATTGACAGATTTACTTGTTCTGAGCTCTAGCACTGAGAAAGCAGCTTGGGGGGCACCAGGGACATAGAGGAGGAACTGAATTTTCTAGCTTCAGGGTAAGGGCTAAAGGGGCCCTCCCAGACAGAAGTACTGGCAGAATCCACTATTTCTTTGTTGAGTCCTCTCCTCTTCCAGCAAGCAGACACAGGCAGGTGAGTCTCCACCAACCTGGCTAAGATAGACTTGCCCCATCCAAGTCTTTTCCAGTAGCTTTTCCACGCAAACATTCTGTCTTGACTTGTGCTGTGGACATTCTTAAAATCTTTCAAAGATTCACAAAACCTAAACTAGCAGCATCTGGCCTCAGCATGTCCCACATCTCTTGCTGAGCAGCCCCAAGTCCAGCATTAGTGGCAGCTGGCCTCGGTTAGTGGCTTGGCCTCTTGAGGCACCTCCAAGCCCATTATGGGATGGCAGCAATCTTTGGATTGCTTGATGGCAATGTGGCCCTGTGCAGAGCAAAGTTTACAGATGAACTTTGTCTATGTCTATGGTGTACCATCTACCCCTGTCAGGATGCCCCTGGGGCTGGTATGCCCAGTGACCAGCTTCAGTCCTAGTTGAAGAACCACCTCATCTAAGGAAACATATCCGAAGAACAAACTGGGTAGGTACCAGAGCCCCACTAAAACAAATCCTGCTCCATATGGTCAGCCTCTGCCCAACAGCTTCTCCACTGTAGTCACTGGTCAGTCATCACAATGAATCAGCCCGTAGATCAATCCCTTCTATCAACATGCATATAGTAATCAAAGCTCATCTACAACAGGAGGGTACACGCAGCATATACAAAGAATACACCTAGAGCACTCAGCTTAGGTGACCTGAGAGACTTTACTATTGGGCCCCATAGGGGGCATAAGGCAACTAATTCTACTAAGATGGGAGACAGAGCAGCTCTACCTAGTATATAAAAACTAACACAGGAAGGCAGACAAAGTGTGGAGACAATGAAACTTGGTTACTGAGGTTTTACACACTGGCCACTGAGATCCTGCATTTGTCCCCTTTTCTATCTAGTAGGAGAGTACACCCAGAATGTTAGGCAATAGTAGCAATTATTTAAAGGCTGAGGACATACTCTGTTGAGATATTATATTCTCTATAAATCTATGACTTTGGAAATGCATTTTTAATTAGTTATTCAACACATTTATTGAGTCACTGTTATCTGAATCATCTTCATTTGTTTTGAGAAAATACTAGGAACTTAATGCTTTCCTGACTAAAAAACTGAACCAAATAATTTTAACATGCTAAAAGTTGTATTAGTCCTTGAGTATCATTTATTTGTGTAATGCATGCCACAACTCTTTTCTAATATGCCCTCTGGTGATTGTTGAACAACAATAACTTAATTATAATTCATTATTCATGATATTTAGCAAAATAATTATCCATTTAATTGTTAATTACATTATTGGTCTAGAACTCCTTTCAAGTGCTTTCATTGAAGAATTTCTAAAGACAGATGAAGGTAAAAGTGTCCTGGCATTGTTTGGGAGAAAAAGGCAAAGTAGAAAGAACAGGTATAAAATATATTTGAAAACTCACATTTAATTTTCTAGTCAGTGTATCATTTATTTTATGATCTACAAAATTTACTGTTTCTTGTAATGTTTGTGCCCTTCCACTCTTTGCATAAAGATATATCAAACATTCATTGGCAGTTTTCTGACTCTTAAGAAAAAAAAAACCTCGGCTAAGTTTCACTGACATTTCTTGATTATCCCCCAATTAACAAATAAAATTTAAAATAGATATGTTTATGAACTCAGATTGTACTCTTATGAATGTTTTTATGATTTTGCTTTATTGTAGATTTAAATCGCTTGAGATCTCTGTTGACTCAAAAAGTGCTTTCATAATTCAATTTAAATGAAAGTGTCACTCACAATCTTGACAATTAACCCAGTTAACCTGCTGTTGGAAAAAGTTAGCATCAGCCTTAACCTCATGTACTGAACTGTTTCTCACTATGTCAGACATGTATTTCATTTCTGAGAAAGCCATATTTTTGTTTCTTTTGTAATTAGAATTTATAATTAATTATACAACATGGACAAGCTGTAAGCACTTTAATTACAAATGTTTTATTGTGAGACATATGAAATCTAGAATGTAGAATTTAACAATCAACCCATATAACAAATAATTCTATTTCAGTTATAAAAGCTGCAGTAGTTCCTGACATCTAAATGTAAAAGTCAGTGTATTCATTCATACATAACAGTGAGATTATTTGTATCTTATCTCTTCTTCAAAGCCAAATTTCATTTCCTCTTCTTTTGGAAAGACTTTATGCACATATATGTTATATTATTGTAATTTTTGTCCCTTCATAGGAAAAAAATTCTCTTTTCCAAATGCCCACCCTGATCATTTTATGTCTTTTTCATTATACTAACCTTTAAAAATCTTAGTCATTATAATTGCTTTATGTCTTATCTTCCTTCAGAATATTCTGTGAGATGTGACAATATTATTCCTGATAGCTTACACACTGAGAATCACAATATTTTTCACATGGTTAGTACTTGATTCACATATTTAAAGAAAAGTAGGAAAAATGCTGATAGAATTATCTGACACTACTCTTTTGGTAGCATTTATTCTTTGTAATGTTAGTAAAATATCCAGTGGGCATCGCATGGGCAATCAATTCATTAAAATGGTTAATTATGCCATTACATGATAAATTTTATTAGAATAATATAAGGGTTTTGGAAGAAATATAAGAGACTAAGAGAGAGATGATGATAGATAGGAGAACACATGATATATGACAGAAGAGTTTTGGGTTTCAGATCTATCAGAGACACTAAATGTATGGCCCTGTCAAAGTTGAAAAATTACATATCTGTAAAATAATAACAAATGTTGAACTATGTAACTTTTGTATAACTTAAATGAAATTTTGGAAATTGATGACTATATAAATAAACTTTTAGATATCTGATACTTCTTTTTATTCAAATAATGTGGTTTGCTTTATGGAAGTTATTTTAAAAATGATTCTTTTCTAATGTTTTCTAACAATCTAATGTTTTTAATATTCTAATAATGCTAATCAATTATCATTCTGTCAGTTATGCAATTCACAAATACCCTTTTCCAATTCCTTCAAATCACAGTAGTATTCAAATTAGGGGTGAATAGACTTAGACATACTACTTACAGAAAATATTGAATATAGTGATAACTAAACTTCAATATTCACTAATAATGTTACTTTTGTTTTCTATTCAATTATATATTTTGTTAATCTATAAAAATATATTTAAGAAAACTGCATTCTAAGAACTGACATTAGAAGAGATAAACAACAACAACAAAGTGATCTCCTCTTAGAGATTATAATGCCACTTCTTCCATGGAAATCTTGATAGATTGAGTTGTTTGTTCATATTAAAATGGAAGACTGGATCACTTTATAATGCTTTGAAGTAACTGTATTAACCTCAATTAACCAGTGAACATAGTTAATTTATAAACTAACTTTTGATGCTTGATGGTAAAACAAGTAATATTTTCTATGCTCAGCACAGACAAACTACACAAACATATTAAAATTATTTTGATAGTTTACATGAGATCTTCAAGGACTTCTAAACTTAAACTTGAGATTTATTAAAAAGGTAAACTTTTATGGGATCTATGATGACATATCTGTTTTTCATTGTTCATTAGAAAATAAAGATAATTAAAAAGTGAAAAATAATTATTTGTATTTTTAACAGAGATCATCACTTTTATTAATTTGATTTCTATTCTTCCAGAAGTAACAATATATAAAAATATCATACACAAGATTTTGATGGTTTCAATCTCCTAAAGAACTCATTCTGCTCATCTAGTTGTTTTTCCAATTCCTGAAATTGTTGATATGATATATTTTGGATCTCACTGAGTTTTTTCAGAAGTATCATCCTGAATTCTCTGTCATTTAAGTCGCATATTTCTATGTCTGTAGACTTATTTTCTGGAGATTTTTCTCTTTCTTTCTAAGATTCCTTGTCACCTTGATTTTTCATGGTTGTTTAATGAGCTATTTCTCCACCTGGGCATTAATGGAAGTGTGTTCTGCTTCTCGCCTCCCCCACTGCCACCCGAGGATTTATTATATAAAGGTCTTTAGCTTGTTGCAAAGAAGTTGTTTTTCTTTTGGTTTCCAGTAGGTGGCGCCTAAGCCTCTTGGATCCCTGCTTTATATAAAGTCTTAAAAATGTCTTTTTTCCCCTTATTGATGTTTAATCATTCTCACTACCCTCAGTCTCAGTTTCTGTCAGTGTTATTAACAGCTTTTGTAATGTTAGCTCAGATTCTCCTGGGGCTTCACAGTGATGGGTCTCAAAGGTATGGGCAGAGGGGCCCTCTTTGTTGGGGGATGGGACCGCAGCTCAGCCTTGGTTTTGCAACCACGGCTGGTAAAAATCAACTGTTGTTTCTCTGCCATCCCAGTTTCTCTGCCTTTTGCCATGATGATGGTATTGCCGCCGGCCTCATGGAACTCACAGCTTTCGCAGGCAGGGCTTTCACAGATCTTGCCATTCCTTCTCCTCTCCCCCTCCTTCTACAGGGAGCTCCCCGTTGGCTGTGAGAGGCAGCTTCTTTATTTCTCCCAGTCTACCATCCAACACCTGGGAATCTGACCCGTGCTCTTGTGCGCAGATCCCATGCTCAGACATGCTGGTGTACAGTTTGGGTGTTTTGGGTTGAGTTTTAAATGTTCAGCTTATTGTTGTTTCAAGGGGAGAGAACTGGGGATATCTCTCACTCTGCCATGTTTAATCCAATAAGTTTATATGTCAACAAACATTCATGTACATTTTCACCATGATCTCCATGTATGAATGTGCTATATTTTATTTATCTAGTTGAGATATTTGGAGATTCATGTTTAGAATTTATCTTACTGTAAATAACACTGTGATGAACATTGTTAAAGATGGCTTTTAGTAGGTAAAGACTGAAAGGAAATGTTTATTTTGGTTTAGAGTGTATAAGATTCAAACAAGTCCTAGAGGATTTATACCAATCCCAGCAGCCTATTGACAGATCATTCAGAAAGGATTCAGAAAACCTTCTTGCATGTGAGATTATTGACATACCAGATCAAACAATTCCTGATCTTGTTGATATTTTTAATGTCATAAATGTTATGAATTTACAATGCATTAATTTGCTTGAAATCAGATTTGGATACATGTTATTCTCTCCTTAAATGTTATACTTAGATGCAAAATAACTCAAGATCTGTCAAGATACTCAAGATCTGGCTCATGCCATCTTAGTGCCCTAAATAAATGAAGCATTTTTAGTATCAAGCCTAAGAAAACAATCTTATTATATTTTGGTCGTATGGTTGGAAAAACTCATAACATCTATAAATAATTTTAATTAACTTTTTTATTGTGGCTTAGATTCTTGATTATCAAAATGAGTTCTATGCATCTAATGCATTGACTCGGAGAATTAAGAAAAGCAGATGTTTTAGACATCATAAACTTAAATATTAATAGATTTTAGTGTACACATTTCTATTAACTAATATATACCAACTGCTTTTATCAAAAAGCTCACCTGATTGGCCTAAAAATATACGTAGTTTCTGCAATTCATAATCCAGGAAACGGAGGCACAGATAAAGAGATGCCTAGCTAGAATTAGTGCTATAATGCAAATAAGTTTTAACATTCAAAGACATGAATCTTCTATTTTTCCAAACAGCTTTATAACAAATATTAGCTAAATATGGCTCTTAAAAATGACATTTAAATAGATAGCATTATATGCACCATGTGTATTTCATATATGGATCTTTACAACTTTATAGTTGTAAAAATGACCTGAAAATGTAATTTAACTCATTCATTTAAAATAGTTGATTTATAAACTAACTTTTGATGTTTGATGTTAAAACAAGTAAAAATAAATTATCTGCTAAGATGACAATGAAAATGGATTAGAATGCTGCTTCTCAAACTTATACCAATCACATGAATATCTTCTTAAAATGAAGACTTTATTTCCCAGGTCAAGAGTGGGACCTCAAACGTCAAATTTCTAACAAGCTTTTATAGGTGTTGCTGTTGCTAAGGCACTAATGAACTACATTTTGAGTAGTAATGGATTATAGAACTAATCATCTACAATTAAAAAACCTAAGCTTCTTTTTTAGGAGGATCTACTAAAATATAGACCAACTCTACATAAATATTTTTAAACAAATTAAAAAGAGTAAGTATTAAATATACTTTTTCTATATAACTTCTTAGTCTTCATTGATTAAATTGTTAACATTGGAATAAAGTCCACAGTGTATGTTGTATTCATACACCTACTTAAAATGTAGATGTAGCTTCTCTCTCAGCAGATATGATCTCATTAGAACCTGTGATTTAAAAAGTTTGAATTTCTCCCATTGAGATGTGGTTCTATTAATATGTGTTATATTTCTATAGATCTCATTTTATGATGTTATTATGTGCAACCAAATGTATGGTTATTATCCTAGGACCTGTTCACTTTATAAATATTGACTGCTGAAGGTGTGAATCTTTTTAGAGTCTTTTGCTTAACTAAATTAGGGTAAACATTAAACAAAAATGACTTAAGAATAAACAAAAATAACCTGGCTTAAATGACAGGTAAAGATGATAAGAGTAACAAAATAAGAGTTGTGGAAAGATTATGTTTGCTAGTTGCTAGTAAATGTAGTATGAACATTATTATTTTAAAAGAAATTAATATATAGCCATCTCACTACCTTTTTCAGGAGAGTAGTGAATTATTTACTGAATGTATTATTGCAATGTTTTTGTTTTTTTTCTTAGAACTGTGGTAGGGGGTAAATGTTTAACAATTAGCTTTCTGTAATAAAAAGTTAGATTTGTAACATTTTCAGAATTTCACAAGGTGAAAAATTATTATGGTTGGTTTCAAGCAATCATAGGATATTCTTAAGCACAGAGAAAAAGATGCACTATATACTCTTGCAAGCCAGTAGAAGTCATTTCCAATGTACCAATAACAGCAAAACTGAGTACCACTTTGCTTTAACAATGCTGTATCATAATAATTGTCAATGAATATTCTTTATGTAACTTATGTGTTTTCAATTCAATTAGAAACAGTAAAATACAAGCAAAATAAAAACAAAATTAGTTATAAATCTAACCTTTAAAGAATGATCATTAAATATTTGTATATACATTTGAAAATTTCTATTAAAATATTTATATACATATTTGTTATGAAATTGATTTTCACTTTTGTGTTCTACCCAGCAAATTGATAATATGTCAAAATTTTCAACAATTATTACTTATTTTTTAAAAATATATGATGCCTAAATGAAAATATATTTTTCATTTATAATATAGCAGGTCAATGAATTTTCTCTTACAGAAATTCTTGTCTTCATTACCTCTATTTTCTTAGTGTAAATTAATAAAAGGAAAATTATTGAGTCAAATGTACAATTACATTTAAAGACTTCTTATATGTGTTTCTAAATGACACTCAGGAAAGTTTATATCAGTTTAAACTCTTAAGAGTGCCTGAGAGGCCCTTTTTCTCCAGATTCACAAAAGCAATTTTAACTAGAAGAAGAAACAATGCAAGCATCTCTGAAGATCAATTAGATTACATGATAACTCACTGAATTTTTAAATGCTTTAATTTTTTATTGGCCGTTTTTTTAAATTATGAATTGCCTGGGTTTATTATTATTATTATTTATGCCTACAGCACAGAAACTGAGAGATAATTAATGTTTGTTGCTTTAAGATACAAAGATTTGGGATACTCCGTTAGGCAGTAGCAAATACCTAACACAGACTTCTCTTTCCTGGCGTATCAGGTTTTCATCCAGACTTTGCTCAAGCTCAAGCCCCAACTTGCCCTCTGGTGCATCACTTTTCTGTATCTTTTCTGAGGTCAGTTCCTAAATGAATTCACTTCTTTAGGCAGATAAGTCACTTATTTCTTCTTAAATCCTTCCACCTTTCAGGAGTACTGCTAGTGAACAGAGTGAATGTCCCCCCAGTACACTGTGTTCTTAAGTCACACAGACCTTTCTATTTCTTCCTAAGAAAGGTAATCTCCTTTCTTTAAATTATTAAAAACGTCTACCTGATTTTGTGCTTTGGGGCACATCACATGACCTCAATATGCTTAAGAGTTCACAAAAAAGCTTTACCTCCCATTGTTTCCATTTTCACATCTACTATAGTATCTGAGGAAAAGAGTCACAGAACCTGCCTTCTTCTTGTTTTATGTGGGTTGAAGAAAAGGGAAATTACATAAATATATGCATATACATTAATAATTTTATTCTTACCTCTAAACATTTTTTTCTAATACCAAACTCACTGGAATTTTCTAATCACATTACAAAATTCTCTCCAGGAGATGGCTTTGCAGTTTTAATCCATACACTCTTCTTTTAAGACTGAACTTAATGATTTATTACTAAAATCTTCAGTGTCGTGATTTCTCTCTTTTAATGAATTATTCATTATGATCCAACTCCAAGTAGAATGGATTGTTTGTGTACATACACACACACACACACATACACACACAAAACTGTATATACAATTTGATTTTATAATTTTATCTTCAACTTAATATCTCTCCTACTTTTAAGTTTTATTTATAATTTTATAATTCAGAAAGATATAATGTTTTCTTCCTTTGGCATAGCTGAGAAAAAAAATTTACTGCATTTACACTTGAACTGTAATATAACAAGTATCAAATACTTTGATCTTGTAATCAAATGTACCCTTTTCTGTACAACTCCATCATCTTATAGCATTTCATGTTTTAAAAGCAATGTTTAAGGCAAACTAATCTTCTTTTTTTGGGAGATAAACTAACCCCGGAGACTAATGAAAAAATACATTTCAATCAACTTGGTATCTTCAAAATACCTTCCACTGGGCTTGGTATTAACCTTGTAGCTTAGTCTTTCCATTTTACATACAAAGTCTTCACCATGCTTGTCCTCATATGCCAACAATGCTTCTGTAAAAAAGTGGGCTGATCTTTATCTGTTTTATGACCAGTTCTTAACTCTCCAGCTCACACTGCTGTTTGCTACATATTAGTCTTTACTGTGTTCTTAGGAAAATAAATTATAATAGAACCTATGTTTTTCCTTTTATTTTGTTCCTATAGGCCTTGATTTATACTAATTATGCTTAAGAACAATGAGACTAAATTCCATTTTTATAATTTTTATTTACTTTATGACATGTTGTCTTAGTCCATTCAGCTGCTACATAACAGAATATCATAGACTGGGTAGATTATAAACAACAGAATTTATTTTTCACAGTTCTGGAGGCTGGAAAGTCCAAAACCATGGAACTAACAGATTTGATGTCTGGTGAGAACTTGCTTTCTGATTTATAGATGGCCATTTTGCTGTGCCTTCAATAGTTGATAGGGCATGGGAACTCTCCACAGTCTCTTTTATAGGAGCAATAACTCCATTCATGAAGGTTTCACTCTTATGACCTAATCTCCTACAAAGACTACATTTACAAATACATTAGGGATTAGGTTTCAACATATGAATGTTGAAAGGATATAAACACTCAGTCTTTTGCATACACATACTGAAGACTTCACACACACTCTTTACCCTTAACATCAACATTACAGTTAAACTTTAGAAACAGGTCTTTATTAATTGTGGAGAGATTTTAAACTTTAATAATCACAATTGAATTAGAGTCATTCAAATATTTAAGAGTAAAAATGAAGAAAAAAATGCTCTAAATGTTCTTTACCAATAGGTGCCTAAAGAGCTTTTTGAAGCCTAATGTAGGACTGAGGGTGGAGTCTATTGCCTGAGAATAAGAATGAAAACATTCCTCTCATTGAGATAAAATCTTTCTATATTAGGGTTCATTGCTATTCTTACCTAGTAACTAACATGAACATAATTTAAAAGAATTACTGCCTCATCATTTGAAAATAAGAGGTTATTTGATCAAATTAATAGCAAGTAAATTTAAGACCAATAAAACATTTAAGATAACAGGTAGTCTGTTTTTAGCAACTGTTAAAATTCCATAAATAAATAATTTTTATAGTCGGTTGACTTTCAACCAATTATATATAATGACCATTGACACCCAAAATATATTCATAAGGCAATGTTTAGATCACTGCAGGCCATAAGAGCTACATGATCAATAAGGTAATGAGCTTTATTTTCACTATAGGCCAACAGAAAACACATCCTGCAACTCTTGTAGGGAATTCAGGACTCAAGATTCACTTGCATTCATGACTAAATTATAAACATTATTTTTGAAGTACTCTTGGTTATATGTGACATTGTTTAACTGAATATGCAGCATTTTTTCATTTGCTCATTTATTCACTCATTTATTCATTTGATAATCCACCTATCCATTTAGAATGATTATTGTGGTAGAAAGCCTCTGAATAATATCAAAATAATCCCTACATCTTGCTATTTATGCCCTTGAGGAATTACATTCTCTTGAGTATGGGCTAGACCAAACAGCTCACTCTTAATGAATGAAATATGACAAAAGCATTGTCACTTCTGAAATTAATTAGAAAAAGATTATGACTCTGTCTAACAGACTATTTCTCACTCTTTTTCTCTCTTGGAGCCCTCATTCTGGGCCATGCAGGATAGCTATATGGAGAAGCTTATGTGCCAAGAAGCTGATATTTCTGGCCAACTGCCAGTGAATCTGAGAGTAGCCAACAGTCAAGTGATTAACGTTGGAAGTGGATCCTCCCAATTAGATCCCTGAGATGATCACAACCTTGACCAAGAACTTCATTGTAGCTTCCTGAAAGATCCTGAATCACAGGCATCTCTAACTGGTACCTGGATTTCTGACTCAGATAAACTGAAATAATAAATGTTGTTGATTCAAACTGCTAAATTTAGGATTAATTCCTTACACAACAATAGATAAATAACACAGTTAAATACATGTACTCTGAAGTAAAATTACTTGTAATGAATTCCCAGCTTCATAATTATTTATTTCTTTACCTTGGGGAATTTAAAACTCTCTGTAACTGAAAACTCAGTGTCTTCATTTTTGAAATAGAGATAATTGTAATAGTACCTCCCACATCAAGTTATGTTGAGTTAAAAACTTAAATACTTATACCAAGAGCTTAGAGCAATGACTTATTAACAGTAAGCACTTTTATGCTATCTATTGATGCTCATTTATTTGAACAATAATATCAAGACTATAAGAACCTACTAATTAACTGTGAAATTGAGCAAGTGATATAATAAATTCAGGTCTTAATATTTTTTCATTAATTAAACAAATATTTATTAAATAACAATTCTATATTAGCCAGTATCATAGGCTCTGTAGTGAACAAAACAGAAGAAAAACAAACAAAAACCTGCATTCAAGAATATTACTTTTAAGGGAAAGAGATAAGCAATAAAAAATAAATACAAAGTGTATAATATATTAGACAGTGACAAATACTATAGGAAAAACATTAGAAGATAAAATAAGAGAAAAAAAAGGGTTAAAATGTGTGAAGGAATTTAAAATTTTAGTTATGACATGTTCAGAAAGACTCATTGATAAGGTGACTATTGGGTAAAAACTGGTAAGAAGTGAGGGAGTTAGTCATACAGCAGGAATGATATCCAAAATTGAACAACCCGTATTGCTCATGACAGGGGCCAAAGTTGACCCAAGCATCTGGGCAAAGTAAAAAGCAGAGGTTTGAAATCAGAAAATGGACTGCTAATGTGGTTGAAGTAAATTTAAAAGGGAGAAGTGGTAGATGAGTTTGAAAAATTAACAGGGCCCCAGATCATGCAGGACTGCATAGATAATAATAAAGATGAAGGCATTTACTTTAAGTAAGATGGTAAACCTTTAGAGAGTTTTGAGTAGAGATTTCACACAATCAGATTGATAACTTAACAGGATCACTGTATTTGGTGTGTTAAGAATTGTCTGGAAGGATCCAAAACAGAGTCAGGGAAACTAGTAAAAGTAAAGATAATGCTTTGGGGCTAGAATGTGAGGGTGGCAGTAGGATTAATGAGAATTTGTCAAATTCTGGAAATATTGTGAAGTTAGAGACAACAGAATTTGTTAATAGGATGTGGAAAGGGAAAGAGTGAAAAGTCTTATTTCAAGATAGTATATGATTTATATATATATATGTATATATATATATATATACATATATATTCATATACATATATGTATGTATAAATAATATAAAATAACAAATATAATATAAAATAACAAATATAATACTATTATAGGTATAATTGAACTATATATCCATATACAAAATGAAGACTAGAAGTAGTGGTGGTGTTACTAAATAAAAAGAAAAAGACTGAAAGAGAAGTCGATTTGATGGAGAATATGAGGAGCAGTCAAATGCCAAGAATAGAATAGTAGCCGCCAATCCTCCAGGCAATACAAAGAGCATTGGTTCTCAAACACATGAGCACATGATGCAAGGCCCAGAACAGTTGCTGTGATCACTGTGAAATTTTTATTAGTGTACAAACTTGCAATTAACACATTTTTTGTACATAGTTTTAATAAATGTATTTTACATAGAAATTGATTAGTGAAAATTTCAGTTACAGTGTCAGTTCCAAAGCTAGAGACTTAGTAATATATATTTGTTTCGAGGGTAAATTTGTAATGGTATAGAATTTATCCCTACACATTTTATGTTTTTAAATGGTTTAAAATAGTATTTTTAAAATTGCAGTTTCTAATTATCATACTATGTAAATAAAATTATATTTCCTGTATATTAACCTAAGATACATAAATTTATATATATATATATATATATATATATATATATATATATATATATATACACACACACATAAATTGAGATATACATATCATTTAGTTCTAAATGTGAAGGGTATATTTTTTCGAATTTCTCACATAAACAATCATTACTTGTGTGAACAATTGCACTATACTTCTTGATTTCCAATCAGTTTTTTTCTTTTTCTTTCTTTTTGCCTAATTACACTAGCTGAGATCTCTAGTATAATATTGAGAATAGATAAATATTTTTTTTCTGAAACTAGAAAGAAAGTAATCAATTTTCTGCCATTAAGCATGATATTAGCTGTAAGGCTTTTCTTTATTCAATTACTTATATTCTTCTGAAAATAGTCATCAGGTTTAAAAGTTTAATACTGTCAAAACTTTTTCTTCATCTCTTGAGATGATTGTAAAATTTTTTCTTTGTTAAAGTAATGAGAAGAATTACATTGATTTATTCTTGATATTAAATCAAGACTACATTCCTAGAATAAATTCTTTTGTATATTGATAGATTTGATTTGTTAGTCTTCTGTGGAGAATCATTGCATTCATGTTTAACAGTGATAGTCATCTTAAATTTTCAATGTTCTTTATGGACTTGGAATTAGGTCTATGATGATGTCATAAAATGAATTAGAAACTATTTCCTCTTCTGCATTTAAAAAAAGATTTTGTGGAAAATTGTTATTATTTATTTTTGAAATATTTTATATGATTTACCAGTAAAGAAAACTTGTCTTTTCCTTTGTGAAGAGATTATTAATTATGAATTCAATTTCTCAAGCACAGGGTTACTCTGAATTTATATTTCTTTAGTAATGTTGACCCTTAAACAATATGAGGTTTAGGAGCACCAACCTCCTGTGAATCAAAAACCTATGAATAAGTTTTGCCTCCTGCCAGAGCCAGGCAGCTAAGATCCAAAAGTTTCCGAGAGGGGGAATGAGGATTAAGAAAAAAAGAGAGAGAGACAGAAGATAGAGTTGGGAGGACTAACAGTGAATACTGCACCCGGAGTTGATTTAGCACAGCATATATATACCCTTAGAAGAGCACGAGAAGCAACACCCACACATATGCAAATGATTGCTGACCTTTACATAAGTTCTCTCAAAACATCCTCGTTTCTGTTTTCATCTCTTATTCTCTGGGGCATAGAATGTCTCTTATTTCCTGGGGCAAGGAACATTCAACATTTTCCCTTAAACCAAACTTTCTCCTTCAGTAAGGAGCTCTCCATTAAGGAGCCCTCCGGCTCTGCAAACTTCTAGCTTTCAGGCAACTCCAACCCTGTCTGAAGGGCATTCATCAAGAATGGCTCTCAACAGCCTCCCCCAAAACTTAAGATGACTTAGGTCAGTACTTAGAGTTGTCCATCTGCATCCATGGATTCCCAGCTTTGAATCAAACAGAATACAGATATTTATTAGAAAAAATTCATGTATAAGTGAACCTGCGCAGTTCAAACCCACATTGTTCAAGGATCAACTGTATATTGCTCAGTTCTGTTTTTCGAAGAATTTTATATAGGTTGTCAAATTTACTGACAAAAAATGCTAATAATATTCCCTTATTCTGCTTTTAATATTTATCACATTTATTACAGTCTTTGACACAACCACTCGACTCTTGTAATATGAAAGTTATAGAAAATATGTAAACAAATGGATCTGTTTGTGTATCAATAAAATGTATTGACAAAATTTTATTCCCAGGATGCAGGCAGGTCTTGTTCTTCAGGATTTAGTTTGCCTATCCTTGATTTAGTGATACCTATATTAAAGATGGCATCTAGATTATGGTATGCTATTCTATTAGAAATATTCTGTTTGTGACCATTTCTTTTCCTCTCAGATTATCAAATGGTTTGTCCCTTTATTTATATTTGTAAAGAGCAAATTTTGGTTTGACATGCTTTCTCTAAGCGTTGCTTTTCAATTTAATTATGTTCTTATTTTGCTATTTCTTTTACTTTCTTTGGATATAATCTGCTTTTCTAGATTTCAGAGTGACTAAGTTATATATTTTATAATGTTCTTCTTTTCTAATATAAGGACTTAAAGTGATAATATTTCTTCTCATTACACAAAATACATACAACACATATTTTAATGTGACATTTAAAAATCTCATTTAGTTTGAAATATTTTCCAAATGTTCTTGTGATTTGTCTCCTGACTAATAAATTATTTAAGAGTTACTTAATTTGCAATTGAGAAATTTTTCAGATTTTTAAAAATTATTTCTAATTTAAATTTCTTATAATCGAAGACCATATTTTGCATAATTTCAAATCTGAATTTTATTGAGACTTTTAGAAATAAATCAGCATATGGTCTATGTTATTGAATAATCTATGTACAATTTAAAAAATGTTTATCTTATCCTTTTTTTCTGGCTTATAAATGTCTGTTAGGTTATACTGGCTTATAAATGTCTGTTAGGTTATACTGTTTTATATCTTTATTAAATCTGTTATATCTGAACAATGGATGTTAAAATTGCTAAATATGTTTGTAAATTTACCAGTTTCTGCATAGTGCATTTTAAATATAATCATTAGTTTTATCCACATTGATATCATTAGGCCTTTTTAATAAATTTGTTATTTTATTATTATGAAGCAGTACTCTTTATCTTTGGTAATACTCATCTTAAATTACATTTTCTGATACTAATATAGACACATTAGCTCTTTGTAAGTGGCGTTTGTTTTGCATGATGCATCTTATTTTTTTACTTTTAATCATATTTAGAGTGCATCTTATGTAAACAGCATACGATTGGGTATTGCTGTTTTTTTATGCAATCTGTTAACTCCCTTTATGTAGATTGTTCGGTCCATTTATATTTAGTGTAATTTTTGATGTTTGGGATTATGCCTATTATCTTGCTATATGTTTCAACTATCTTATGTTCTATATTGTTACTAATGTGAAGATAGTAGTAATTTATAATATTATATGCTTTATTCATTGTAACTTGAATGTTTATAAATTTTTTGTCTCCAACATACTTGAAAATCTTTGCCCATTAATTTTTTTAAATACTTTATCATACCGAAATATTTCTCCTCCCCCTCTAGAACTTTAGTTACATTATAGTAGAATTTTTGCTGTTTTCTACTGAGGTATTCTAATTTTATTCATTATAAATACATTATAGCTATAGTACTTAACTTTATAAATTTTTCTGTTAATCTAAAATTTAATCTATTTCGAGTCTATCAAAATTAATTGCCATTTCTAATCTTTTCCTCCTCCTCTTCCTTTTCCTTTTTCTACTTGTCTTAGCCTTCATCTTCTTCTAGAAGTAGTTCTTTTACCATTTTGTTCTATTCAGGTCTTCAGCAGATTGGGTGATGCCTACACAGATTGGTGAGAATAAATTTATTTATTTAGTCTATTGAATCAAATGTTAATATCTTTCAGAAACACACCCTCATAAACACATCCAGAAATAATTTTTTACCAACTACTTGGCCATTCTTTAGCCTAGTCAAGTTGATACATAAAGTTAATTATCATAATATATATATATTTTACATACAGTTTACATTTAGGAGAGAGATTGACCTATTATATACATATATATATTTTTTCTGATTTTGGTAACAAGATTCTTATATGTAAATTAGAGAATAGTTCTTGTGTTTATTTCTTAGAAGAGTTTCACAAAATTAACATTTTATTTATTTTTCTTTTTGGAAAAATCATTAACTACTAATTTAAATTGTTAGTGATTAAAACATTATTCAGAATTTTTATGCCTTCATGAGTAACATGGTAAATTGTTTTTTCTAGGAATTTGTCAATTTTATGTGTCTTAAAGTATATAGGCCAAAGTTATCTTTTTAATTTTCTTCTGTATTTGTAAAATGATACAAAATTTTACTATTGTATATTTGTGTCTGTTGGGAGCCATTCTTGATGAATGCCCTACAGACAGGGTTGGAGTTGCCTGCAAGCTAGAAGTTTGCAAAGCAGGTGGGCTCATTTACCAATGGATAGCTCCTTGGTGAAGGAGGAAGTTTGGCTTAATGTTGAATGTTTCTTGCCCCAGGGAATAAGAGACAAAAACAGGAACAAGGATTTTTGTGAGAACTTACTTAAAGGTCAGCGATCATTTGCATATGTGTGGGTGTTGCTTCTCCAAGGGTATATATGTGCTGTGCTAAATAAACTCGGGGCGCAGTATTTACTGTTAGCCCTTCTGACTCTATCTCTTTGTCTCTCTCTTTGTCTCTCTTTTTTCTATCTTTCTCAATCCTCACTCCCCCTCTCAGGAACTGTTCAATCTTGGCCAGTGGGCTCCGGCAAGTGGCGCCCGAAGAGGGACCTGAGCACAGGGGACTCAGTGAAGGACGCCGCAGGATGAAGAGGCTAGCCAAGAAGTAAGGTAAGGGATTGCGGTGATTACTCGGGAGTTGTAAATACAGGCCCTAAGAGTTGTACATACAGGCCATAAGTGATGATTAATCGGGAGTTGTAAATACAAGTAATCAAGAAAGGAAGAGCCCCAGGAAAGAAAGAAAAAAAAAAAAAAGTAAAAGAAAGAAAAGAGAAATAAAATGGGTAATGGCAATAGCCGCACACTTTTTGTACATTTGTAAATAGTTTTTAGGCTTTTTGTGTATTTGTAATAGTTTTTTTAGAAGTTGTTTTAAAAAATAATATTAAAAATTAATAAAAACGGGTAATATTTTTAGTTTTTTAGGATTTATAGGAAAGAAAGGGTTAGATTGTCTGGGGGACGCCCCGGTGGTTGTGGAAGAAAGTGAAACTAAGCTTTTCACTCCACCAGCTGAACCGCTTTATGCAGAGCCAGCTTTTGGAATACTATTTCCCAGGAAGTTGTTGCCATATCAGGAATTGGGTGCAGGTGGACAAGGAATACAGGACCCCATAATACCTATGCAGAGGCCTCCTAGAGTAGGCTTGGGGTATTTCTCAAGGAGGTCACTGGACAGCCTGAACTCCATGCAGATCCAATTACTTGGAAGAGTGAGGATTCTGTATGGATGGATCAGTGGCCTCTAACTGAGAAAAAAATTAAGGCCTCAGAGCAGCTAGTGCAGGAGCAACTTGACAACAGTCATATAGACTCCTCAAATTCACCTTGGAATTCACCTATTTTTGTCATCAAAAAGAAATCATGGAATTGGAGGCTTTTGCTGGATCTTAGGAAGGTTAAAGAATTTGGAAGACTAAAATATGTTCATGTTACTATTGACACTTATTCTGGGTTTCTTATTGCCACTGCTCAGGCTGGCGAAGCCACTAAACATATTATTTCTCATTGTCTTTGGTGCTTCACCGTGCTAGGGCAGCCATCTGTTATTAAAACAGACAATGGCTCTGGATAAACAAGTCAAGCATTTCAACACTTCTGTGCACAGCTCTCTATCATGCATAAAACTGGTATCCCCTATAATCCACAGGGTCAAGGATTGTGGAACGAGCTCATGGTGCTCTGAAAACTCAATTGCTAAAAATAAAAAAGCGGGGAGCTATACCCTATTTCTCCACAAACCTTTTAAACCATGTTCTTTTTATTTTAAATTGTTTGACTTTGGATGTTCAGGGATTATCTGCTGCAGAGAGATTTTGGCATCCTAAGACTCAGAATACATATGCTCAAGTGAGGTGGAAAGATCCCCTCACAGGCTCATGGAATGGCCCCGACTCGGTACTCATATGGGGATGAGAGCATGTTTGTGTTTTTCCACAGAATGCTGAAAATGCCAGGTGGCTTCCAGAGAGATTGGTCTGGTTTGCAGGGACCTCTCTGGCACCAGAGATTACCCCGATGCTGCTAACGATGATGACATACCTTCTGACAGCTAAAGGAGAAGTGTATTGGACGTATATACCTGATCTGCCTATTCTGCATCCATCTGTATGGGGAAAGTCCGGAGAATATGGTGAAAGTGAATGACACCCATTTGCTGGGTCCACCATCCCTCGGCAGAATGACAGTGCAGACAGAACCTGGGTTCAACTATTCAGGTTCAGGATTGGGGCTGCCAATCCTCGCTGCCAGGATTTCTGATAGTTATGTGGATCAGGGTTGGTGGAGGAACTCAACAGGCACATCTCTGCTTGCCAAAAGATCACAACAATCCTGACACTGGGACCTCACCACAGTCCTACCCTCCACATTAAGGACTGGTCTGGAGGACCCCCATTAGGACAACGGGAGATTGGACTGAACCTGGAAAAGATGTACTGGACATGTGACAATTGTAACCTTACTAATTGTGTCTCCATGGTTCCCACTGGGACTGCAGTAGTGGTTCAGTGTTTGCTTTGGGTTTTTGTGTAATTCTGGGCTTGTGCCTGATTCCTCCATTGCTAAAATATTTCATCAGCTCCTTCATGAAAATCCATGCTGAGGTGCATGGAGTTAGGCTCCAGGCTCAAGTTGAACAACAGTTTAACCCCCCAATGGCAGAGGCTGGTAGCCAGTGACGGGTAAGATTCCTCCTGGGTGAAATCAATCTAAGATAGGGCATGAATGATGGAATTCATGTGCCGATGATGGGTAAGGTTTACGCCTTGCAGAGGATCACCTAAGACAGGCACAGTCCATCTGCCCCATAGCTGAGAAGGCTATGACTTGTAATAAATAAAAAAGGGGGAGATGTTGGGAGCTATTCTTGATTAATGCCCTGCAGACAGGGTTGGAGTTGCCTGCAAGCTAGAAGTTTGCAGAGCAGGTGGGCTCATTTACTGAAGGAGGAAGTTTGGCTTAATGGATAGCTCCTTGGTGAAGGAGGAAGTTTGGCTTAATGTGTCTTGCCCCAGGGAATAAGAGACAAAAACAGGAACAAGGATTTTTGTGAGAACTTACTTAAAGGTCAGCGATCATTTGCATATGTGTGGGTGTTGCTTCTCCAAGGGTATATATGCGCTGTGCTAAAAACTCGGGCGCAGTATTTACTGTTAGCCCTCCCGACTCTATCTCTTTGTCTCTCTCTTTGTCTTTCTCTTTGTCTTTGTTTTTCTATCTTTCTCAATCCTCACTCCCCCTCTCAGGAACTGTTCGATCTTAGCCGGCGGGCTCCAGCATGTGTCTTTATTCTTTCTTACTTGATTAGGTTTTCTTTCTCTTCTGTATGAGTTATATTTTCTTGGAGTTTTCTTTGGGCATATGTACTTCATAAATAAGATGAACAATTAGACCAATTTTATAAGTAAAAAATAAAGACTTTTATTGCTCTTTTTACTTTCTAAACTGTGATGGTTATCTTCATCCTTATTTACATACACAGGTTATTCAATTTAGTAAAAAAATGACTTTCTTATTACAATTTAGCCACCAGTGTGGCACTGGCTGTGGTCCTTTCCTAGACAAAAATCCACAGAAATTGGAAAGTCATCTAATATTCATTGCTTTTCCTGCTTTTGAATTAGTTGATTATTTTCGTAGTAGCTGATTATATTATTAATTTATCTCATTAATTGGCTTTTTATATATGTCTTATTTTTTATAATTCTTAGGTTTCATATACATACTTAACTTATATTATCCACAATAAAATAACATCATATTACTTCACATATAATGTAAAGATATTATTAAAAATGTACTTATTTTATTTCTTTTCCCTACATTGAGATTGCAATGTAATAGATTTTATTTCTCCATGTACTTTATATCTCACAACTTATTATTATTATCATCTTGTTTTAAACAATTATCTTTTGAAGAAATAGGATTTAAAAAATTATTTTCTCACACACTTAGTATTTTTATTGCTCATATTTCCTTCATTTACATGGAGTTTTTATCTAATATCATTTTCTTTTTTTCTAATAAACTTCTTTCTATACTTCTGAGTTATGTGCAGTAAACTTCTATGCCAGAATGAAGATTATATCTCCTAGATTACCATTCCAGCAAGTATGGACATATAAGCAATATCTCGCCAATATGCAATTTCCGGCTGTGCCTTTAATGTGATGGGTCATATCCAGCTCTTGTCTTTTTCTCTTCTCAAGTATTTAAAATGGTAGCAAGGCCTGAAATAGTCATGATGTTCCATGAAATAGAAGTCACATGTTGAGAATAGAAAAGCAACAAGTTAGAGTTTAGGACCATGATGAAATCCAACATAGAAATCCAACTTAAAAACTTCACTTTTATATAAATGTCTAACTTATTTATATCATTATTAGTTTTGAGTCTCTCTACCAACTAAAATGCTAACCTAATGAATATAGAATTTAATACCTAGAAATAGAATTCTGACATAGCAAAACTTAAAATATCTGACAAGGCTTAGAGTGGAAAAATTGTCAAAAAGATGCAATCTGGAGAGCTAGTGATTGCTATAGAACCTGTGATATCTTCTAGGATAAACCACATGTCAATAGAGACTATAAACCTAAGGAAAACAATTAGTGAAAACTAAGTATATTAGTGCATGTGGCTGGGTTTTTTTTCCTGTTTTTACAAAAGGTCCTATAAAATAGAGAAAAGTTTGTTCTAAATCTAGGCTGTATGAAAGCTATTTTACAAAGAACTCTGGTAAAGATGCTTTTTTCTCTGTAGCATGAACTCCAACATGACCAAAGTCCATAAGGATAAAAAAACAAAATCAACAACAACAAAAAACCTAGTTCCAACTGAAGTTGATATAAGAGATGGCTCTCAAGAAATAAGATTATGCCCTTAAGTCTTTCTGACACATCTCAGTAATTGTTTTCTATGAGGATATGGGAGCCAGCCAAAGAGAATAATGAAATAATAGTCATTTTTCCCCCAATTAAAACTTTTATTCAAATGACGCTAAATTATGTGAGATTAAGTTGAAAGAAAGAGTCTCATAGGCAGAATAAAAACTTAACAAATGAAAGATTTTAGACTTTGGAAAGATTTTTGAATATCTAGGATTACCCAGAATCCAATAGATGGAAACTTTGTAAAATTTTGAAGTAATTATATCACTATATACCAGATATCATTAGTTTTGCTTGAGAAGGCCTGTGATTTTTAGATCCCTAAAACATTTCAAAGGAACCTCCAAAACTGACTTTCAGAAAGTAAGTTAAGGAAAGTGTTCGGCCCCATAGTCTTCAATGCCCACTTCAGATGAACCAAAGAAGATAATAGACAAAGAATACTCTCACATTTGGTTAAGTTGGAATCCATAGAAGAAAAATTTTGAGAACCTATTGCACAGAGAGCATAATTAATGCCAGATGAGCTAACCAAGAAACTTATTCTACTCTGGGATAGATGTTTTCAGCAGGAGTTGGTCATATCATTTAATTGTGAAAAACATAGTTTTTATTTTTTTATTTGAGTATAAATTATACTTTCTCTATTTCCACTTGCCCATTGTATGTTGTGTGTGTGTATTTAACTTATAGACATACCTACCAAGAGGGGATTATATCTGTATCTGAGAATTGTAAATAAATCAGAGATCTAAGACTTTGGCTTATAAGTAATTACTTTTCGGTACTTTGAGATTATCTATGTTAGGGTAGGGTTAAATGTATCCTATACATGAAAACAAATAAGTGCACAAATACATGATGTCCAGAAGTACTGGCTATGAAGTTCTCATCTTACATAGAGATAGAAATTTATCGGGGTGGTAGCTACCCAGAAAATCAAACTATACTGTTCTGTCTTCTTTTTATTAAAGTGTTGCCATATGACTATTTTATTGAAAGTCTGAGTATGCAAATGAACAATGCAAATGAACAATGACCAGACCATATATGACAATGAAACTCCAACTTACAAAATCCTTAGAAATTATTCTGAGAAGCCAAACCACAAAGTCTGCAGCAATTTGTCCAGAACAGTCAGAACTTAGTCAACAATTGCTGGCTTATCTACTTTCCCCCCACATCTAACTCAGGACTAAAAAAAAAAAAAAAAAAAAAAAAAAAAAAAAAAAAAAAAAAAAAAAAAAAAAAAAAAAAAAAAAAAAAAAAAAAAAAAAAAAAAAAAAAAAAAAAAAACTAGAAGTAAGTCTTATGTGATATGTACTGCAAACAAATCATATAAGACTTACTTCTAGTTAGCTTGCCTCCAACTTCAGAAGAATAAGATCTAATCAGAGCATACCTGAATTATTTTTTTCTCATTCTAAGCTTTCTCATACCCTTTTTGTCTTTGATTCTCTACCACATGCAAGTGTTAATGATTGACTTCCTTGTAAGAATACATTTTTTCTTGTTTAGCTTATTTTTGTTTATTTTCATATTCTGTTTTTCCCCCTCATTTAGCTTATTTGTATTTATTGCCACATTCTGGTCAATAGCCAACATGAAGTACAATTCTGATTGCTTTCTTGAAAGAAATATGCTTTTCTCCTCTCTTCTTGTTCTTTCCCCTTTGCTACTGGTTGAACTAAAGTATACTACAGCAAGCTTACAGTAGTTAGAGTAGCCATATTTACCACATGATGTTGAGGGTAGCAAATGGAACTACTTTTGCTGCCTTTCTGAAGTAAAGATGCACCAATGCAAACTTTACAAGAAACAGAATAAACTTCTATTTTGTTTAAGATATTGAATACTTGGAACTTTTCCTTATAGTATCTGAAATGACATAATAAATAATATAGAATTTTACAAACATTGCTTACTTCGAAGTGAGATATAATTAACATAATGCAATTAGTGTTTTTTATAATATGAATTTAATGAATATTGACACATGTGTATGGTTATATAAAAATAATAAAAATTAAAACTGAAAACACTGTAATTATCCCAAATATTTTCACCATGGCTCTTCGAAGCCAATTCCCGGTGAGTATCAAGCACCAATCTGTTTTTCAAGCTCTTGTATTGTTTTCCTTTTCCTGAAATGTCATAGCAAGAGAGTCATAAAATAGTCTTTTGTATCTGAATTCATTCACTTAGCATGATGCTTTTCAGATTCATTCATGTTATTGCATGCAAAAGTATAAAAATGATGGGAAAATGATGGACATCAGTAAATAGTGGATACAACTCCAGAGAAGTGAATATGAGTCCTATAATCACAGTTGCTTTACAAACCATATAAGTCTCCAGAGCATAAAAAAAAGACATGTAATAGAAAAAATGATAGACTCTCATACTATGTAAATAATAGGTAATAAATTAAGATAATACATTAATAAAATTATTATAAACTATTATTTAGAGACATAAGTTTAATCATGTGCTTCAGTAAAATTAGAAATACTTGTCAATATCTCTGTGGAGGAAGACTGAGGTGGCAGAGTCTGGATCACAGAATTGCTACTTTTTATTATAATACCTTGTATGTGTGTTTTTATTCTAATAAGGCAATAGATATTATAAGAAAAAATAAATTTGACAAGGGATCATACATAGAGGATGATATACCAAATGAAGAGCTAAGAAAATGAAAAAATAAAGATAAAGAATAAAAGCTCAGGAAATTAGAAAAAAGCACATGATGATGTTGTCTCAATTCAGATCTAAGCTTGGCTCAAGGGAGACCAATGAGCAAATTCTAAGAAATAATTAACTTTGAATAAAGGTAGAGAACAATAATCTGTGCCTGTTGTCTCTGGAATTAGGCCACCAGTTCTTTGATTCCTAACAGTGCTTAACACTGGTTCCATCACAAAAAATAATAAGATTGTCCTTGTCTCTATTATCACTGTGCCTCTCTGTGCCTTTACTCTCTAGCTCTCTGCCTCTGAGAGAAGACCATACTCTGTGGAGTGTTAGCCCTTTTCTAATAAACTTTCCATTTGACTCTTAAAAAAGGTAATAAAATTGAAATCTTAGTTTTAAAAAGAAAAGCAAAATTTCACCACCTATCAGTTACTCATTTCATCAGAGGGAGTCACACCAGCTCTGAAATTAGACAGAGTAATTGAAGGGAGGCTTTATTAAATATGTGAGGGGAAGAAAAAGACATTTCTAACAGTAGACCAATAGGCAGAAATCAGTAGCAGGACCGGCTCCATGCTGGGGCAAACATCAAGAACCATAAAGAGTGAATTAGATTCATGCCTTAGCTTCAAAGCAAGGGACAATAATAAAGGTATTTATTGCTTCCAGCTCAAGTCTTGGGAAACTAGCGGATTGTAAAACAGGAAAAGTATTAATTGTAAGGACTCAAGAGAGAAATTATTAAAAAGAAAATTGACTGCTGATCAAATCCAACTTGTCGATACTGTTGGACTTATTGATCTCAAACTTGTCAATCAAGTCCTGGTTCTCTTCTTACTAGCTTAACAGTCTTGGGCAAATCACTTTTTGTGCTTTTATGTCCTCTTAGGTTGCTTAGATAACAGAAGACAAATTAGCAAAACTAACAACAATTATAATATTTAAAGACATGTCCATTTACCATGTGATAAGCACTATTCACATTTTAATTTATTTATAAATTTAGGCAGTTTTAAGGGCTTTGTTGCTCCTTAATTCTGATTTTATGAAGTAGAAATGAAGATTTGAAAAATGGTAGTAACAAGGGGTGACTTTGGGGTTTATCAATTTTGAGACAAGTATACTAATTCAATTGTCAAACTAAATTCCTCTTATACAGAAATACTATGTTTGCCAGATTCAAATATCTTCAATATCCAAGGAAATAATAAAAATTTGTAGGACTATACAGGACTATAGGGATTTAGAAAATAGTACCTGGCTATGCCTAGTCTACAAGCATTCTTATTCAAACAAATTTAAATTAATACAGTAATTGGGAACAATAAATCTGCACATTATAGTTAGACTTTAGGCGTCAAGTTTTCTTATTTGATGTAAATTTGTGTGTCTATCTCTCATTTATCTAAGTCTATCAGTTAATTTCCTTGTATATCTATTTAATGAATTATTTTGGTAACCCATTCAGACTCCCTTTCCATTGATGGTACATGTATATTGTTGGTTCAGGCTACTAATGACTCACAGTAGATCCCCAAAGAAATATTCTCAGGCAATCAAGAACTATAGTGCGCAGCCAGTGATTGAATGGTTAACTTGGGATTATAAAATACTGACCGACCCTCTTTGACTCAATGAAAGGACTAACTCTGTGAGTGTAAGTCATGTTCCAGAGCTTCCTTAACCATCAGGGTGAGGCAAGCCTCCAGCTGAGAGCTACATACCTGCTTAGTTTTTTATTCTTGCCTTACACCACTCCCATCACTCACCTGCTCATGGCAGCACCCCTTCAACAACTTTAACAGAATCCACATCTCAGCCTCTTCTAAGTTATCCAATTTAAGACAACCTTATATTTTTTCAAAGAACATAACTTATCTTTCTATGATAGAGACTAAACACTTACAATAAATACATGTAAAATTAAAGCAAATTAAACTAAAACAAATTATCTTCATACTCACTAAAAACAATCTTTAGAGGAAAAAAGAAGTTACTTTATCATAATAGATTATGCTAAAATTGAAAGGATATCCTCATATTCCCTTTCTATTTCAAAAATAAGTTCCAAATGTCATGAGATTATTAAATGTTATCTTGGTCTGAACTTGAACTTGAGATTCTTGCCAAACTTCAGTATTCAATTAATCTTTCTACAAAATGAAGTGATTCATAATCAATAATCATAAAAGAGACTGTGGAAAAATCAAAATGCATGTAAATATAAAGATGAAGAAAAAATAAAAAGGTCTTCAGATGAACATTGTGTTCATAAAAAATTTGAATCTCATAATTGATGAACAAAGACTTCTAATCTACCTGTAATTCCCTCCGGAGTGCTTCTCCTAATTTAATTCTAAATAAACATAAATATTTTACTGACAATTTCTGCTTCTGAGATAAGTGCACAGTCCCTGTCATATTTTGAATAATGTTTTATCATTATAACATACAGGAACAGAATCAGATGGTAAATTGATTTCTCAGTGCACTTGATAAAATTTTAAAATCACTATTAGTGTTATATGTGACAGTAGAGTGTGACCAAAATAATCTGATTTTATAAAGACCGAGTTTATAAATCATTTGATATGTACTATCTTGAAAAGTAATCTCTAATTTTTAGCTATATATATAATAGGACAATTTTGTGCTCAACTCTCCAAACAGAAAAACACTAATGCATATAAATTTAATATGTAATCATACATAATTTGTTTTTTAGAAATGTTGCCATGTTGAAACATTGAAAAAGAGACAATCCATGAAAATTGAATCTACCTATTTGCAAACAGTGAAATATTGCTTCATACAACATGCTTTGTAGTTAATATGTGTGAGATATGTAAATTTATCATGCCAACAAATTGTATACTGTTCATAGTAAAAATATGCTAGTTAAAGGATTAGTATACTGAAATTTTTTTAAAAAGTGTAATAATTTTTTAAATATTCAATACCATAAAATGAAAAGGCAAGAAGAGAATTTATAGTATAGGATCTCCCTCTATATCTAGGTGGTTTGCAGATAAATTTTATACTAGTTTTGCTTATTGTTTATGTGACTTTGTCAAATATAGAGTCAGATACTTAGCTGAAACATTTAAAACAAAATTTAACCTGAGGATCATAAGTTATCTATGTATCTGTCTTAACTTTCTTATAGGAAGAAAATAATACTGAACTAAATAAGGAAAAAGTATAAATTTTACCTTCTAAATTTAAAAAAATGGGATGAGGATTTGGAAGTGTTGAGGAAGATGATAAAAGCTGAAATGCTGACAATTAACAAAAATTTAACCGTATTGGAGCCTTTTACGCTAAAAAAAAGAAAAAGAAAAAAGAAACTCCAGTGTGACTTGATTAGTTTTCCCATAAGCAGAAGATTTATTAGGCAGTGGTTACTACTTGTTCACCATTTCCATTGAGAAGTTTTAAATTAATAATAAGATATTTACATTAGGTACATTATGAAGTTCTCAACTGCTTGCCTTTATGGTAGAAATATCATGATAATGTTTCCTGAATGAGAATAGACTATGTACCCTAACAGAAAACAAACAAAGAAACAAAAATGTCTGTATACCAGTAAATAGTAGTTGAACAAGATAGATTTTCCCATCTCTTTTACCTCGTGGTTATATAATTTTTTCCCCCACAGAAATTATAACAGAATAAACTGCATTAAGAGCCGTATCCACAAAGGACACAGTAGGACACAGCATGTGGCTCCTATATTACAGTTTAACAGTCAATTTCTTTTTTAACTCTCTAGTTTGGGGGGACAAAAAAAGAAAAAGGAAAAAAATTTTGTTGTGTCTCAGTAATGCACAATTTTAAGTCCATCTAAGTAGAAAGTAGAGTTTAAGTTTAAGAAAGAAACCATGGCATAAAAATCAAATGCTTAAATTTTTTTTTTTATATTTATATAAGAAGGTAATGATCAAAAAAGTAAAATAAAATATAGTAAGTACTAATGTTTGAACCCAGGGATTCCTGGTTCTGAATCTCATCTTACCACCAATTCTTAATTTAGTTCTGCATTAAATCTCAAAATTAAAGGATCACTGGACCCAGGGGTCTAAATATCCTTTCTTGAAATGTTAGTCCCCAAGGATCCCAATCAAATCTTAAACAAAAATTGCAATTACTTTCAAGGGAGAAACACTGTGAGAGATTAATATTATAAAATAATGATAATAGTAAATAAAATAAATTAATTAAAATAAATATATTGACAAAAAATTAAGCATTTTAACACTTATTCACAATAATTTTCCTATTACTTTATTATACAATTCAATCAAAATTGTACAAATTAGATATTGAAACACGGCCTAAGACTATTTTTCAAAAGTTTTAGGACATGGTCCTTAGCAGAAAATATACTTTATGTCATGACAAAGTACACACCCACATACACACACACTAAAAAAATAGTTTTACAAAGCAACACTTATCCTTTATAGATGAAATTTTACTTTTATACTATTTTATCTATTCTATTTTATTCACTTGCCAATACTTTTTGACTCATTACATTGGTTTCATGCCTACTAATAGAATACAACCATAATTTATGTAAGGTATGTGAAACTCAATATTTTTGGTAAGATTTCTACCCCATCTTTTAAATTGATCTTAAATAAATGAACATCTTTAGTTGTGTCATTTCACCAAATCAGAGTGAGATGAAAAATTATACAAATTTTAGTGTTAGTTCTCTATCTGCTGCTTCATTTACATCCAAATATAATATTTGTTTATAGCCTTCCTAAGCAATACACCAAATTCATAGTTTTGATAGTTTGTATTGATGTGCAGTTCTTCCATTTATTGAGCAGAAATGTTACTCTCTGAAACTTTCACTCTTTCATCCTTGGTCTGAACTCTGGGGTCCTGTAGAACTCTGGTTTTACTTTCCCACAAGACAGCTTCTTAAATATTTGAAAAAGTCTTTTCTGTGCCATCTTTTTTATCCATCTTATTTTTCCCAGAGCATAAACACTCCAATTGTGGAGTATTCTGAATATGACACCATCCTGAGGATCTTCATTCTCCTGTTAAGTCTTGGAATTTACGTCTTTTACGTCCCAGTTAAAGCAGTTTGCACAAACAGAACACAATTTCTAAGGGTTGTCTCACTAACTCACTCTAACGCTAAATCTCCTAAGGTCCAAAACATTTATTCACAGATTATTTTCATATCTTCTTTATCTAGCTCCCTTTCACATGTGAAAAAAATCAGAACTCAATCAGAAATTTAAAATTGGTCTTCAAGGTTATTTTCAAATATTACATGCAGAAAAGTATACTTCAGTGCTCAAAGTTGATGTGTCATGTCAGCCAACTTTTTATCTTTCTCCAAAACACATGCTTCATAATGATCTTTTACAGGCCTACTTAGTTATTTTGATATTTTTAATGTTGAAAACTAAAACTAAAACTGTAAACAAAATTAATTAATTAATTAATTAAACTTTACTTTGTAGATTATAATCTAAAATAGTGATCTTCAATTTTCTTCTCTCCTTAAAAGAAATGATCTTATACTCTCATTTACTTAATGGCCCTAGGGGGAAAAGGTTTTGAACAAAACAAATTTAACAGGGTTGGGTGGTACTGCATATTGAGTTGAACTGATGGATAGTTGTAAGAATTTAGAAAATGAGATTAGTTTAGCAAGATTAATCCAGATTTAGTTAGAGTGATAAGCAGACCTGAATTGTATCACATTTTTTTCTTTCATTTAAAATGTATTTTTGAGTACTTAAATATGTTTTGTGGTTTCTTGTTAGTTTTCATCTCAATCCAAACTCTTTGTATTAGAACTTGCTTACTACTGGATAGCACCATTTTCAGGTAACTGCCTGCTGTTATAAAGCCCTTATTTTATGAATCTATACTGGCTTGAGGTTACCATCATGTTTTTCTTTTTCTAGAAAGTAAAATTTAATTTGGAATAGCTTAAAACATAGTTTCTTCTTTCTTCTGGCCAAAATTAACTATAAGATTGGATCATTACAATGCCTTTTCTAAACTCAGTTGTTTTTTTTTCAACAACTATCAGTTTCACATGACATAATTTAAAAGCCACTGGATCTAAACAAAACAATAGTTATTTTTGAAGAGAGAACTGGATTATGGTATAGTCATAGATACACAGAGAACAACACTTGTGAAAAAAGAGCTAGCTTTCCCTAATGAATGAAGATTCCATGAGCATGTCACAAGCTTCTGGGGAAAGAGAGCATGGCTGGGGAAAAAAATGAAGATTATATGTGTAGAAAAAATTAATGTGTTAGTTTCTATGTTCTTATTTGAAGAAAGAAATGTAATATCACTGGCACAGAATACATAGGAATAAATGTCAATACATTACAATGTACTAAAAATATGTTTTGCCACTTTTAAATATTATATAAACAGAGTGAAGAAGGAAGTAGTCTTCTAAGGTAGTCTTACAGAGAGAGAAAACAAGCAATGAACAATAAGGGATAGAGTCTTCCTTTCACTTCACTTTTCTTTATCTCTTCTCCATGTGAGAACAGAATTGCTTCTTCTCTAATCAGAGATATTGACACAACTTCAGATATGTTCTTCTAATTTAATTTACATGTCCCTTCTCCTGTCAGCCTCTTCCTTTCCAAAATCCCCAACACTCTTATATCATGGTTCTGCTTTGGTATTAGACTCCCAGATTTTTAGCTATGAATAGTCTTCTCCTTTTTAAGTAGCTCATCACATCCTAATCCTATTCTGCACTATTTTTTTATTCTCTCATTGATATTGGCACAATTTTTTAGGAAAATAATTCAAGATAAAACAGAGACTATAACTTCTTGGTCTCTAATCCTAGAGCTACCAATTATCTATTAATGAACTGCTGATTAAGTTTCTAAATTATAACTAGTTGACTAAATCAGGTTTGTTTGTTTTTTTCTCTTTGGAATTTAGACCTAGGGCACTAAGCAATAAATAAATTGATTATCTGTAAAGCAAAGGCAAGCGTTTTTTTTTATTTGTTTGATTGATTTTGTGTTTTTAAATATTATTTTTATTTTTCAATTATAGTAGAAATGTATTATATTAGTTGCAAGTATATAATATAGTGATTATACATTTATATAACTTACAGAGTAATGAAACCAATAAACCTAGTACCTATCTGACACTGTACATAGTTATTACAATATTATTGACGACATTCCTTATGCTATATTCTACTTCCACATCCCTATAATTGTTTTATAACTACTAATTTTTATTGGTTAATCCCTCCTTCTTTTTCACAATCCTCAAAAACCCCCTCTCATCTGGCAACTGTCAAAATAGTCTCTGTAGCTATAAGTTTGTTTATGTTGTTTGTTTGTTTTGTTCTTTAGATTCCACATGTCAAGTTAAATCATACAGCATTTGTCTTTGTCTGACTTATTGCACTCAGCAAAATAGCCTCTAGTTCCACCCATGTTGTTGCAGATGGCAAGATTTTATTCTTTTTCTATGGCTGAGTAATATTCCATTATATATGTGTACTACCTCTTCTTTATCCATTAACCATTGATGGACACCCAAGGTTGCTTCCATATCTTGACCATTTAAAATAATACTGCAATGAATATATAAATTCACAAAACCTTTCAAAGTAGTATTTTGGGTTTCTTGTTGCTGTTCTGATTGGGTGTATTCTGCTACCTAATCTTCTAAATTGATTATTTAATCCTCTGCTTTGTCTCATCTGTCAATTCCTCCTAAGGTGTTCTTTATTTCAGTTATTGTATGCTTCATTTCTGACTTTTTTTCTTATATTTTCTATCTCTTTGTTAAAGTTCTCACTGAGTTCTTCTACCCTTCTCCTAAGTTCATTGAGCATCCTAATAACAAGTGTTTTGAACTCTGCACCTGGAAGAGTGCATGTCTCCATTTTGTTTGTTTATTTGTTTGTTTATTTATTTATTTATTTTTCTGGAGCTTTTTTCTGTTCTTTCATTTGTGCCATGTTTCTTTCTCTCCTCATTTTGGCTGCCTTCCTGTGCTTGTTTTTATATATTAGGTAGAGTTGTTCCATCTCCCAGTCTTAGTAGAGTTGCCTTTTGTAGTAGATGTCCTGTAGGACCCAGTGGTACAATGTCCCTTGTCACCTGAATCAAGTGCTCTAGGTGTGTCCCTTTTATGAATTATGTGTGCCTGTTGTAGTTGAGCTTTGGTTACTGTTTGCACCAAGGGAGGGATTGATTGACTGAGAGTACAGGCCTGTGACTACAGTGGAGAAGCTGTTGCGCACAGGCTGACCCTACAGAATAGGATTTGCTTTCGCAGGTCTCTGGTGCCTGCCCAGTCTGCCCTTTGGGTGTGTCGTTCTTGGATGTGACCCCAGGCGGTGCTCTGGCTTCGTTCTGTCTGAAGCTGGCCATTGGATGTGCCAGAGGATACTTCCTGAGGGGAGCCCCACTATAGGCCAAGTTTAGCAACAGCCTGTATCCTGCCAGGAGCCACCTGGCATGACCCAGTAAGCAATCTGCAGATGGCTGCCACCTGTACTGTGTTTAGAAGAGCCTAAAGAGGCCAAACCACAAACTGAGGTGGGCTGCCACTAGTGCTGGGCTTGGGACTGCTCAGCAAAATGTACAGGGCATGCCGAGGCCAGATACTGCTTGTTTAGGTTTTGTGATCCTTTAGAGATTTTAGGGATGTTAACAGCATGAGCCAAGACAAGCCATTTGTATGGAAAAGCCACTGGAAGCAGCTTAGTGAGCCCACAACTTAGGTGGGGCGGGGTCTTTTGGCCAAACCAGACTTTAGCTTTATGGTTATCTCCCAAAGATGCAAGGACTCTGGGATTGAGCATAAAATATTCTCTCTGCTTATATGGCATATGAAATGTACTTTAACCAAGCAAAATTGATAGATTACTCAAAACGCTACTTTAAAAAATCCTTGCACACAAAACACATTGTAGCCAGTGGATATTCATTATACAAGGCACCATGATTCTTAGATTATACATAATAACCTACACTTTTGTGTGCTTATTTGTTCATATGCATTTTCTGTACTTCTTCCATTCTGCCCCACACCCCTATAAAATTTATTTACTTATACCTTTATGTATTCTTTTACATTAGATTTAAAAAAATGAGAACTATCAAGAAACTGAATGATGAGTATTTTATGCCCTTACTCTTGTCTATTTTGAGCTGAGTCTCTGGCATTATCTATATTTTCATTGTAGTTTGAATCTCCCATGAACAGACTTTCTGTCCATGGACACAGCTCCTGTTGGAAGCCCCCACCATTCTTTCAACACTTTCCAAGTGACCTGAGATTTTAAGGTCTGGTAATAAATACCCTTTCCTCTTGTCCTTCTACCTCCAGAAAGGTAGAAACTACTATTGTTAATATTAAATCTTTTTTTTTTAATATTGACCTCATAAGATTTTTACTTACTGGTTTTTTATTCCATTTGTTGAACTAATTGAAATGGATTTTTTTTTTTCTTTGACCTGACCTAGACTAATATGTATTGAAGGGGATCTGTACACTTGAGTGGATTTGTGTGAGCTGCTGGGTTTCAACTTCAATTAGTGTCCCTGGCAAACCACTTTGGAAGTTAATTCTGAATGTTAGGAAGAAGAATCTTTCTCCACTCTATTTCTGCTCTCCTAGCTGGAACTACACAAACTTCCATTTATCTAAATAAGTGGAAGAACTTATACCAGAATCTATTATGTTGACAGCTAAATGCAGACTCTTAAAATAACTATCAGAGGTGAGCTCATAAGGTCCTACCCATCCTTGACTAAAATGTGCCTGACTTGATGACTGATATATCTGTAGCTTAGCTTTATGCTATTCAGCAGACAGTTTGTCTTCTCTGTGTCTATTTTTCTAAGAAGTCAGAAAGCTATCTATTAAAAACTGTTTCAATTAAGAGGGACTAATTAATTAATTACATTCTTTAAAAATAAAAAAGTATTAAAAATTGAAGATAGCTATATGATTAAATGCAAATAAGAAAAGAAAGCTCTTAATGTAATAACTATCCCTATTTTGCTTAATTCTTCTTTTAAAAAAAGCAGTTTTATAGTTCACAGAAAAAAATTTTACATAATATTATTAAAAAGACATCTTTGGCAAACCCAGTGAGGGGAAGTCAGTTCTCCCCTAAGAACAATTTCATTGACCAGGACAGAAAAATTCTCCACCAGAATTTATTTTGTGAAGTGAAACACATTGTACTTGGTATAGTACCTGCCACTGGGTAGATATCTCAAATAAATATTAGGATTTAATGCAGAAACTTTTTATACAAATTACTCATTTGAAGGTACGTAGGTAAACCTCTGATAAAATGTTCTTCTTAACGCTTGTACCAGCTAAGCAGACACATATATTAAAAAGTGTGGATCTTCTAAATATCCCCAGTTACATCAACTACTAAGAAAATGCTCTTCACTATGTCCTGATCAATTCAAGTGTACTGTAGTGAAATTCAGCTGAATCGCCTCTGCTCCTTTTCCGGGAAATCCTTGATCATATGCTGTATCTCTGGATTAAAAAGTTACAGTTGCTAGATCATTTTTGGTTCACTTCAGTATCAATGTATAGGTAAACAAAGAAGCAACAATTTTGGGGTGGAAATAACGTTTAATTGAAGACACTGATGATATTTAAGGCTTACAGGAAACTTCATTTTATTTCTTCCTTTTGCTTTAATATCTTTCTAGCCAGATAGCTAAAGAAAGGCATATAAGGCTTCTTAAACTACTTAATGTCCCATTTCCTAGAGGTTTGTGACCTTTATTGTTTTTTACCGTTATATACCCTCTGATCTGACACTTGTGTACCAGAACATTATGCATAACTACACAACTGCCTTGATGCTGTGGCCATCTTATGCAAACCACTTTGGACCTGGAAGTGGCAATCTGCATTGTGCTGTGCCCACTTCACCAGCCACAGTCTAGTTTTGCTATCATTAAAATAATATATATAGTAACTCAAATACACTAAGCCTTTAAGTAAGATTTAAGCTTGTATTAAAATTTTAAGTAAAATCATATGAAATTTACATTATTATTAACAAATAGATGAAATACACAGCTCAACTATAACCAACTGTTACCACTTCAGATCTTGCTTAGAAAAGCAATTTCTACTTCAACAAATGAATTCACTACAGTTTCCAAGCAGCAGAGGAGTAGGTTTGGATCTAATTTTCTGCTACTGCTGAGTTTAATCTCATGACATCCTAATTTATCTCTTCATTTCATTGTCCCTTTCAGATTCACCATGACAACTGCATTTCTCTTCACTTCCAGTTTTTCTGTCTCATAATTTGGAATCCCCTTGACTTTGCCTAATAATGTTCTCACCCTCAGAAGAAAGGTTATATATTTAACCTTATGTATCTCTTTGATTCTTAGACGTGCCACTATAACTTTATTTTCCAAAAAATATCAAAGATTTTTTTTTAAGTTCTTTGATGTTAGAAACAAAAAATTATTTGTTCACTTCTCTAGGATGCCTTAGAGAGGAGCTAAATGAAAGAGATCAAACACAGCCAAGTTAAATGGCCTCATATTCATTGCTTCTCTCCCACTGAGAGGTGAGGTATAATTCTCCTTGCCTTAAACCTGGGTAGACCTTAGAGACTTGCTTGACCAGTATAATATGGTAGGCATGTTACTTTGAGACTTCTGAGACTGAGTCATAAAAATGCGTATAGAGCTTACCTCAATTTCTGAGAACATTTGTTCTTAGAGCCGTCAGATAATATGCAGGAAGTCCAGCTATCCTGTTCTATAGACCATATGAGAGACCCTGAGACTATATGAAAGAAACGAATGGCCCAGCTGTGCCAAGGTCTTCAAGCCATCTCTGCTAAAATGCCAGACATGTGATTAAAGCCATCTTGGACAGTCTAGACCACAAGCTAAATACTATTCACTGACTCCTTCCAATACAGTGTTGAAGTCAAAAGATCCCCTTGCAGTTTTTCCATTATTATACCACCAAACAGTAAAATATAATAATATGGTTGTTGTTTTAGGCCATAGAGTTTTGAGGATAGTTTGTTATGAAGCTATGGATAATTGGAACACAGTCAACATCAAATGCATTTGCTGAGCTCATTGGTTAGATGGCCAATGACAACAGCAAGATTGCCATCAGAACATTTATTACCTATAACCATAATACAAGTTATATTTGGTATGCAATAATTCAAAATATTGTGGAATCCAGAACAAATTATCTAGAAGTATTCAAATTACTTAAAAATTTAAGGTATAAGTCATCTTATATTAATTTTACTCAATTTTATAATATTATGACTTTAAGAATCTTTGAAATCAATTAACTGCAGTAGATTAGGAATGAGGAACAACTACATTTAAAATAAAAGTAACATTATTTGAAAATTTAATCTTTCATTCAAAATCTTCTTAAGAAACAAATATGGATGATGCATGTATATGTGTGTGTTTCTATGTGTGTGTGTGATGTATGTCTGCATTTATTTATTTGTTGAATTTGCTAGTGAGTTAAAACCAAAACACTATCTCAGTCTCACTAGGTCTTAAGTCCTTTGCAAATAAAAAACTTTTTACATTCTCCTATTTTTAATTTTTATGTCTGTGTCTGCCAGTTAAACAGAATCTGCTGGCATAAACTATGAGTCTCAGACTGTTAAGCAGTAGAAATGATGACAGAACAGTAATAGATGCCAGGCAACCCTCTTACACCCTTAGGACAGTACCAATGCATTTTGTTGTTGTTGTTTTGTTTTGAATACATACACACCTACATAAACATGGGCTGTCATTGTGGTCTACTGTTAAGAAAGGCTTAATTCAGTAGTCAAAACTTCCATGGAAGTCGGAAAAGGAAAATTAAAAAAGCTTATTTATGCTAAATGTGTTTGGTACAAATCAAAATTGAATTGTAAATGAGTTAACAGTAACCTAGCTAAAAAGCATAATGCTTTTTCTTTCTACCATCTATATTTCTACTCTCCTTTTTCTCCTATTTTTAAAACCTATACTCTTGAACATAACCAACCAAACAAATCTTGTTTTGCAAATGAGCACTGTGACACTAATTTTAGGTATTTTCTTTTTACTTTACAAAATAAAAATTTTAAAGGAGCAAAACATAAAAATATATTATTTTTACCTTCAGCATTTAATACTTTCTGACTATAATTTTTGTGAAATTATCAAACACCTCTAATATCTAAATACCCCACTAAAATGTATTCAGTCCTTTTATATTATTAGTATTTTTCAAAGACAATAAGTTTGGCTTCTGGATATGAGAAATGTATGAGCTTTTAAAACATGGCCCACTAAAAATTAAAACATTATTATAATAGAAGAGATATTTAAAAGTTACAAGTTGAAATAAGCACAGGCCTATAGATTCTAATCCCCAGATGAAGCAACTGGGTAAAATAGGTATATCTGCACAAAAATATGCAATCCTGACTTCTCTAAAAGGAGAATTTGAACAGTTTTTGTGGTGTAGTCACTCCTAAATTCCATTGAAAACACTGTGAAGGTATTAAAAATGTAAAATAACTTTCCTAACACTCACCAAATTTAATAGCTCAGAAACCAAATGACAAATTTAAAAGCAACATCTTGAAATTTCAGAATCACAATATGCTAATCAATAAAAATTTAATGTTATCATTTCGTAAAACAGATCACTTACAAAAGTAAGAAGGATTACTTATATCTCTCATGCTGCCTGCACACATACTGAAGATTCCAGGGAGCTTGTTATAACACTATCCAAGAAACTGAACTTCTGTGTCTCTGTCATAGGAGCCAGAATTTGGTTTCCTTCCATTTGTCCCATGTCTAATTCCCTTTACCCAACCTATAATTTGGTCTCTTGCTTTTAAAAATAATGCTGCCCTCAAACCGACTGATATAAAGGACCCCAAAGTACTATTCTGTATGTTTTTGGGAGCAAACATAGTAAGGTATATGGTTTTAATAATTGAAAAAAAATTGTATTAAAACAAAAATAAGAAGAACAGAAAAAAAGAGAGAGAGAGAGAGAGAGAGAGAGAGAGAGAGAGAGAGAGAACTGGAGATGAAAGAAGTTTCCCTTTCTGGAGGATAGAGGATCAATAGGAAAAAATAATTTAAAATCTGGAAATTGACCTGAGGGTTGTAATCATCAACTTAGTGCTTTGCAATGTGAGACCAAAATAGCAATGGGAGATTAATCTAAATAATTATAATAATAAACATAACAAATTAGAACCATGTAAAAAAACTTTTCTGTGAAGATTCAGAAGAGGAATATGTCTCAGAAAATTATCTTCTGGAAGATACCATGTAAACTTCACAAACAGAGGCAATGAGATCATAGAAGGAAATGCAAAAAATCAACATAATGGTTAACTAGAAGATATCTCTTACAATAAAGAACAAGTACTTTAAAAAGGAGGATTGATTTAGAAGATATGAAAGTTATAAGTGAGCCATGACTGAAGAAAATAGTTTGATTAATAGAAAAGAAGAAATAAAAATAATATTTAAGAAGAGCAGTTCTTGAAGTGACTGATTTGAAAAAATGATAAAAGAAAAATAAGAGAAAAAAGCTCTCAACATGACAAAGATTTCAAATTCAAAAGTTTGTCAAGTACATTAACATAAAAAATTATTTGTATCATGGTAGAATTTCTACACTCATACAATAAAGAGAAAAACATATAATCCAGACAGGATGAAGAGTTTATGTTTAAAAGAAAAAATCAGCATAAGAACCAATTTCTCATTCACAATACTAAATTCTAGGTAACGGTGAAATTTACAGACCTCAAAAAAAAAAAAAACAACTATATATTCTAAAAACTTTTCCAGCAGCAAGACACTTGAAAATGCTGAATAAAATAACAGCAATCTTTCTCTTTCTGAGAGGAGAGTTATACTACCTTGTTTAGGACTATCTAGATAAATCATTTAGAATTCTTCTCTAGGAAAGATTTTTGTTTTCACCCATTTATTAATCTACTCAATCATTTATTTACATTAGTGTGGACACATGAATATACATTTTATACTTTGAGATATAATTTATAGAACATTATAGAACAAATTTTTTTAGCTTTGACTATTAACAATTTTCTCAAGTTGCTTCCTGTGATATATTATTATTATCATTTTTTTTTTGGCAGTTAGTTTTTTGGCTCTATAAGAAGCTGTAAGATTATCTTGTATACCTCTCACCCTAGTCTAATAATCAGATATTTCTCCAATGTGCTCTAGTTCTATTTATTAAAAAAATGGTATGAGAAACCTAGATCTAAGTGCTAAGTGAGCTCTTGCTACTGGGTTGCCATTTCTTTTAGACCCTCTAAGCTGATAGTATAAAGAAATACAAGTGAGTACACTAAACATTGTATATACCCCTACTTATAAACATTTTTATTTGTAATTTTTTATATTTGTATTAAACTAAACGTGAGTTAATAATGACACCTATAATTTTAATTCATTATTTTATGGTTTATTTAACTCTCTCTCCTTGTTTATCTGCATATTCCCACCTACAATGATGATAAACCGGCCATTTATTTTCTTAATTGCTTCATTCCAGTGTTCATATACAGCAATATCAGAATTATTAACTTATACTCTATGGATAATAAACATTTTAACTAGAATATACTGCTTATATGTAGTTTCTTGTGCTTTTAGTCTTTAAAGAATTTAACTTATTTCCAAAGTCACTTAGGTTAGCACCCTTTCCTTCATGCCCTTCAGTGAGATTGTCACACATATTTGTAAAACAGTAAGAGTCTTTTGAAATTATCTACATTTCTTCCTGTAATCTCCCAATCTCCTAAGAAATATTTTTAAATTTTTATATATTAAGGTTTATTTATATATACTGTAAATTTCTATGGGTTTTGACAAATCCATAATGTCATGTATCCATCACTAGAATTGCATACAAGTAGTTTCACTGCATTAAATATCATCTGGCTTCACTTACTCATTCTTCTCTTCTTCTCTACAATTCTGGCATGACTACTCTTTTTGCTCTTTTTATAGTTATACCTCATCCAGCATATCCTAAAGAGGATCACATGGTATGTATTCTTGTCAGACTGGCTTCTATCACTTAGCAATATACATTTAAGTTTTTCTATGGCTTTTAGGGCTTGGTAAATTGTTTCTTTTCATCACTAAATAACATTCAATTGTATAAATGTACCACAGGTTTTTTTTTTTTAATATATTCACTTATTCAAGAACATCTCGGTTGCTTCCAGGTTTTGGAGATTATGTATAAAGCTCCTATAAACCCTTACATGTAGGTATTTATTATATATAAGGTTTCATATTAATTGAATTAATACATACGTGTGGAATTGCTGGATGGGACAGTAAAACTATAATTTACATTCCCACCAGCAGTAGTGAGAATTCCTGTTGCTCTGTATCCTTGTCAGCATTTAATATTGCCATATTTTGTTTTAAATTTTGCAGTTCTAATTGGAAATTCTAATTCTCATTGCTGTTTAATTTGCAATTACCTAGTGACAAGTTATGTTGAACACCTTTTCGTATGCTTGTCCGTCATCTGCATATCTTCCTTGATGAGATATCTCTTCAAACCTTTTGCCTATTTTTAATTGATTTTTTCTTATTATTGAATTTTACTCATTCCTTGCATATTCTGAATATAAGCCCTTTATTACATATGTGTTTAAAAAATATTTTCTCCCAGTCTGTGGCTTATTTTTTAAATCTTTTAATAATATCTTTCATGGGATATTTTAATAAAGTGAAAATTTTTATAATAGTTCAAAATATTTTCATTTTCTTCTAGACTTGATTTTTGATATATTTTATTTATTTTCCAACCATATTTCTGTTTCTGATTTCTAGCTTAATCCTATTATGATCTTGGAATATACTTTGTACTATTTCTATTTTTTTAAATGTTTTAAGGTGTGTTTGGTGGTTCAGAATATGATTTAATCTATAATGGGAAACATTGCCTATGAACTTGAGAAGAATGTGTGTTATGCTGTTGTTAGATTAAATATTTTATGTCATTTGGATAAAGTATCTCTATTAATTTATTGCCTATAGCAGCTATTGATTCTTGAAAGGATCTTGAGTCCCCCCACTATAATAATGAATTTCTATAGTTCTTGAAGTTCTATCAGTTTTGGGCTCATGTATTTTGATTTTCTGTTTTTATCCCATAGTTTTTAATGATTATTATGTATTTTTACAATATAAATCCCTTTATATTTATGTAAAACCTTGTTAACCCCTAAAAATTTTTCTCATCTTGAAGTCTGTTTTGTCTGCCAGTAAAATAGCTAGTCCAATTTTCTTTTGCTTAGTGTTAGCATAGTATACCTTTCTTCATTTCCCTACTTTTACTCTATCTGTGTCATATTTAAAGTAGCTTTTTTTTGTTGCCAATATAATTTGTATTTTTATCCACTCTGACAATCTGTTTTCTTTAAATTGGTGTAGTAAAATCATTCATATTTAAAGTGATTATTAAAATAATTTTTTAATGTCTACCAAATTTCTAAGAGTTTTTATTTTTATACTTTTCTTTCTATTTATTTCTTTTTCTTTTTCTTTCTTTTCTGGTTTTATTTGAGCATTTTATATGATTTCATTTTCTTTCTCTCTTTTCATATTTATTATCCTTTTTTTTAATAGCATTTTTTACTGATTGCCCCTAGGAATACTTTTGATGCAAATTATACTTTGAGTTCACCAGAAAACAGCCTATAAAACAGAGATCGGATGTATAAGGTGTTATCAGTAATAATGTCTTCAAGCAATGAAAGTAGCTAAATGAGTAAAGGAAACATTTACCTATGGTTTCTTAGCAATGGAAGCATTAATTCTGCTTGTCCGTTATTCTAGAGTTGTCTCAAAAGAAGACTATGATGCTGTAACTATGTATCTGCCTGTTGGTGGGTTACTGGTTGCAACATGTTCATGTAAGGGACAAAAACTTGAGAGAGTCAGCTTACACAGGACATATGCAATTCCCACACAGAATTCAGCTCTGAGCTCTCAATAGCCAATATTCTCAACAGCTAGAGTAATGAGCGCATTGGTCATGAACAATACGCCACAGCATTCACTTCAAGGAACATACAATTTTATATACAAAAATTTAAAAATTTGACCCACAACATATATTTAAAAATGCATTATTATTACATTGAGTTAACCTCAGATATTTAAAGAGTGAATATTAATAAGAATATTACTGATTCTTAACATTTTTATTAAAGAAAACAAATGTTCAAATAGTCATATATTCACTGCATTATTTATAATAGCCAAGATATGGAAGCGAATGGAAAAAGATGTGGTGCATATTTACAATAAAATATTACTCAGCCATAAAAAAAGTGAAATATTGCCATTCTCAAAAACATGAATGGACATGGAAGGCATTATGCCAAGTGAAATAAGTCAGACTGAGAAAGACAAATACAATATGATTTCACTTACATGTAGAATCAAAAACAAACAAACAAATAAAACAAAAACAAATTCATAAATACAGAGAATAAACTGATGGTTGCAGTAGTTAAGGGATAGGGATTAAGGGAATGAATAAAAAATTGAAGAGATTAAGAAGTGCAAATTGCCAGTTATAAAAAAGGTCATGGGGACATAGATTACAATATAAGGAATATAGTCAGTAATATTGTAATTATTATGTATGGTGTCAGATGAGTACTACTAGACTTATTGGGGTGATTACTTCATAGTTATATAAATGTCTAATTACTATGTTATACTCCTGAAACTAATATATTATATGTCAACTATAATTTAAAAATTAAAAATATTAAAAAAGAAATAAAAATTTATAAATTGCAATATATGCAGAAAATACTTTTGTTAAAAATGTAAATTCTATTTTTAATAAAAATTCTTATCAAGCCAGAAATACGTGTTAACTATTTTAATTATTATAGCTACAAAATAGTTTCATAAAAATCTTACTATTTTTGAAATATTAGAGTAATACTTTCAAATTTCAGGACTAAAATAAGGCTTCTTGATAATATTATTCATATTAAATAGTAGTTTAATGAAGTTATTAGCCAGTGCAGTAAGACAGGAATAATAAATATTATATGTAAAGATTGGAAAAGAACTGATAAATATCTCATATATTCTAAATAATATTATTACCTGCATATAAAAAATAAGAATGAAGACAATATAAAAGGCAACATAAAATAAAAAATCAAAACAAAAAATATAACAGAACATAGAGAAGAGAGTAGTAGTAGTGATACCATCTGGAAAATAGGCATCTCAGAAGGAGAAAGATATAAATTAATATGGGTAATATATACAAAATTTATGATGATAAATTTCTCATTATTCAAAGCAGATAGAAAACTTCAGAGTGTATTTGCTCATAGAATTACAAACAGAAAAGATAAGGTAAGACCCAACCTAGACACATTATAACATACTTAGAAAATATGATTAATTTAATTATGTTTAAAGAGAAAATACACATTAAATACAGAAGAACAGAATTCAGATTTGTATCAGAATTTTTAACACTATACTATATGTAAGAAAATAATAGAACAATATTTTTAAAGTATTCAAGAAAAAATTAATTCTGTGGTTTTATATTTAGACAAATCACGATTCAAATATGATAGCATACCTAATATATCCTCAAGAATTCAAGCACTTAGAATCTTTATCACAAAAAGACCCACATTAAAAATTAATGATAGTTTATTCATTCGTCAAAAGAAGAGAATTTAGAAGATTCTAAAAGATATAGGGAGTAAACCTGAACAAGTACCTTGGTAACTTAATTTTTGTCAAAAAAAATGTTGAAAGAAAAAAAGAAAGAAGAAAAATGCAAAATGAAATGTTAGTTAAAATGGCAAAAGCATATAAGCAAATTCATAAAAACCTAAAATTGAAATTTAGAAAATATTAAGATAATGGAATGTTGTGATTTTTGTTAAATTAGCATTTAGGTAGAGCCTCGGTTAGAGTGTTGGATGATGAGACCTAGTTCATCAAAAGTCCTAAGTAAGGTGAAATAGAGAAGCTTATTATTCCTGGAAGAGATACACAACAAACCTTAAGGGGCCACACTGAGAAGTCAGGGCGAAGTGGAAGTAAAGTGCAAGCAGCATGCGCTTTTATTAGTGATTGTGGGTAAAGTGTTCCTGGGTCCCCAAGTTAAAGCTAGATTGGTCAATTCAAACCCCCCAAAAAGGGGTGGGGTTTAGGTAACCTCTGTTGGGGTCTTATCTAAGGAGCGCCAGAGGAGAAGGAACCTAGAAGCAGCAGAGGCTGTTTACCACTGAACAATCATATCAGGAAATTATACTGACTCTTGGCTCCCCTGGTTGTTATCTTGGGCAGGGGTCTCCAACCCTAGCCTCAGATATGTGCGTCTGTGGCCTGTTAGTAGCTGGCTGCACAGCAGGAGATGAGCAGTGCGCAGATGAGTGAGCGAAGCTTCATCTCTATTTGCACCTGTTCCTTAATGCCAGCTACAAGGCCTCAGCTCCATCATCAGGCGTTAGATTCTCATAGGAGCGCTGGTCCCTGGTGCTAAAACAGTTGGGGACCACTGTTCTCCAGCTTGCACTTGAGGGAGTGGCTAGGAACATAAAATAGATGCTGAAGCAGCAATATTAAGCAGTAGTTTATCTAAACTTTCAACATGGGAATTGGGAGGAGGCATGAAGTAGTTTTCAACGACCATGATCCAGTTGTATGTTGTCTGAAAGACTATATGGCCTACAAGTTTTGGAGTAGTCTACCCCTCTTTGTGGCTGAAAATTACTAGTGAGGCACTTTCCTTAATTTCTCATTGATTTCAATTCTAGATCACTCAAACCTTTTTTATGTAAGTCTTATCTTAATTCTTTAACTTACATATAATTCTCTCGATATTCTGGCTTCTCATTTCCTTCAGTCTCTTTCAATGGTCTTATCCATAATCCAGTTTTTACCACACATTCCATGGTCATACCTTACAATATTTATTTTCCAGTAACTTCAATCCTTCCATAAATTTTATTTGGCTCATCTCACTCATGACCACAAATACATATATATCCTTTTCAGCCCCTCTACTACCTAAAAACTGCAATTTTATGCTCACATTTTTAATCTAATTATACTTTGACCATCTTGACCCTTCTCTACTTACCCAGTTTAAATTCCACAACCATCATAATCATCACTTTTTTGCAATTTTCTTCAATTTTCCCACTCTCAGATTTACTCCTGCATCATCATCCTCACTTGCTAAAATTTCAACCCTGGGTATAATTTAGCCAACTCCACATCCATATCCATGCAACTGAATGTGTATGTAAGATTAAAAAATAAAAGCTACATTTTTTAATCATGACCATGATCATGAATGGTCTCTTAATGCTGCACAGCAATTACATTGTATTTTTCTAACTACATATGCCAACATTTCCCTAGATATCTATTTTACCTTTTACCTAAAACCAACAACACATCTTTCCCCATGCTTAATCTCAGCTAATGAAATTTTTCTATTTCACTGAGAAAAATTAAGCAATCAGAAGCAAATTCCACAAGTTTCTACAACTTCATTTCTTATTCCTCTACCATCTGTACCTGTACTACCTTCCACCTGGTACTGTAGTGAACCATCTGTGCTCTCTATATAGCAATATTTCCACTTATATACTGTACTAGAACTCATCCCACTCATTTACTTGAGGAAGTGGTGCCACAAATTTCCCCCTTTTTTGCTTTGTTAATTTTCTCTCTTTACCATTTCTTTCACATAGAAACATGCTGTTTTCTCATCAAAATTATATTTAAAAATAATAGGACATTATTTCTTCACTTTTCTACCAGATTGTACCTCACTTCTCTGTACCCATCTACAACAAAATTTTTTAAAAGTAATATCTTTACTCATTGTCTCTGTTTCTACTTTCTGTATTCTTGTAAATTCATTCAAATCATGATTTTGCTTCTACTGCTCTATTGTTCATGCCAAGGTCATCAATAACTTTATAATTGCTACATCAATATAGCATGGTTAATTTTAAGCACTATATTATTTGAAACATTTGATACAGTTTATCACTTGTTTCTTCCCAAACCAACACTTGATTTCTAAAGTACCATAATCACCCGGTTGTGTTTCTTCTCATTCATCATTCCCTCTCAGTAAAATTTTCTCTTTTTTTTTCTCTTAAATCCCTTAATATTGAAGTTTCCCATGATTCACTCATTGGTCTTTTCTGCTTTAACTGTACTAACTTCCTTTGTGATATTTTTAAAAACTACGCAAATTCTAATGATTCACAAATTTGTATTTATAGCTCAGATTTATTTCCTTAAATCTAGATGTATATGCAACTCTCTCCTCAAAATCTTCACTTTGAGTTTTAATAAATATCAACATTCATATTTAAACAGAACTTTTTTCTCCTCTCAAACACATTTCATAGATAATCTATCCCTCCGAGCTAATGAAAATTTATAATCTCATTGCTCAAGCTTAATAGCTCATCATTTTTCTCTAACACACCAAATAGTTCAGAGAATTCTACTTATTCACCTTCACAATATATCTAGAATTATATTACTTATTAAAGATTCATAATCAATAGCTTAGTGCTTTCTACTCATTATCTCTTTAGTAGTTTTCTACAATAATGTCCTATTTCTCCAGCTCCAACATTGCCCTCTTCAGTATGCAGATAAAAGAACAGTGATCCTTTTAATATATAATATTTTTTTCCTTCCTTTTAAGCCATCTGTTCTACAGCTTACTCAAGATATAACCCAAAATCTACACAATAACACAAAGAGAACTGTGCAGAAAATCTGCCCATTATTTCTCTTAGTTCACATTCTATTAGTCTGTTCCTCACACTCTCTGCTGCAACCACATGTTCCTCTTTGCTTTTCCTCAAACATATTATGCACCCTCTTCCTTTATACTTTAATACCAGGTAATTCCTCTGTCTAGTACAGTTTTATTCCACGTCTTTATGAAAAATTTCTTTACTCACTTCAGATCTTTGCTAAAAATTTATCTTTTCAATAAGCTTACCTTGATGAATCTAATTAAAATGGCAATTCAAATACTCTGTGGTCCTTTATTTTTTCCGTAGCACTTACCATTTTCTAACATTTTAGGATTCAATTGTTAGTGACAATTATTGCTTATGTCTTTTTTATTTGCTGACATATCTCAAACGGAAAATTATTCCTGGCATTTGGTAGACTCCCAACAAATATTTATTGAATTAATAGATATAAGATTAAAGATTGGGGAGGAAAAGTATGCCAGCTAAAAAAGAGCTGTAGTTTAACCCATGGCTATACCACAAAGGAGAAAAAAAGAATATTATGAACTGTTAAGATAAAAAATAGAACAAAAAGGTTAAAAATAATATACATTCATCTAAAATAATTTATTGACTATTAATTTAAGGTGCATATATTTTTGTGATACAGAATTATCATTCTATTTCTATTTTTCTAATGCCTTTGTATTTAAAACAGTTATATCATTTTCCAAATTATTTTCAGTATCAAACATGTTTTCTAAAATTGGAACTATTGTATTCATATATTTTTATTCTCATAAAATGTAGTAATGTGAATAATTCTAATCCCTCTTATCTTCACTGTCTTTTGAAAGCACTTATTATCCTCTAACTTATTTTATACTAAGTATTGTGCTTTGTATTATTTTCTTTCTTTTTATTCAAAATTTCAGTCTTATTAGGGCATGTAAGTTTATAATTGTTATATCCCAAAGCCATTTAATTGTGCTTGGTGCATAATAGATGATCAATAAAAATATTTGAATAGCCTACAACCATGCCACCCTGAACAAACCCGATCCTGTCCGATCTCGGAAGCTAAGCAGGGTCGGGCCTGGTTAGTACTTGGATGGGAGACTACCTAAAAAGACTAGGTTTGGTAGAAGTAAAAAATAAATAAATAAAAAATAAGGAATTGAAAGCTGACAAGATCCTTGCAATTTGCAAGATCATTCAAGGGTTGCCTCGCTTTAAAAAAAAAAAATACTATACACACACACACACACACACACACACACACTGAATAAATAAATTATGTTTTCTATTACTGAACCAGTCTTGCATTTTTAAGATCTTTTATTCTTGGAATATGTTGTTAATCTATTACTATACTGCTCAGCAAAGTTTACTTAAATATACTGATATTTAAAAATTTATTTTTATATATTATGGATCTATAGATGTCTTTATCGCACTGTCATTATCACAATTTTCTATCATAGTTATTAGTATTAAAAAATAATTTAAAAACTTTTTTCTTATGCTCTGCTTCATTTTTAAGACTGGAATCTTGTTTTTATGAATAAAACTCTTAGTGGTTTAATAACTGTAATTGAGGATATTTTATTACTAACATGCTAGTACTAATGATTTTTTCAATGGCCTTGTAACATAAAACCTAGAAAATTTTATTTTCATTGGTTTAATAATATCTAAACTTAATTATCAAAATTTGATTCATCTGATTATATAAATATAAAGTTAAAATATTTATGTTAACAAATACTATTTTGTGAGATTAAGTAGTAAATAAGTATATTAGGTATATAATACTTTTTTTCTACTTGTTGAATAATTTATCTGTAAATTTCTTAATAACATTTTTTAATGAAGAAGAAACAAGATAGTTAATAATTTAGTTTTATTTCAAAATGTTGTATGAGAACCTGGAGTTATTATATCTAAAATGTTTATGTATATTTGTGTATATGTGTGTAAGTCAACATATGCAAATAATATAAAAACTATAAGGTGATCTTTATAATTTCTTTTAGTCTAGCACTGACATTAGATTAAGAGACAGAGTGTAAAGTCATCTACTCTATCACATGTAATAATTTAAGCCTGCTGATGAGAATGACCCTGCCATGTTGAAGGAAAGTAAAGAAAAGTGATAAGTTTAATGTAGGGTGAGTAATGTGATAGTTGTATAGATAAGATGTTAGAGGTAGGTTGGAACCAGATCACTTAGGGCCTCGTAGACCAAGGGAAAGCTTTCTGAGGTTTCTGCAAACATTATTTTTCATTTCAATTACAAATCATTTTTTATTTAATTAACATAGAAAATAATTATACAGCAATTCTTGTTATTTAAAATGTATAAACACTATTATTTATACATTGAAATATTTTAGGTAAGTATAAGTACTTACTGACATAAAATATATTGATTTATAATATTTCTTTTATATCAAAGGAAAACCAAATAATTTTCTATAACTTTATTTTATTCGTATAGTATGCTTATTTGGTACATAACAAATAATTCACAAAAAGGAATCATTTTTATTAGAATATATTTTAAACCAAACTTTCTATTCTAAAAATTCTATACATTTTACAATTTCAGATAAGTTCTAAGCAATTAAATACCAGGTAATGTGAGAATTATCTTTGTCTCAATTTTTCTTACAGTAAAATATATATATATATATATCCCTCTTGTTCACATATTTGCCCTGAGTTCGGATGCAAAGTAAAAACTGAAATATTTTGAACTTTTTATTTTTTTAAAATATGCAGAAAAAGAAATTTATATGTCACTTCTGGCATGGTAAAGTCAGAAATTTAAAATATCAGAAAGATGAGACATGATTCAATTCCTCCCCTCAAGTTGTCTATAGACTAACATGGAATCAAACAACATAGAAAATTATGAAAATAAAAATAATATGTCACTTTGTTATTATACACTTCAAAATTGAATATACTCAAGAAGTTGCATTCTTTAAAATATCAAAATAATGACATCTTTAATGTTTTTGAAATGAAACACCTTTTTGTCCAGATACATTTTTTAGGGGGTTTTGTAAGTATCTCTTTCTGCTTCAATAAAATTGTGTGGCATTGACTCTTTTAATATACCAGTAAAGAATCTTTTTGAGAACAAGCGATATTTATTCCATTTTATGTAACTCAGAACTTCAAATAAAAATACCGCTCCTGTATCTAGCAAAAAGAAAAAGAAAAAGGAACAGAGAAAACAATTCATCTCTATAAGAAAATACATTGGATAAAATTTGTAATACCTTATGGTGCATAATAAGGAACAAAGTTCAAGTGTTCATGTACTGTTACTTTCTTAATTTTTTTTTTTTAGCTACAATAGCAATGATGCAAATGCATTCCATTAACTCCTTTTTAAAATAAACAACACTTAAATGTCCTGAGGTAAATGAGCATCTAATTTACTTTTAACAACAGTCAGAAATTCTGAGCTATTTCATGGTCGATATGACATTTTAGAATCAACCTTCACTGTTATAGATTTAAAACCTAATCTAGTTCTATAGCTCCACTTTCAAACAAGACATCTCCACTTGAATGTCTTATACTATGGGAAGTATAACCACAGACTTGGGATTCAAATTTTTCTATTGATATTTTTGAAGATCTTTTAAAAAGTTTACACTATAGGAAGGAAGAAAAAAAACTGCCTACAACTCAGACCCTGGGGTCACCGCACACCCTAAGTCAAAATTACATGTGCGTTGTGCCAAGAACACTACCTAGAACCCTTTCTGAGAAAGACAGTGTGAGTGTCCATGTTACTCAGGATGGCTGAAGTTTGTGGCACGCAGGGGTGAGAAGAAGACTCTCTGGCTTTCAGGCAGGCTAAATGTGTCATGACACCCTGTAGAGAAGATGACTTTTTATGAATAAGTTAAGAAACTTCAAAAAAACTCTTTGAAAGAAAGGTGGATAACAAACATTTGGTAAGGGTTTCAGTGTTTCTACATGATAAAACCTTCAAAAAATATTTCTTCTCATAAAAGGGTTGATATGTTCAACACCACTGTCTTGCACCAGGAACCCAGTTTTAAACCAGTATGACCGTTCCTAAGGCTACTCATCTGATCTTTCATTTCTTTTTCACTTTTTATAACCAAACTCTTGGTTTTGTCCTTAATCACACCATACAGAGATGAAAATATGTTTACTCTCTTTTTATCTCTCCATTTTCAATCAACCAGAAATAAGCTTTTAACAGCACAATTTTGTTCTGCTAAGTTTCTTCATAAAAATATGTGAACACTTTAATCTCTGAAAAGAAAAATCCAATTATGTAGTCTTCTAAGTTCTGTATAAACAAAATTGTTAAATTTAAATTGAAACATATGTGACATCTAATGTTTAATGCTTTGAGCATATTATATTAATATATTTGTTAATTTTATAAAAATCTTATCTTTCTGTCATTTGCTAAAGCTTAAAATCTAAGTAAGGTAATTATGTTGTGTGTTGAGAATACAGTTCTCAGCTAACCCCATTTAGAAAACACCCTTTGTAATCATCAGCACACAGCAAAACAACACCATATGTGTTAAACATTTATCTCTCTCTCTCTCTCTTTTTTTTTTTTAGAGAAAGAGTAAATGTAGGAAGAAGTAATATGGCTTTTAAAAAATAAAAAGTCAAGTATCTGAATCACATTTTAAAAATATATTGTCTATATGGATTTTCCAACACATCGTGGATGTTTTTATAAGCTCGTTTATATATAATATCCCATGGCTATTTTTTATATATAATTCATTCCATTATATGGTTTTATAATAATCATTAACATAAAGATTATTAATACCTTTTACTAATACCCTGGTTCTTGTCCGTTTGTTCTCTGAACCATTCCAATTCTGATCTCTTTTGTACCTCAGGAGACAGATTCTTGCCACTTTGAAAGTGAGGGATGTCTGCTAGAACAACTGTCTTCTAGCTAGTATGACCAATGGGAAAGCAGAGGAAGGGTGAGAGTATTTCTTCCCCTTTTATCTTTACCTTGGGTGAACTTCTAGCAACAGTTTCATCTTCTTTGTGGTTCCAGCACCCACTGGAAAGGTTTGCCATAATCCTAGCTCTTACCAGGTAATCTTGATCTCTGAGTTCTGGTAACCTTTTTCCTTTGTCTCTCCAGCCTAGAGTGGTAAAGACTTCCTGATCTTAGATCTTCCATTATCTATGTAGTCACTTCTCTATATTAGATTCTCTCTATTTGCTTATTGGGACTGACTGATAAGAGGGAACATCCCTGTTTATAAATTTTGTCATATCTCGATGTTATTTTGTATATAAAGACCTCCACATTAATTGTTTGATTGAAGGTTGTGTTTTGATATATATTGCCAAACTATTATTCAGAAATTTGGAATTCAAAAATAATTTTAAGAGTATAGTTTAAAAATTCCTGCACAGTTTCATCAATCCTGAAATTTGCATTAAAAAATAAACATCATTATAACTTAATAGCTTAACATGTGACTTCATGGTTTTCTTAATTTCTATTTTTTTTTATTTCAGCAGTGATTGCAAGAAACATCTGATACATTGTTACTAAAAAAATTAGAGTTTTAAAGAAATTCTGACACATATATTGACCTTAAATTAAAGGTAGCCATATGTATCATAATTGCATAATGTTTCTCTCTCATTTGGTTAATTATATTTTCTAACTCTGACCCTGTGATTTTAGTACACTACTACTCAGTGGTGGCAAAGATGCTTCCAAACTCTGATCAGCTCCACTGTGCATTAATAAATAGATGTTTACTAATTTAAGAAGCATAAATCCTCATCAAATATAATACATTTAATTAAGAATAGAAAAAGCAATAATCTGAGAGAGTACTCTAATGGACTAATTAAAGTAAATGGCAGTATAAATTGCATTTCTTATCACAGAAGTAACACTTGACTATTTTAAACTCTTTAGAAAACACAGAGAAACAACCAAATTAGCCACAGTTCTCTTCTAAATAGAAGAAACCCATTGTTAACATTGTTGTCATTTCAGTGATATTTCAAGGTGTCATTTCCACCCATTATATAAAATAAGGTTTAGAGAAAATTATTTCTGTGTGTGTATGCATAAATATACACACATAAAACATGTATAAATATGCTAATATGTGTATTATATGCATGATGTTATATATGTAAGTTTTTTTGACCAGTGGAATAAATGCTCTATTAACTTTTTTTACACATTCTAACATTTATCCCTGCTTAAAATTTGGGTAGCAGAGATCTGGGCTCCCATTCAGAACAGTATTTTATTAAAAATAAATAAATAAAAGACTTGCTATTTGTTATATGACATAATTAGCTTATAAGAAATGCTAATTTATAAGCATCATAAATTAAGCATTTATTTTATTATAATGATTTCTTTCTAGTTATAACAGGAATTAGAATGGAGGAGGCTCAGAGCCCTCTTTATGTGACTTTCTGAGGAAATACCTGCTTAGGCTTTTTAGTTTTAGGGATATTCTTCTTCTGTGCAATGGATCTATGTTCTGTTTGTGAACAATGAACTCTGAGACTGAGCAAACTTCCCTTTCCATGCTGTCTTGAGAAATCTCAATCAACTCTGTGGGTCATCTATAATTTTGTAGGTTATGAATAAAATACTTAATATTTTTTATTTCTATTTCATGTATATTTGGTGTAGTTTTGAGTGTTAAAATTCTGTATAGTTCACTTGTTGAAAGATGATGCCTTTACATTGCTTAATGACATATTTTGTAACTGTACAATCAAATTATGTACAAACTAAACAATAGTTCAACAACTTTTATCATAAATAATGTGATATAAGATGTTAAATTTCTGGAACTACTCATGTAAGTTATCTGTAGACTTTCTCTTGTTTTGTACTTTAAAAAAAAATTAAGTAACTCAAATATGCATATAATTTCTCTAGTTCTGGAATCCCATCTGTTTTTTAATTCAAAAAAGACTTCAGAAGAAAGACCAGAAAATGAAAGTATCATAACAGACAGACACAGAACTTATTTAAGTGTAAATTGTAATAAAAATATTTTAACTAAATACAAACTACTGTTGACATAGCTTACTAAAATTTAGCAGGACTTAAAATTTTGCGTCTGTTGACATATTCTTCCACCTGTGAATTTAAACTGGCTGTATAACAACTTACTCCTAGGAAACATCTTTATTCCTTGTAAAAGTAAGATTATACATTTAAGGAAGTATTGACATAGAAATTGTTCTCTGTGTGATAGTACATATGGTGAGTTAAAAAAAAAATGTTGATATAAACCAGGGTTCACAAACTTTTTTCTGTAAAGTGCCAGATAATAAATATTTTAAAATTTTCTGGCTATGCTCTTTAACAACTACTCAAATTTGTTATTATAGCATGAAAGCAGCAAGCAAATTACATACATGAGCATACTAGTGTTTTAATAAAACTTTATTTTAAAAAATAAAATACATTAGTCCATATTTGGTTCCTGGGCCATAGTTTGTTGACATGTAAAATTAAAAATATGTACTAATTTTTTTATTAAATATTTGTTTTGATTTATTGGAAGAATTTGGGAAATACAAAAACCACAAAATAAAAACATGAAGATCACACACCTAAGAAAATACTAATGGTAATATCTTGATGTTTTTAGTTTAGTTACTTTGTTTTTCTAACATGTACAGAATAATAATGTAATAAGTATGTATTATATATGTTAATACAAATCCTATTGCTTATATACTCAGTGTATATTCTTTTTTAATTAAAATTATGTTAATATTCAAAAAAGAGACAATCATATTTGTATTTTGAAAATGCCTACCCTGTGGTATCTTCATCCGTGGTAGGTTCTTATAGGGTCCTGTTCTTTGACTTCATTTTAATTATTATCATCGTAACCATAACCAAATTGCTTACTAACAAGTTTATGCTAATATACATGCTGCACAACAATTTATGAGTATGGAGTTTTAATAAGGCAACAGATAAACTACCAGCCAAGAGATGTTAAAGGGTCATAATAAACACGTATGAAACAATCTACCTCTGTAATTCCAGATTATCAGAAGTATAGGACTTAAAATTCATGATGTTTGACTACTACAAAAATGATAAATATAGTACTTTCAAGGACTTCCACAGCTACCAGAAATATTTTAAATGCTAGTTATAATCCTCTTGCCTCCACATTCTCTATAGAAGTCATGAAATTGCTGCATATTAGTAATGAGGTTTTTAAGCTTTTATTTGTCATACATTCCTCCAGATGAAAGAGTATGAGGGTGGAGGGATGGCATCAATTTTTTGCTGTGTACAAACATAGCCAAATTTTCTATGTTCAAGGGACCTGTATAAATGATGATTATTGGGGTGTTGATAATGAAAATAGTCTGAAAATTTAATCTAAGTTGTGTTTTCATAGATTTCCATGGAAGCTGTAATAAAGACTTGATAATTTTTAAGATTCATAAACTAAATAGGATATGGTCAACAATAATAAAATTTGAAAGTAAATGCAAATATATAATTATATCAGAGAGTTATCTTCAGGTACTAAAAATAAAAAAAAAGGCTTGAGGAGATTCTACAAATTTTCTTGAATTTTCCATTAAAAGATGAAATTATATTGCATTACCTCATTAGCATTTGGGCATGCCTTCCATAATGCCCACCAAAAGGAAGTGTTATGAATCTTATCTGTGTTGTTTTGTCAAACAAAAAGTAAAAACCATCTTGGAAAAAAATAACCACAAAACTTTTCATCTAAAGATTTAAAGTTGATTAATCATGGATATCTGGGAGGAGGAAGCTACAGCAGCAATTACATGGTCTCAAGAGTAAAAGAAAATAACCCTATACAGCAATGTTCTTGTCACCTAAATATCATAATGTCCATAGCTTAGTGGCAAAACCTTCTGACTCTGATGGTATCTGAAAACACAAATATCTTTCAACTCTCAGTCAGAAATTTTGCCCTAGATCTAATACATTCAACCTGATACTAATAATTTAGGCTTCAGAGTTTTCTTGGCTGAGTTATAAATTTTTTAAATAGCTTTTCTAAAAGGCTCATTATAGAATATTACACTAAATCATTTTTATTTTATTCAGTTAAAAATGTTAATTGTTCCTCCTGTAAACATGTTAAACTTTGTGGAGGATTAGGTATAAATGTAGACCCTACCACAATGCAGAGAAAGGACAGATAAAACTATAGTCCTAATATAAGATAGAGAGTGGAGAGAGACCTAGAGACTTGGAAAGAGATTATACTTGGCAAAGTGGATCAGAAACAGACATGACAGTGGAGATGGCTATGAGAAATAGCCACGACTTTAACACGGTGGGAGTTATATTGAGCAAAGTTGCTCAGATAAGAAATTCTAGACTATATTTGACTGGAGTTAACTGAATCTTATGATGGGTGAAGGAGAATAGAGTAAAAATAATGTGGAAAAGTAGAGTTAAAAAAAAGTGTTTAAGAACTGAAGAATAACTTGCTTTACTGATTTTGAACCAAGTTATTACTTTCATACTAATTTCATCAGCATTTTTGGTGCAAGTCAAAGTATTTATTTTTGTGTGTGTGAAACAGAGATATAGAAAAGCTAAATCAATGATAGAGTGGGATCCAAGAATGAAATAATAAAAAAAATTAAGAAATATCTGCATTTATCAAAAATATCACATTATTATAAAAGTAGGTAGCGTATTTTATGAGTATTTTTTGTGCTTTAAGGAATACAAAGCAGTATCATAGGCATTATTGTATTCAGTTCCCAACTACACACTAAGGTAAAAAGGAGATACACAACTACTTTACAGATAAGAAAACCGAGCATCAAAATATGGGAAGGGGGATTAGACAGAGGAAAATTATCTAAGAAGCCTACCGTTTCTAAAGAAAGATAAATAATAAAACAACAGTATTTGCTGGCACTAAGGAACAAGTTGCAATTATTATGGGCTAGTTCTGCAAAGTGAAATTCTATTGGAACTTAGGTAAACAATTGAGAATAAGACTATTTGTTAGTAAGAAATTATTTGTTTTGAATTAGGAAAAGTAGTTCAGTTGAGGGACATCAGATAGAGGTAAGCAGTGAGGGTTAATGCAAAGTTTATTCTGACCAGAAACGGAAACTAGAAACCAGTAAAAATCAAACCAATGTAAGAATTTGTAATAAAGAAAAAGCCTCTGTGACCATACTTAATTTCCCTTGTGTAGCAAGTGAGAGATCTGTCATGTAGGGTCATCCAAAGCATATGACAAGTGCAAAGCAATTTACCAGGCTGACAGTGGTAGAAACCAACTAAACATTTAATAATGGAATACATTCGTACTCTCTGCCACCCCAATGTTCCCTTTTGTGGAAAGATAATATTGTAGTGGACTCTTGTCTGATTTCCACATTTGAGATGAAGATTGCGCTGGCAGGACAAAAATGTAGTTATTTAGAGAGATTTCCGGGCAATAAAAGAAACAAAGATCCTTTAGATAGTCCCCAGAGATGCTCAAGGTTACCTTACAACTTTACCTACATTACAATACCACCTGCATCCACAATCCAACTCTTATTGTTGGATTTCAAATTAAATATCTGTTTAACTGATGTAAATGATTTTTTAAATTTCTTTTATAAAAATTTTTTTCATGGACTGCCAAAATATATTCACTTTATATTAGCCATAACCTAATACATTTATAGATAAAACCATTCCAATGGTTACTTCAACCTAACTTTGTCTCTATCATTTAAATGTTACTCATTGTTTTCTGTTTTTCTAGAATTTATTCTCTTTAAAATCAAGGATGCTATTTTCAGTGTTAATAACAGAGAATAATCATTAAAATACTGTTAAGAGGTCTGGAGCTTGCTCCCACAATGTGTTTCTCAGGAAATTGCTCAAGATGACTTTTTCATCCTTTTGAGTAAAACTGCTAGATGGTTGCAACATGATAAATTATTTATAGTGTCCTGTTACTCAAAGTGTTGGCTTTTTTTCTCTTGTAACATACATAATTAATGGTATTTTAAATTTTATTTGTTAGGAGAAAACACTAAAATATTTAATCAGAACTTGATATTTGTGCTAGTAACAAATTATACTAGCCTAATGTAGAATTAGTGAGTTTTTGTCCTCAGGTTCAGTTACATGTATCATCAAAAGCCTTACTTTCACTGGGGACTTTATTCTAGATGAAGACCAAATAACTATTTTTATTATGTGAAAAAAAATCTAGTTCAGGTGAATTTGAGCAAAATAAACAAATATCTATATATATTTACATATATATGTAATTTTATATTTTGTCCACTGTCCGAGCTGCCATTACTCATTTACTTCCATGTCATTGGTCCCTTCTGTCTGTCATATCTGCAGCAAATGATTTCTGACCAGCATTCTCATGAGGTGAAGTGATCTAAAAATCTTAATCACACTGACTTTTATAGAAATAGCCAACATTCTATCCTTGGTTTATTTTGTAATTTTATTTTTTTAAGAGGAAGTGATTGGAAAATGATAAATGTCTATTTATGTTTATGTAACCCCTTTTAAACACTATTTAGTGATTAGACTTCTCTCTTTCACAAATACCACCAAAATTTGCTCTCACCAAGAAATAGCAATGAGACATTAAAAGTAGATGGTAGAAAAATAAAGAAATTCGTGGGTTGTATTTTAAACTTATTAAGATGGTTAACTTTTGCATCAGCCGAATCTTTATTTAAAAGCCAATTCCTCAATTGTATGGCTGTGTGGTATTAAGCCATAATTTAATTATCCTTAGTCTTAGTTGTCTTATCTAATCTAGTAAAGGTAATGTATTTGCTAAAATGGGTTTAATTGGGGGTACTTCTTGGTTGAGTTTGCAGTAGTCCATTGTTTTTATTTGTTTGTTTGTTTGTTTTTAACAGAATCCAGCTTTTAACAGGAGTAAAAAATTCATATGTGGGAGGAGGAAAAAAATGGCGTAGATGATAGAGGCTCTGTTCATCCCTCTGGCGACCAAAGTTGTAATGGAAACCAGGAGTAAACATTAAGGAAAATTTGTCTGGGATCTAGATGAACAACTGTACAACTAGGGAGAAGTTCAAGAAATCACTCTTCAATGGCAGAATATAGGACAGGGCTAGGACACGGCGCTGTATAGTCTCAAGTGGTTGAGCAAGGCAGAGGCTGTGACAGCGGCAGCGACAGAAGCCTCTTAAAAGGGCCATGTCTGCAAGCAGATTTTCCTAGTCATGGATCTGCTCTCTCAGAGCTCCAGTGCCAATTTAGCTGTGCACAGGAGGCACCAGGGACTTACAGAAAGTCACTGTCGGAGTGAAGGCTGAGGTGAGACTCTGTACAGAAGTGCCCATGGTATCCATTGTTCCTATCTGAACCCTTTCCAATACTAGTATGCAGGACATAGTGCTGCCATAGTCATGACATCAACAAAATGGATAACAGAGATTGCTCTGTCCAGAGGATTCCCTGAAACCCTGCTTCCTCCAACTCAAGTCCCACCCAAGCCACATCCAGTTATATCCTCAGCAAGTCAGGTGCTCCTTGCTGACACTCATGCAGGTGGAGACAGCTGGCTTCCATTTCTGTTGTGGCCTTTTGAGGCAACTATAAGCACAGCATCTGAATCTTAACAAGTAGCCCTGGAGGGGTAGAAGCTTGGGCTAAGTTTGACCTGCAGCTGAATCCCTCTCAGGACTGTGCCACTGGACAGACATGTACTTCACAAATCCACACTAATAAGATTAGGAGACTTGGGAGCTTCGCTTAGGACATAGAAACAAAAACAGAAAAACAGCCAAAATGGAAGACAAATAAACAGAGAACATATGAGAGAAGAGAACAGAGATCCAGATATAAAGAAGTCAAGTAATCTAATAGATACAGAGTTCAAAACATTGGTTATAAAGTTGCTCAATGAACTTTTAGGAAGTGTAGATAAATTCAATGAGAACTTCAACAAAGAGATAAAAATCATAAAAATAGAGATGAAATTATAAAAGAGAACCAGTATGAAATGAAGAATTCATTATCTGAGATGGAAAGTATTTTAAATTGATTAAACAAAAGAATAAGCAAAGTGAATAAAGAAAAGGATCAAATGCCCCATCTAGAGGACCAGAAAGCCAAGGACATGCAATTGGAATGACGAGAGATAAGATGCCAAGACTATAAAATAATTTAAGGAGCATGTGGGACACTATTAAATGTGAAAATATCTCTCTGATCGGCGTAACTGAAGAAAATTAAGATGTTGAACAGCTGTTTGAAGAAATAATGATGAAAAACTTTCCGAACCTTGTGAAGAAAATAAGCATAAAATCCCAGGAAATGAAGAATTTTTAAAATCAAGAATCCAGAGAGGCCCACACCAACATACATTATAATTAAAATTCCAAAGGATAAATACAAAAAATATATATATTAAATGCAGCAAGAGAAAAATAGATAATTATCTATAAGGGAACACTCATGAGACTGGCATTTTTCAAAAGAAACTATGCAGGACAAAGGGCTTGGCAAAAAATATTTGACAGAACGAAGACCCAAAATCTGCAACCAAGAATACTTTATTCAGCAAAGCTATCATTTAGAGTTGAACGACAGACAAAGATCTTCCCAAACAAAAATAAACTAAAGGAATTTATCACCACCAAGCAAGTGTTACAGGAAAAGTTGGAGGGACTTATTTAAGAAAAAAAAAAATTTTATCAAAAACAGTAATAAAGAATGGTAACAACTACATTCTTATCAGTAAGTACCTTAAATGGAAAGGGATTAAGTGTTCCTATCAAAAGATAGAGTGGCTGAAAGTATAAGAAAACAAGACTTCTACATATGCTGCCTAGAAAAGACTCAATTCAGATTAAAGGACACACATAGACTAAATGAAAGGGGATAGAAAAAGATATTGGTTTGATGGACCTAGAAAATGTTTAAATCAGACAGAGAAAGACTTAGAAAATTATCCCCAGTGGGTCTGTGGAGTCAGTGAACCCAGCGTTAACTACGCCTTGGCAGAACTTCATTTGTTACCTGTCTCATACATTCCTACTTTATTAAGGAACTTATTGGCACTTTAGGTTCTCAAATATAAACGTCAACATAGATCCTGTATTTAACGTTTTTCAAAATGTTGGAATATTTCCCTTTTCCTAGTATGTGGTTCCTGAGTAAGACTATTTAAGGAAAGACTCATGCAATCACTACTATGTACTTATGTGATAGTGCTGCAGGGAAATACCATCTCATCTTCTCTTGGGGTCCTGCCCTCTACTTTAGTCAGTGGTTTTGGCATATGAGATTTAGCTCAAGATAGGGATTCTAATTTATTTTTAAATCGTGTGGTTGATTGCCATCAACTTCCTGACCACCCATTTTTTCTTTTTTTTTTAAAATTATATAGGATAAGGAACACTATTCTTGGTTATCCATCAAGAAAGCATGAGTGGTCAAAGGAAAAAAATTGGATTGTGATAGAGGAACAATACAGTCCTCAGCCAGTTCCATAAAAGATCTGGAACTAGAGTGGTCCTCACGTAGACAAAAGGCCATGCATTTCTACATTTCACACTGACCAGTCATAGTACATAAGATGCCTCTAGGGAAGAGAAGAAAACTTTGTGGAGGTGCCTCTCTTCAGTCTGATGACAAATGCCAAGCACTGGTGCTTATATAGGCACTATGACCAGTGGAATTATAAATTGTACATATAATAAAAACATATATGTGCATATTCTATGACTCAGAAATGTCACTTTTGCTAATCTATTTTTTTAGAAACTTTTTTATTGTCTATACAAAATTTCTATAACAGTAATACATATAAGAACAAATGTGTGGAAAAAACTATAAATTGTGGAATTTTTACACAAGATATCACTAAAAATGAAGAAACTATAGTGACACACATAATCTTGCATAGAATTTATTAATAAGTAATAATGCAATAATAAGTAAATAATAAAGCAGACATATATTTATATGTATATATAAATATATATACTTATATATATTTATTTATATATAATATATTAAAATAAATATAAATAAATAATAAATATGTATATATTTATATATTTATTTAATATATAAATAATATTAATATTAAATAAATATTAAATAAATATATATAAATATATAAATGTATATATATTTATATTTATATATTAAAATAAATATAAACCATAAAGATGCCATTTAGCATACATTCAGCCAAGTTTATGTAAATTTTAAAAGCATGCTAAACAGAATAATAAAAAAATGAATATTAAATTTAAAATACCACTCTCTTTTACTCAATAGGGTTAAGCATACAAAATAAAACATTAGCATACTGAGTCTAGGTAAGTAGAAGGAAACATTGTGACCAATTAAGGTTTCTTCCAGAAAAAGAAATATTATTTAACATTTGGAAATCTACCAATAAAATTTATTATTTTAATTTATTAAAAGAGAAAAAGTAAATGATGTTTAGATGGATAACAAGTTTGATAACTGTTGATACACATTTATAATAAACACCAACCTAAAATTAATAAAAAAAATTCTCTTAAACCAACATAAATAATTTGCTTTTATACTAAAGCATATACTTTCAGGTGAACATTGATGCCTGTAGGCTAATTTCCTAGGCACTCTGCCTCTTTATTTTGGAATCTTGAATGCATAATTTCCCCTTAATTTTAGTGCCTTCAATAGGACATACAGAACTTTTCATAATTAGCTCCCATACAGCATTTCTAGTTATAATCAATGTCCAGCCAAACTTATTAAATCTCTGTTCCTTCAGTGTACATATAACTTTATAATTTGCGTCTTTGCACATGTTATTCACTTTGCCTGAAATGAATTAAAACCTTCATTAGTGTGCTCAAAGTGTGTTTTATGATTCACATTACATTTCTCTCAAATGTAGCTTCAGCTCAAGACTTTGCTTCTAAGTACCAAAACATTCTTGTACCTTGTATATCATTCTTTGCTTAGAGATAGACTTTCTTTGATAAACTATCCTGTACAATATCACCCATCCTAAGTCCACAGGACCTGATACACAGTGTAAATAAGAGTATGAACTCTTTCTGTTTCATATACTATCCCTGTTTTAAGATCCCTAAAATTTTCACAACACGTGCCCAGGAAATTTAGGAGGCTCAGTGCACTGCCCTTTTGCCATCTACTCCATTCCATTCCACCTTAAATATTTATACATAAGTGGGGCTGTGTTTTGATATATTTACAGAACTGCAGGGTATGAGATCATCCTATAAACCTAAATTCACTTTGACAATTAATTCCTAGAAAAGTCTATTACTATAACATTTAGGAAGGCAAGACTTATAGAGATATTCAAAAGTTCATAATGGTTTGGGTGTATAAATCATACACTGTGTTTACATATGATTTTATACACTTTTTTAAAATCCTTTCTGCTGCGTCCTTATATCCTCACACTTTGTTCTTATTACTATCATTGTACATTTACATTTTCCTTTATTCTTTCATCTTGTTTTTAAACCTTTTGAATGAGAGGCTGTGGGTGGCTTGGCACCAAACCACAACTTACAGTGAATGTTATATTGCTATTAAAGGCCTGTTACATACACCGTGATTCATACCTCTAATCATATTGTTGACATTTTTGGAAGTTGATCCACCACAAAAAAATGTGTATTCATGCATGTGGGTACAGATGTTTGTGAATTATGTACTTGTGTAATGAATCATAAGTATAGAAGAGTAACTTTTGATTATCATCTAAATTTAAAATATGAAGAACTGAAAATAAAAGAACAGTGATTTAAGATGTTAGACAAGAAGGAGGAACAACAATCAGCCAGAGAGAATGAAGAAAGAGTAATGTTCGCCTCCCACTTATAATTTTTCTATGATAAATACTCCAATTAAACAAAATAATTTTCTTTACATTACAAAAGAAAGCTAGTATTGTCTCCTAAGTGCTTTATCTAAAATAATGAAGAAGGGCCTATTCTCTTTCAACTTCAAAGAAAAAACTCTCAAGATAACCTTGAATCTCTTCTCTGAAAATTGGTGGGGTCATGGTGAACTCATTTGTAGAACTTGCTAAGGAATAGAGTCTAAAAATTATATTTCAGTTGACACATCTACAAAGTGTAGAATGAGTTTACTTCTGATTTAATAGCATGTTTGCATAATTTAAGGGTACATTCACACTTATTATTTACTTTAATATTTGTTCCTGTGTTATCTGAGTCCCAAAGATAGTTAATGATATATCAAGGATATATCAAGTCTGTCTGAGTTGAGAAAAGTATATGTGAAATATGACCATTTATAGGTATGATTGTCAGGTTTAGATTTTATTATTTATTTATTTGTTTGTTAGTTTATTTTTGTATCCAAAAATAATCTTTATTGTCATAGTATAAAACAGAGATGATCAACTGGTCTCTCAGTCTGTACAAAGCATGGGACCTAAGACCCCTTGGGCGGTCCCCACTTCTCTGATAATGCCCCAACCCAGGGCACGAACATGAATGGGAGAGGGCCACCCAAGTGGAATAGGTTTGGATTTTAAATAGACACAAAATTAGAAATAAATATGATGAACTTTAGTTACCCATTGGTGATAGAGTATCATAGTGCCATAATCAATATGCTTTATTCTATGAATGAGTTGAAGATTTTACTGATTTAACTACCTTCTTTTTGAGACATTTTAGGATATAATTGATGTAAATATTGCATAATTTTATAGATTTCATGATTCACTAAAAATTTTAGATTACAATTTATGAAACATACTTTGTTAACGTAATGTAATTGTGTATTTTTTCCAATTCATGGTTTTTTGATTGAGGTGTATGCTTCACTGATTGAACTGAATATTTCATAGACTAAGATTTTACAGTTTTTATCAATGAAAATATATTTTCTTATTTTAAATTTTCTAGTAGAGAAATCAGAGTATTCAAAATTCTCTCTGGAAGACAAGCTTTAGTTATTATGATTAACATTTTATTGCTATTATTAATATTATTTTTTTCCTTAAGGAGTCTTCCAGGGTCATAAACATTCTCAGCAATGTAGTTCTTAAACGACAAAAGCAGAAACACAATTTATATCAACATGCTGATGTTAGTTCTCCCTTTTAAACTTTAGGTAGTTAAAATTCAAACTTCTTTTTTTTTTTTAACAGTGTTGCCTCTTTTCACTATATGTGAGATAGATTGTTTCTGAAGCATGCATTTTCTTAATTAGAATTATCCTTTTAAAAGTTTTTTAAAGGTAATAAAAATGGTAAGCATTATCTTTAAATAAACACTAACATGCTTATGTTATACTGTTGTTTCTTTGTCTTAAGATTTTTGGAACATCTAGCAGAGCTTCAGATTGGTAGAAAGAGACCAGAGGTATATTTGGCAAGATTAATTTAAGTTCTTAATTTATACAGTAAATCAGATAAAAACTTAGCTGAAGCTCTTCAGCAAGATGGAGAAAGAACTAAATCTAACATTTAAAAACTTTTTCTACTTTTGACAAGTTTTAGATTTTCAAGTCTCAAGATGATGACAGAGGACCCCTTATATATACCCTTGCATTCAGGATCCCTATTGTTATCTCAGATCACCTACAACTCAAACTTCACATGAATAAAAGATATAAGGACATGCAGTTCATAAAGAAAGAAACCCAAAAGACCAACAATCAAATAAATAAATGTTCAGTCTTACAACTCATCATTAACAAGTATGCTATAACAGTAAATTAACATTTTTTTGCTGAATAAATTAACAAGAAAATCAATGTCTAAGGTTTGGAAAACATATGGGGAAAGAGAAATTTATATATTTTGGAAATAATAAAATTGATAATTATATGCCAAAGTAATTTGAAATTACCAAGAAGAAAAGTCATATAACCTACAGCACATAGATTTTACTTTAAGTATCTACCCTAAATAACCTCTCATGCTTTCAAAACGAGACATATAAGAAAGTTTATTGTATCTCTATTTTTAAGAATTTAGAAATGTGGACATCTTAAATGTCTCTCAAGGTAAAAACATTAATTAAATTTTAGTTTATTCTAATAGTGAAATAGTATATAGTAGTAAATAAAATGAACTCTGTCTACATATATTCCTGGATAAATGTCAAAGACATAAGTTCAAATTTAAAAAGATAGCTGCCAAAGCATAAAACACTATGAGAATGGGAACATTTCTCAAATTTTTACATCAAGCCCAGACCTTTCTTTTAAACTGCATATATTCAACTACCTTATTGCCATCTCCCTATGTATGTTTCATATTTCTCTCAAACTTAGAAAATCCATAATTAACTTTTATTCTCTCATCACAAAAATTTCTTCCTCAGTGTTACCTCTGTAGAGTAAATGTTACTTCTTACACATAGTAATAATTTCAACACATCATTTTCCTTTACCCTATTACATCAAAATCTACATCCAAAATACATTCTGCATCCCACTTCTCTCTTCAGCTACCCAACCCACTTAATGCACATCAGTGTTGTCTCTAAACTTCTGCTAACCAACTAGTTTTTTGCTTCCTGCTTTGGATCTTCCTAGTTTATTCTGTACATAGCAGCCAGAATACTATTTTATTGAATATAGTTTCTCATGTGACACAGCTTCAAACTCTGAAGTCATATTACATCACACTTTGGATCATAGCTAAATTTGAGTCCAAAAAGGATTAGCTGGAAGAGATCCTTTCCTACTTTCAATACTCATTTCAAATTCTTTTTTCTTTTCCTCGTTATTCTTCAACCATCTCAATACTCTCTCAGTTTTCTGAGCACATCATGTTCCATCCTTCACAGAGGTGTCCTCACATGGTCTCTCTTATTAGAATTCTTGGCCCCAGTGATATAGTCCACTAAAAGATTAATTGGCCCTTGTTATATTCCATCATATCATTTTATTTTTTCCTTTTATAACACTTGTTACTGTTTATAATCAAGCTTTATTTTCAATATATTATAGCTTTTATTACTATTAATGTCATAGGATGACACCAGTGTCATTAATGTTATAAAAACAAACTGTAAGGAGAATTTACAGTTCTTTGACTATATTGACTATATAATTGACATATAACACCGTATAAACTTAAGGTGTACAACATATTGATTTGAAACATTTATATATTGCAAAATACTACCACACTGTTACGTAATACATGCATTATGGACACATTATTACTTTGTGTGTGTGTGTGTGTGTGTGTGTGTGTGTGTGTGTGTGTGTGGTGAGAACATTTAAGATCTCTCTTAGAAGCTTTCAGTTATAAAATTGGCTATAGCTTAAGTGGTTGCCTTATTTGGGAAAGCCTAGTTGGCTGTGATTGTTTGTTCTTGAGTTTCATTTTTTCTGATTCAAGCACATTGACTGTGGCTTTGTTTTTGGTTTTGGTTTGCTTACTGGGCTGCCAAGACATTTAGAGTCACCCTAGTGTAAAGGCCTCCTTGTCTAATTACTTTTAAAAAGGCTATTATGTTACTCTAAAGATGATTTTTGAAGAGTTTCATTTTAAACAGGATTTTTAAACACTGTTAAGAAATGTTTTGTGTTTTTGTTTTTGTTTTTTGTTTTTTGCAAAGAAAGAGACAATTTTGGAAAAACTAAATTTTTCTCTTTCGTGTGTTTTTCTTGTTGTTATTGTTAAGATTGTTCTGGTGTCCTCAAATTTATTCAAATTAAATTAGCATTTGTCTTTCATATTAATATGGACTAGAATAAGAATAATTAAGATCTCTGACATATACATAATTCAAGTTCATTTAAACATTTTTATAAGTTAAATTTTCTCTCCAATTTTAGATTGTATTTTTTTTTTAGCTTACAAATTTCTCAGCACTTAACAGTAGCAACAACACCAAAACTCCTCCAGGTACATAAGCTGTTTTAATATTCAAAAGCAATTCTATTTACATTCAAAGCTAACATAAACCATCAATTTCACAGATGCCAAAAAAGTTATTATAGTAAAAATAGACATTCCTTTTAATTATAGTTAGAATTCAAATTAGGTCTTTCTGAAAACCTCTAAGACTTAAATCCCAACTGTGATAACAAAAAGCTTATGGCAACTTACCATTTCAATATTCATCTTATATCAAAATTACCACAAAAATGAAGCTAGGAAGCTCTATAATCTATATTGACATACTTTGCTTAGATTTTATAGTTTCACTGTTTACAGTATCAATTAAGTGTTATGTTTTAGTTATATTTTAACCACAATTTTTTTATTTCAAAGTTATTTTTACTGGTAGTAACATTTGCTTTTATGTTAAAGCTTATTATTCAAATAGCTGTTAATAATGAATGACCATATAAGCCATAAATACATGCTAAGAACATCTACTTAAAGACGATGTAAACTTATTTCTTTTTCCCTCCATCATACAAACTTATAGTTATTTTAGTTTTTGTGTAATAGGCTCGCATGTTTTAAAAGACTTCAAAAAATTCACATTGCCATTAAATATTTATTCAAGAAGACTTGTCTATATTTTAAATGCAATATAATATGTAAAAAATTAGCAAGTATTAAAAAATAGAAAAATGTACTGCATGAAGTGTCAAGTTCTTTTCAGTCATGAAGATGGCTGTGCTGTGTGCATGTATTTGTTCTGGCTCAAAGCTAAAAGGCCATGCCCTAAATTTTTCCAATAAATCACCTATAGTCTCTAAATTCTCTTAATTTGTCGTATTAATCATTCACGAAATAACACGGTATAGATTTCAGGAATCAATTTGGAGAAAACCCAGTAATTTACAAATGTAATCTTTATGAATTTAGCAAATGCTGAAATGATTTGCCTGCGATGTTAATCATCATAGGCTGATTTAGCATTATGTAAATGTTTCCTGAAAAATAGTGAAAAACTTAATGAATCCTATTTTTTTAGATGATTTAGAAATAATCATTTAAATCCATAAGGCTGCTTTTCAATTATAGGTTAATATTTTCCTAGTACTAAGGGGAAAATTTAAAAATATAAGTAAGTTTTAATTACTTGACTTCTTTCAAATCATTAAATTGTTATTTTCATCGCCCCTTTCAGGCAATTACAATCCTCAGGCTATTACAACCCTGCCAAGATAGAATAACAGGATAGATTTACACTACTGCCTGAAATAACTGAAAACCAACACAATTTATGAAATAGTGGCTTTTGAGACACATCAGGCAACGAAGGTCAGTGATCCCTAAGAACTGGACAAAAACAAGCTGAACTTATGTTGACCCAGCTAGAGAGAAGGTTTCTAGGCTGGGAAATAGGCACCCAGGTGGAGACCAGTAGACTCCCTGAATTAAAGAGCTAGACTTGAAAGTCCAAAAAATCTAAGAGGTTAGAATTCACAGGACATAGTGCTGGTTAGAATAAAGGTACACAGAGAGATAGCTCCAGAGATTTATAGATAGTATTCTTTATGTATTTAGCTAACTACCGATCAATGCAAGTAAAAGCAAAAATTATTCAAGGTGGAGAAAAGAACCACCAGAAGAGATTAGAGCTAACTGTGCCCAGTACTCACTCATAACAGGCCTAAGAATATCTCACAATAGATATAAAACCTCATGATTCACAGGACATGTATAGAATGCATGGACTGGTTGTGCTTCAATAGGGGGAATGATAGCCCTAGACTGACGCTGGATCTGAGACTAACAGATCTTAAAGCTAAAACCCAAAGAATCAATTTTTTTTTCAAGTAACCTAATAACATATCAGAAGAAATTCCAAGAAGAGAAATATAAGACTATCACAAGGAAGATGAGTACTTATCATCAAGAGAACTGCATCACATATAATGATAAAAGAAATCTTTAAGATAAATGGAAAATGACAACAGGTAAAAATAATGATCTACACAAATGAGTGAACAGTAGTGGAAGTGTTAGATAAATAAATATATAAAAATGCTCTTATTGTTTAAATATATATAAAAATAATTGGTTCTTTAAACAAAATAAACAAAATGTAATATGGAATTTATAACATATAAGTGAAGTTTAAATTATAAGTAACTATAAGACAAGTTAGAGCAAAAGACAAGAGAGGGAAAATAGTATGTTATTATAAGGTTCTAATACTATATGTGAAGTGGCAAGATACCACATGAGGGTAGAATCTAAAAAGTTGCAATTCTATATTATATATTTCCCAATTATTCCATAACTTGTTAAATTACATTGATTTTTTAAAATTTCAGATCTACCTTCAATATCTAAAATAAACCCAAATTGGTCATATTTAGTCCTTTGTATAGATAGATAATTTCAGATAAAATTTCAAAATAATTTTTTATTGATGTTCATGATTAAGATTCAACTGTAATTTCCCTTTTGATATTATTCTTGTTATGATTGGATATCAAGATAGCTCACAGAATGTCACTCCCTTTGTAAGCTCTGGAAATGCTCAAGTTAGATTGGACCTGTGTTGGATAAAATTTAGTCTGGATACTGAGATATCTTTGTATGAAGGTCTTTAAAAACAATTTAATCTCTTTTGTATGTCTAAGGCTATTTAGAATTCCTATTCTTTATTCTGTTAGTATTGGTAAATTGTATTTTTCTAGGATATTGCCATTCCCTTTATATTTTTAATTACATTGACATGACATATTTTCCTAATATGTCTTCCATCTCTTTAATATGTGTAGGAAATGGGTATATATATCTTTTAATTGATTATTTGTGCTTTTTTGTGCCATTCCAGCCACTTCTTTTACTAATTTGTAGATCTTCTGAAATTAATTTTAGCTTTGTTAATCCTCAGTTGTACCCTTGTTTTATAGTTTATTAATTACATCCTGTCACTTTTTTTTCTTTTTTAATTCAAACCTTTGAGGAGTTTTCCTGACATTTTTTTTAATGTTGTGAGGCTATGTCATACATTTGGTGTGTGTCCTTTGAACAATTTCCAAACTTATATATAACTTTTAGATGTTATGGTTTGTCATTAGGGAGCATGTCCACAGAGCTCCTCACACTATTACTCATCAAGCTGCTTCCCTACTTCTTCTTTCCTTTCATTTATACTTTTATATTTTTATTGCATTGTTTGTTCCTCTCCTAAAAAATATTTAAAGCAGAGATTATTCAACTACTTCCCATAAACCAAATCTGTCCCACTTTCTGATTTTGTAAATAAACTTTTCTTGGAACACAGTCAATACCCATTTGTTCATGCCTGCTTTTGTTGCCTTTGTGTTACAATGGCAGCAATGAATAGTTGTGACAAAGACTATATGGTCTAAAATATTTCCTAGCCTTCCTTTTACAGAAGAATTTATGACTATTCTATTTTAGTGCATTCTTGTTCTCCCTTCTTCACTCACTCTTTTTTTTTTTCAACTATTGGGTTTAGACAACACACTTTAGAACTTTTACATGTAAGTATTTATAAAAATTTCATATGTATGTGACATTTCTTAAAAATGTTATATTTAACATTTAAAAGCATATTTCCTATTTGCTCTCCCATATTACTCTTCCTTGATCATTCTCTTTAATCTTGAATTCAAAAACTTCCCTATTGATAATCATTAATACTGATATTTTTTAATTTTTAATTTTTATTTTTTTTATATAAACCTTTCCTGAAACTGATGGAAGCCTTCTGATCTGCAGTCAATTTATTATTTATGTAATTAACATTTTTCTCTATTAATTAAATCAAATTATAGTTTTTTTATTTTTTAATAGAAGGCGTATATCTCAAGTTGTAGCTCATGTATATGTTCACCAAGTCACTTACATTTTCATTTATATTTTTGTCTTTTTTATTTTTGCTATAAATTTTAAGATATTTTTTACTTAAAATTACAGAAGATTTAGCTGGTTCTTAATTGTGACCATCTTCTACTTTGTGTACTAAATTTCAAAATTCAAAATCTTTTATTATAGTACCTGATAATATTTTATCAATAATTTATCCCCTTTAAGGACTCAATTTTTGATTTGTATTTAAATTTCTCATGTGGATTTTCCATGAGTTCTACTTCAGAGGAAACTACTATTTTTTATATTCAGTCATTTTCCACTCAGCAACCTGAATTCACCTAAATAGAATGGTACAGCAGGACCTCAAATAACATCATTTCATTCAAAATCAGTTTCTTATAATCTTGATGAGATGCTGTAGAAAAAATTTTGTTTGTATCAGTTAGCCTATGGTAAACTTGGTTTTATTATACATAGTTTCACTTAAAGTTGCAACCTATCAACAACATTAAGTGAGGACTTACTGTACTCAACCTTGGCTGCATGTTGGAATCATTTGTGCAGCTCTGGAAACTACTGAGTTCCCCAGATGTTCTGATCAAATTGCCCTGGGGAGCCCCAGGTAATTTTATTGGTCAGTCAAAGCTGAATTCTACTACTCAACTAGATTATTTTGGTTGATTATGGTTTAGTCTACCTCTTTCCTCACCATCTGTTAGGTGGAAAACAATTATGACAGTAGAAACTGATTATTGGATCAAATGTTAGATCAACACTGAGAAACTACAGAGCCACAAATGGAAAGAACTAGACCCTAAAACATCATTGCTTCTTGATCATGCACCCCCAAAATTAAATTTTTAATAAAAAATAAATATGCAATTTACATAATTCATAGCAATTTTGGGTCTCTTTTTATAGCCTCCTTACCAACATTTTAAGTAATTTAAGTACTTAATAGCTGATAAGCTCTATAACAAATATCAGTAGGGGAAAAGAAAGATAAATATAATTTCTCTTTTAATATGCCCTCCATAACTTCTTATATAAGAACTACTTTTACTCTACTTATATGTTTTTTTTTGCTGTGTACATTATCATTTAATATGATTTGAATACTATCTTAACCACAAATCTGAATATTTTAAGATTTAAAAAATAGGTATTAAAATAATTTGCTAATATTAATTTCTCTCTTTAAATACTTGTCTTTGTAGCCTGAATAACTTCTATTTTAATGTACTCTACTACTTTAGTTGGGTTATACAAAAAGAATTTCTTTATTAATATGCACCTCAAGTTTAATCGTTTACCTATTTTATCTTACTGTGAACTTGTGGTTTCTTGAACTAAAGCAGACGTACTAATTTTGACAATTATTCACATACTTTCCTGTATAATTATGTGGTTTAAGTTTATGTATCTTGATAATACAAGTTACATAAAGTTAGAATCAGCATCTTATTTTCTTTATAATCCCTTTGAATACTGGCATCATTCTGGGCAAATAGCATATATTCAATAAATATGACAGAATCCATTTTTAATCATTAAACAAGTTTCATGCATTCAGTGTAAGGAAATAGAAACATTACAGAGGCAGAAAATTTACAAAACCCATTCTTCAGAGTAATCATCTATGAACAGTTAAATATATTACTTTTTACAGAGTTTTCCCTTCGTGTGCTATCATATATTGTTTTTATGGTTTACTTTACTTTTCAGAAATGAGATAATTCTATAAAGATTATTCAGCAACTTACTGTTTTCCATTAAGATCATATCTTAGCTCTTTTGAATGTTAGTATACAACTTTTCTAATTAATTTATTTTAAAAGTTAAATAATTACATTAATATTTCTGACCAAATGTAAATACCTCATATTACGAGCTTTAAGTGAAATTTATAGATTGTATACAAAATTAAGAATTTTAATGCCATACATTTTATATTGAAAAAAGTGCAGTGCCTTTCTTTAGGGTTAAAAATGATAGCGTAGAAAAACTTTTCTTTCTGAACACTAATTTTTACTTTCGCCTCCTCCTTATAACCTTTCTTGTCCTCTCTTTTCAAATCTGAACTGATAAAAGGAAGTTGCATCTGCCTTTTTATTGAAATATACCCTTCCCATGCTACACAGGATTAAGTGGAACGACAAGATGGTTTCTAGGACAATATTATGTATGTATATCCAGCTTAGATTTAAGCTTAAAAGTTGAAAATGATTTTTGATATTCCTAGACTGATTAGCCTAAATCTAGAGAGAATTAAAACATTTCAGAAATTTCAAGAATAAACAGGACAAAAAAAAATCAACAGTTCAGGCATCTATATAATATCTTCTCTATCAACTTAAAACTTAATTAGGAAGAAATTGAATGAAAGTTTGGAGGTTGATCATACACATATTTTTCACAATAATAAAAATTTTAAAAAACTGTTTGTCAAAGACAAAGAGAAATAGAGAAAAAAAGCAAGAGTAGATATGTTATTTCAACAAAATTTAAAGATAAGAAGGAAAGTGGAGGTGGAATAACTAATTTAAGAAGCAAATTTATTACCTGAGTGTCTTCAGCATCAAATATCATTGAGCTAAAAGACATTGTGCTCCACAGAACCCTTAAAGTCTCATTACGTGAAGAAACCAAGTACTGTAGAAGGCTGGGACTGGAAATAAAGACTTGTCAAAAAATAACTACAGAACAGTCAAATCTCCAGGTCCTCCTTCCCATAGAAAGGCATCCAGCAACAACCCATTCCCACACTCATAATGCACACAACAGTTATTTTGTGGGTAAACTGAGTGCAAGATAGTCCAAGCACAGAGCACAAGCCAATTCAGAAGCCAATTCAAGTTACTTATTGAAAACCGAAGAATTAAAACCCTGCATATTAACTGTGACACATCCACCCCTTCTTGGGTACAACTTCTGCAGGACAAGTGGACAGATTTATATCCTGTGAAAAGAGAGAGGCAAAAGGAATTCCCAGTTCACAGCTGCATACCAGCCCAATTTTAAGTCGACGCTTGAGGACTGAGCACTGTGAGATTTATGTGGTTGGCTGAAAGAGAGTGACAAGAAAGATTGAACAGGTGGGTGTTTAGTGGGTATAACTTTGGAAAAAGTTTTGATAGGTATATGACAGATCTATTTGAGCATTTGGAACAAAATAGCAATAGAAACACTGTTCAGAAAAAAAAATGAAGAGGAAGTAACTGTAGGAAGAAATAACTAAACTATACAGAGGGGCAACTCTGAGAATTGGAAATTAGGGTAGAAATAGGGTGATGGACATGTTGTTTTTCATTTTAAGTAATCTAGGTGTTATTTCCTTTTTTTAAACCATAAGCTATACTACTTTGATAAACAATAAGAGTAATTTGAAAATAAGTAACATTTAAGGATTCAGAAATATACTATGGGATAGAAAAGAAAAGCACTAGGTACTTTTCTAGTTGTTCCCTTCATTGATAGCTGGTCTTTATTGATCATCCATAAAACCATGCATATTTTTTCAAAACACATATAATTATATGAGTGAATATATTATTTGGATAAAACATATAATTAGGTAAATATTAAACTCTTTTTATAGAGCTTACATTAAAAGGCATTGGGGTGAAAGACAGAAAATCAAAGATAAAGCAGCAATGAGGTAAAATGCTTTTGGTAGAAGTAAAAACATTAAAAGGAAATGTGTAAGATAAGGTTGCTTTTTAAAAAGTGAGCATCGTTACAGAGCAGAGAAAGAATAAAGCAAAGAAAAGCTTTAAATCAAGCATGAATAATTTTAACATTTAGGTTTTGAAATGAATTATAATATGTGATGGATGCTTCATAGCTAAATTTAAATTCATAACACACAAAAGAAAATACTAATATCTGTTATTGAAAAAATTTCCCAAGGAGTATAACTTTTCTTTTACCCTATAATGGAGAGAGGAAGGGTATTTGCCAAGACTGCTAGAATACTTTTACTAACCTATCATAGATTTGTGGGAGAGAGAACTCTATAACCAAGTTTTAGGCTACAAATGTGATCAGAAGCGACATGTGTCCCTTCCAAGTCTGTCCATAAAATGTTCCGTATATTTTTCTGCGAATTCTTTCCAGTTTTCCTAACTTGTTGATGATGATCACTGAGACCTTGGAAGCCCCCTGTTGAAGATGGCAGAGTCCCAGTAAGGAGCAGGCCCAGGTACATCTGCAACTGCCAATTGGGAGACATCAGTCAGAAACATCCATTTAATCTCTACTTGAGTGGAAAAAAAAAAAAAAAAACTTCTGTCGCATATTAGCCATTATACAGTTTTGACCTATGTGCTACAACAACTATATATCCTAATACATTTCCCATTTAAATTAAGTGAGAAGAAGCGTGGGATAGGATAGTGATGTCAAAATAAGCAAATAACTTTCTATAACTCAGATCTTCAACAAGAAAGCATGCAACAACACTGGAAAAGAGGAGAGAGTGTTATCATGTTGCCAGAGATAATCCAATAAATCATTCAGAAAAATTACTAGAAAAAAGATGTCTTGCTTAACATATATATATATATATATATATATATATATATATATATATATATATATATATTTAAAAGCGCAACTGCAAATAGTGCTCAAGAAATGTAGCATGTAATATTTCTACATGGACTTACAATATTATGTGCTTGGGCTTTTCTCCTTTTAACTTAGCCAGTTTTTTCTCAGTTCTTTCTTTTACTTTTTTCTCACTGATGCATGGTGATGTTTTATGTAGTAAGGGATTCTATTTATAAATGTTATATACCTTAATTGTTTATAAATATTTTTCTAGTGTGTTAATTGAACTTTTATTACTAGTGGCTCATTAATATTATTAATAAAGCCATACATTTTTGCTTTAGAAAATTTATAATTCATGATAATAAAATATTCATTAAAGGAAGCCTAGGCCAACATAGCTTCACTGGTGAATTGTACCAAATATTTAAATACTTAATTATTAATTAAATTTCTCCCTTTTTAAAAATGAGATACAATCGACATACAACATTGTATAAGTTTAAGGAGTACAATGTGTTGATTTGATACACTTATATATTAAAATATAATTATCACTGTAGCCTTAGGCAACACATGTATCATGTCACATAATTATCATTTATTTTTTATGATGAGAACATTTAAGATTTAGTCTCTTAGAAATTGTATGATACAGTGTAGCTGACTATGAACATTGTTATGTATTAGATCTCTAGAACTTACTCATCTTCTAATTGCAGGTTTGTACTCTTTAATCACATCTTCTCAATTCCTCCAACCTCCAGCCCCTGATAATTACCATTCAACTCTGTTTCTATAAGTTAGGCTTTTAAGATTTCATATATAAGTGATATCATACAATATTTGTGTTTCTTCTTATAGGTTATCTTACTAAGCATAATGCCCTCAAAGTTTATTCACATTGTCACAAATCGCAGAATTTCTCTCTTTCTCGTGGCTAAATAATTTTGCTGTGTGTGTGTGTGTGTGTGTGTGTGTGTGTGTGTGTGTGTGTGTGACATCATTTTTATCCATTCATCCATCAAAAGACACTTGGATTATTGTGAATAAAGCTGAAATAAACATGGGAGTACATATATATCTTAAATATCCTGTTTTCATTTTGTTTGGATATCTACCCAGAAGTGAAATTGCCAGATCATAAGGTAATTCTATTTTATTTTTGGAGAAACCACTATACTGTTTTTTAGTGGCTACACAAATTTATATTTCACCAACAGTGCAAAAAGAGTTTCCTTTTCCAACATTTGTTATCTTTTACTTCTTGATGATGGCCGAACAGGTGGAAGTGACATTTCAGTATGGTTTTGATTTACATGTCCCTGATGATTAGTAATTCTGAGGCTCTCTTCATGTTCTTGGCCATTTGGATGCCTTCGTTGTCTATTCAGTGCCTCTGATCATTCTTTTCTGCAAACTGTTTTTTTATTATTGAATTGTATGAGTTCTTTATATATTTTGGATATTGAATCATTTTGAGATATACTATTGGCAAGTATTTTCTCCTATTCCATGTTTCCTTTTTATAGTGGACCATTTTACTCTTTTCTAAAAAATATTGTTTTTATTTTTTCATGTTATTGGTTATTATTTCTACCAAATTTGCCTTGAGAATAGAATTGTAAAAATTACATCTTATTCATATTTTTCATAAATATTCGTGCACACTGTAGGAACATATGTTTATTTATTTATTCAGAAATAGTCTACTACCTACTAAGCAATAATTGGTCAGGTATTAGTGTTTCAATTGTGAACAAAAAGTGAGAATTCCTGTCTTCATGGAACCTACAGAAATTAAAAGAATTATGATAAAAATCACTTGAAGACATTTTGCTAGATATTATAAAACAGTTAATTAGAAGCTTAATGATCAGATCTCATTATCTATAGGTCATTAATATTTTATCATTCAAATCTCAATATATATAGATAATGAGATCTGATCATGTTTAGAACCCTAAGAAATTATTTACCAAGCATCTACTGGTTGAATTGAGATTTGATTTTTATAAATAATTCTCTTATAAGTAGATGTAGGAGGTTGGAGGACAATGGTCTTAGACAGGAAGAAGCAACTGAGAGTTCCCTGTAATGGCTGCATCATATTACATATACAGAAACAAATGATGTCAGGTTAGAATGAGGACACATAACAAGGATCCCCATAGCAGGCAATACATTTAGAGAAGTTAGAAAAAGGCAGAGGGAGTGTGTAGGCCATACAGTTAGAAGAGCTCTTTAAAGAGTAATGGAAAAGCGTTGAAGAGTTTTATGGAGAAAATGTGTGTAAGCAGATTTGCTCTTTGTGTGTTATTTGAGTATGATGCAGTGAATAGATAAATTTGATTGATAAGTGGAGGAGATTGGACTGTAGGGCTGTCAGTCATGACTTCAGTTATTGACAGGATGAATTTTAAATACTTTTAAGATATCCACAGAAGGCAAAGGTAGGCAGTTAGATTTCTAAAGAAAATGTTTGGTCTAAAATTATAAATTGTGAACACACCAGTGTATTAATGATAATTCAGTAAATTGAATGAGATTCTGTACATTCAGTAAAATGTATACTGTCAGAAAAAGAGTGTACAGAATTGTATTTTAAAGAACTTTATCTATACTTAAGAATAGAGAATGGAGGAGAAATTTGAAAATGAGGCTAAAAAGAAACCAAGAGAATAGAAGAAATTTCAGAAGAGTAAAGTGATATGATATTAGAGAAATACAGTTTATCAAAAAGACAGAAATTGTCAAAGTATGGAATGTCTTATCAAGTATGATGAGTACTAAAATAGATTTCAATGTGTGACCAAATATGTAATTAAGACACAAATTCATTTATTAAATTACTGATTATATTAAATGTTACATACATAACTGTATTTTAAGCATAATTTGTACAATCTAATTTTTGGTGGTCAAGTCCTGCCTTTACAGCAACCCCAGGATATTTTACTGAGATAGACTCTAACATTTTGCTGTGTACAAACTTCACTGTCATCAGAGGTCCAGCCTTTCCCTGGGTCACTAAAACAACAGATACCACACTCCAAGCAGAGTAGAGAAGTCATGATGTAGAATTTTTAAATAATATGTAATTGAGCTAGTTAACAAAACTCTTAAATCTTCCAAAGTTATTGAAAACTAAAAATAATATTTTAATATTTTCAAAGTAATTGTTTTCTCTTTACTCTAAGTGAACATCCTTTCACTTGGAAAACTTCATAAACAATTTCTACAGTTTGGGGGGAATAATAATGTGTTTCCTTTTGTCTAGTGAAGCTAAAAGATGAGTTGATTACTCTGGCTACTTTGATATAATTCAGAAAAAAAGAGAGTAATTTTCATGACCAAGATGAGGGTTATAGTGGAGAGAGTTCCAGAAAGTGGCTGTCCCTTGGAGTAGAAGAAATATCCCAGCAAAATGAAAGTGAAGGTACCTTTAATGCCTAGGGGCTTAAGCAACTGAGTAATTAACACGTACTGAAATAGTATTTCTCCTTACTTTTCACAGGAACTTTAGGTTTGAGAGCTCCAGATAACAGGTTAAGTTTCTATTATTTTCCAATGAAGGGGCCCATAAATAAGAAATTACTATTAAATACTAATTTAATATAAACAAAGAATGTGATGCTACCTAATGAGAACGTTAGTCAAATAGAAACACATTTCTCACTTCTCTCTCCTTTGAGCACACCTAAATGGCTTAAAAATCATGATGAGTAAATTGGGTGAGAAATAAATTTGGCAATTATCCAACCCTTTATCAATGCTGAAATCAACCTGCTTCCAGGACAGGTGGCTACAACTATGAGTGAAGTCCGAAAACTTTCTAATTATGCCAGACTGAACTAGACATATTATTTATTAATTGGGACTATTGTCTTTCCTGACAGTGATGCAAAAAATCATGAAGCTCACTCTAATTTTCAACATGTAGCAAAGCATCATTCATACAGAACAAATGTAAAGTGATAGTAAGACATAAAACTGCTCTGAATATAGCTCTTGAGTTCTTTTACATTTATAGCTATTATGAATAAAAAAATATATCTATTTGTACATATCTTATATACATTATAAATTATATCAGCATTTTAACATTTTTATTTTAATACAAATTAACATTGGTTGCATACTTTAAAAGCCTACTATCAATTTTTTTTCAAGGCTTGATCTAAACTATAACTTGTAGGTAAAACCTAGGTCTCCATCTGTTTTTGTAAATAGTTTTATAGGAAAACACATTTGTTTTTTTCATATATTTTACAGCTACTTTTGACTATAACAGCAGAGTTGAGCAGCTGCAGGAGAAACTGCGGCCAGTAAAATCTAAGGTATTTACTATATAGAAAATGTTTCCTAGTCTCTGATCTAGAGCAATGTTTTATGTAACCTCCAGAATCAGATACAAGAGCTACTTCATTATACTACAAGATTTTTTACTCAACAGCTGATTTTCAAATTGATAGTAACAGATTGATTTTAAAAGAAAACAAAACATGTTAATGTGTTTATGTGTATGGGATGCTTTCATAAAATCCTAAAAATTGTCAAAGTATGCATCATGCTTACAAATATTAATGTTAATTTCTTTCAACTGTTTGTTGCAAAGTTATGCCAGTGTAATTTCACTACTAAATTATATTTTTGTTTAGAATGAAAGAGGTGTTGTGTGAGATAATACATCAGAAAGCTGCAATAATATAATATACATGTAATAAACAGGACCTGGAAAATATTTTTTAAAATTCTTAGTACTCATTCTATATAACATCATCTGAAGTGGATTTTAATTTGAGATAAAGAGAAAAAAATAACAATATAAATATTGTCTATAAAAGACATGGAATAAGACTGAGACAAATTTGTTAACTATTAATTTGACAAATGATAACATGATAAATATTTACTATATAAAACAGCAACAACACTAACCTTGCAACCATTCAGTGACACATATAGAAACATCTGACAGGAATGCAAAGTTTCAATGACATTGAAAATAATATATTATATAAATAATATTTCTAGAAAAAAAAGAATAAAAATGAATATATGATGTATTTTAAGTATGAGGTAAAAATCACGTGTGAAGACATGCTTTCTTTGTTGCTGGAAAGTACTCACAAAGGGAAATATTAGTATTATAATTGCCCAAATTAAAGGACATAAAAAGCCCTGAAGTTAAAAGATAGGATGAGAGAGAAGGTGGGAGAGTATAATAGAGGAAACCGATCCAGTGTATTCTGTGTCATGAAGTTATCTTATTACATGTAGCAAGAACAAAATTAAGGACCTGCTAAATGGTCAGTTGCCCAGGACACTTAAATATTAAAAAATGTTAAAATATAGTATTTCCAAAATGGAGCAATTTGTAAATGCATGATTTGCTTTTATTTTCATTTAGTGTATTATCTAACAGAAGTCAAAAACATATACAAATAATCAAATAATAAAACTAACAAAATATAGAACTTATATTCAGTCATAGATATATATCTCTCAATATATTATGATATGCATATATAATCATAAACTAGGAAAAAATTGATAATCTCAGGCAAAAGAAGTTTAACAACAAAATCAGTCATAATATGCTATTGAGTAGAAATAAACACTGTTTTTAATTACCTAAATGACAAAAACTTTAACATATCCCTAGAAATATCTGATTTGGCAAATAGCAAAAGAAAATTGAGTTTGAGTACATATAGATATACAGGAAATGTTTTGTAGATTGTTTTCTTTAGAAACTTGACCCGAGAAAGTGAATTATTCAGAAATTGGTTTCAATTTGCAACTTTTAATTATTAATAACTAGCACTTCTCACCCATGAAAAATCACATTTAACATGCAATTGACAAATGTCAGATTAAAGCAAGAAATTAAATTTTAGCCAGCACAAAATGTCTATATATTTTTCTATTTGTATATCTTTTGAGCCAATGAGTTTTTATCTACTATTTGATCTTCAAGAGAAATAATATAGAAGAAATAACAAATGTATCTAAAAATGTTCAACTACATATTTTTCTTAATAATGGATATTTTTCATTGTGTTTGTGACTGATTAAACCTTGGGTTTTCAATAAAAATAAAATGAAACTGTTGCTTGCCATTCCTAGGACTGAGTTGTGGAAGAGCATGATCCAGGTAGTTATGATAAGTTGCATCTACCTAGAAAAAAGGAATATGCAAGCCCAGTATCATTTATATTTGGAGTAGGAGAAGCTGAAGTAGAAGGAAAAGCAAAAGAAGAAGAAAAGAAAGATAGATGAAGGCAGATTGGGAGAGGAGAAGAAGTGGGAGAAGCAGGAAATATTAAAGCTATTTCTTATTAAGTAGTGTACAAAAAACTAAATTTACTACTAATATGAGGAGTGCCTTCATTAAAGATTTGTCAATCTGGAAGTTTGGTATTTGTCTTTATTTACTTGTTTGTCTCAATGAGTTGAAGATTATGGGTAGAGGGACAAACATACCTTATTATCAGGAATGAGCCAAGTCCCCTACCATTCTGTTTGGAATCTGCAGTGTCCCCAATATTTCTGTTCCCAATAATGGGATAGTATTCCAAAATAACATGGTTTAGATAGGAGGCCCAGAGCACTAGGTAATGGTAGCAGCAAAACTGGTGGACAGAATGTTTGTACACAGGGAGAGAAGAAAAACAAAATGACTCCTCCCCCTAAAAAAAAAACTATCACTACCACCAAAACATACAATTACAAAAATTCCAAAAACCATGGGACAATCTAATGTGAATACACAACTAATAAAATAATCTAATAGAGATTTTGTTTCATAAGAAATATAATGATGTCAGAAGACATTAAAATAAATGTTTTTTTGTGAGAATAAAAAATCAAAGATATAATTTTATTTAAATTATAAATTAAAACACAAAAATTATGACATAAAAATTATAAAATAAAGAAGCTTGCCATGTGGATTCTAGGAAAAATTTATAGGGAGTCAATTTTCAAATTTTGTCTAATAAATATAAGTTGTTTTTAGATCTTAAATACAAACTACACTTCAAGAAATAATTGAATATTGACTTCCAAAAGACTCATTTAATATATTTGTTCCTCTTCTTTCTCTTAAAGAATCTCACTCATTTATTTTCTTCAAAAGTAAAGCAGTAATTATGGGTTTGCTTTTGATTACTTTTTTCTCTGTGGCACTGAAAAATGATGACATTTTAGGCCTTTCTTTTTATCTTTATTTTTTAATATATATCTTTTATTGTTTACTAATTATTGAGTTTAAATAAATTGAAGAGGGCATGATTTAATTTGCCAGTAATGTGCTCATTGTGCATTGATTATATTTCTGATGGATTTTCACTCAAGCAGTTAAGTCTAGTAAAGTAAAATGTAATTTTGTAATTCAATTTAAATGTATGTCTCTGAAAATTTTCTCACATGCATTTCCTTGAAGAATTGTTGCTTTATAAAGTATTCTGTAGTATTTCTATTTTTGTGAATATATATGTGTTGTGATGAAGAGAATACAAAATGTATAAGATGAGCTTAAATTCCATCTCTTTATTGAATTAGCCTGTTTTTTCCATATGAAAAATGATTCTATATTAATATCTACCCTCTATGGTAAAAGTAAATGGGATGATTGCAAACGTATTTTTATAAACAGAAAACCACTATATAATTGATTTAATTGCTTAATATTTAGCCCATTATAATGCTAGAATAGATGCAGCACTAAATTAAAAATAAATAAAAATAAAACCTTGCAATGTAAATGTTCATCACCCGAAAGTGAATCATAAAAGAGCTGAATGTTACTTGTCTAAAGCCAGCTGGCAGGAAGTCTATGTTGAACGAGTGCTTCAATTTCATTATGGGTATTTAAAGAGCACACACATTCATACACACTCACTCACCTGGGCCCCACTTTGCAAAATTTATTATGCCAATTGCAGCCCTGGCACAGTCTCTTAAGTAGAAAAACTATCAAAAGGTCACTTTTACGTATTCCTTTAGAGCCATTAAAGAATAAGCATCAATTAAATATCTTGCCTAGGCTATTAGAAAGGTCAAAAGTTATAAAAAAGTCATATATTTAACTTAAAAATGTGATTATGCTTACTGAAAATTACGTTAATCTAAAAAAATAACAATATTTTTCTCAAAGGGCAAGCACTGCAAAAAACACAAAATCTTTTTTATACTTTCATGCTTTTTAGCTGATATACAAAATATTCATGGTGTTGAGGGACTACTGTGAGACAAAGAGAACAAAACAATTATTTAATTTTAAAAGAATTGTTATTTTTATGATAAAAGTGATATGTTTATTATAAAAATTAGGAAAAATATAAACCTATTGCTTTGTTTTCAAGATGTTCATTTAAATGCAAATATTTAAATATATTCACTTTCAAATTTTCATAGAATTGATCAAAATAATTAAACCAGAGAAAATAATATTTGACATTTCTAAAATGTGGACTCAAATTACAGTGTATTTTAGAATTATTTACTACAGAAAGTTTGCACCTTAGAGAGAAACAACTTATAATTCTTGATTGAAAAGATATAAATAACAGGACCATGTCAAATATATTTGGCTTTTTAACCTGAGAAAGAAGCCACCAGATACTTCAAATTCTCAAATGCAGACTAAAGGAAGAGATGCTGGTCACTACAATCTACTTACCAATTAATTGCTGGAGCCAGCCGGCCGTGAGTTAATCAGTGTTGAGAGCAAACAGTTCCTGAAAGGGGGAGTGAGGATTAATAAAAAAGAGAGAGACAGAAGAGAGAGTCAGGAGGGCTAACAGTGAATACTGCGCCCCGAGTTTATTTAGCACAGCATATTTAAACCCTTGGACATGCATGAAAAGCAAAACCCACAGATATTCTAACAATTGTTGATATTTGCATAAATTCTCTCAAAACATCCTTGTTTCTGTTTTTCCATTCCTTATTCCTTTTGGCAAGGAACGTTCAACTCTATTCATTAAGCCAAACTTACTCCTTCAGTACAGAGCCCCCCTGCTCTGCAAACTTCTAGCTTGCAGGCAATTTTAATCCTATCTGTAGGGCATTCAGCAAGAATGGCTCCCAACAACCAATGAAGTTGTTTTTGTAACAAACATCTTGATACTAAAGCTGCAGGAACTAAAGGCCATGGTGGCCCAAACGGTCTATATGAGAAAGATATTTGCCAACAGACTAAATAGCTCATCCAACCACCAATTACTCTTTTCCTTTTTGATTGGCTGGAATAGAATAAAAAGCACAGAGTACCAAAGCAAAGTACTGGACAGGCTTTATTGGGGGTCTACAGGTGAGGTTCACTAGTCCCGGGGTTAGGGGCCAGAGAAGTCGCACGTGCAGTAGGTGAGGGAATTGTTTTTAAAGGCTCTTTTGGTCCTGGATGTGCTGGCCGTGATGTTCCATTGTTCTGTTCCCGTGGTTAGGATCTTTCCATGCCCAGAAGTTCCTTGCTGCAGTGTGAGGTCCCTATTGCATCAGCCATCGGCCATCTTAGGTATTAAGCCACCTCACTGTTAGTGACTTAATGGCGTCTGCAGGCTACCAAACATTCCTGACTCCTTAAGATAGGAAAATGGGCGTCGCAGTCATCTAGCTACTTCCTGCTGACAAGGGGCGTCGTGGAGGGGGGTCACTTAAGGAGCAGGAGTATCTCAGTTACCGCACTGGGGGATGGGTTGATAGGAGCTGAGAGACTGAAGGAGCATCTGGTGAAAAGTTTTTTTTAGAAATATCGTCAATACGGTTTTTGACAAATTGGATAAAAAAAGGGTGCTATCAAGAGGATTATGCAGATTAAAATAAGGGGTCCCAGCAGGGGTACGAGGAGGGAAAACACGGATGACTGCCACCATGAAGTGGCAGTGCTGTTGAACCTCTGCCGCTGGAGGTCTGTCCTAAGTTTGTGCAGTGCCGTTACCTGAGTCTCTACAATACCTGATTTGTTGATATAGTAACAGCATTCTTCTTTAAGGAAGAAGCAGGTGCCCCCTTTTTATGCCGTGAGGAGGTCGAGGGAATGGTGATTTTGAAGCGTTACCTGGGCTCGGGATGTAATTTGCCTTTGGAGGGCCGCAAGGGACTCGGCAGAGGCATCAGTGGCAAGCTGGAGGTGATTGGTTAGTTCACAGGTCTGGAGAGTAGAGTGTACCAGGGCCCCAGCACTGAGGCCTGTGGCTAGAAGAGAAGCTGTTAAAGAAATGCTTGCTACAACCCGTAAGAAGGCGACCCATTTCTTTAAGTGGGAAGGACTTGGAAGGATTGAGGAGAACCCTTGAGTCAGTTCTCCAGGGGTATAGATGGTTAGCTGGGGAACAAGTGTGACCAGCAGGCAGAGGTCAGAGGGGTTTGAGGTGGAAAGGTTTTTAAGGATAGTGCTATTATACCATATAAAGGTGCCTGGTGGGCTGTAATATGGGCGGCTTAGCTGGTGGGTGTTGTTGCAACCGTTATTTTTGGTGAAACAGATAGGAAGGAGGTCAAGGTGTTGTGTGTAGAGGCCAACGCTCTCAATGGGTGGGGGTATTGCAGTGAGGTCTGTGTAGTTTGTAGGAACCTGGGATAAGGGGACAGCTATGAGAGGGGGCTGGCCCAGGGGCTGCACATATGAAGCAGGAGGTAAGGTGAGTAAGGCCTGACGAGTTAGCAATCAGGAGGCCTTCTCGTAAAAGGGCCAGCCAAGAGAAGGGGTCGCCTCTGGGGACAAGTTTATTCTGCAATGTTACCTCAGCCTTAGCAATCTCATGGTAGACCGTGGAAAGTATTTGGGTTAGCACTTGGAAGATATAAAGCTTACTGGTGGGATATTAGTCGCTTATCGCCCAATACATGGTCCCTGGTACCCTGGAAGTCCAGCGGTTGTCCCATGGGTCGGGGATTTCGAGAATGAAGTTTCTCCCCTTACACGGCAGAAGCAGGGAGAGGGATAGCCTGGGTAGCCACCAGTGGTGGTGTGATACAAGTCCGATATGGGCACCCAACATTTTCGGTTATGTAGGAGTTTTTGCAGTAGTCAATCTTTTGGTCATAGAGAAAGCATAAGGAAGGGTGTTTCATGCCATTGGGAGCAAGGCTATGAAAGGTGAAGTTAAGGTGAATTGAGTGTTGGCAACTGGTCGTGGGGCAATCAGCAGTGGCTAGGAGAGTGCTGTTTGTTTGAGAAGCCTCAGTCCAGTTTTCTGTCATATAAAAACGCCAAACAAAGGGATTGGAGCCCAGCTTAGAATTAAGGCTTCTATCTACGTAGGGTAAGAGACAGAGGGCCAGAAGGATAGCATGTCCAGGTCTCATTTTGTGTAAAGGGCTTAACTCTGGAAAGGTGAACCCAGGGAGTCAGGCCTAGGACCTTGATGGCTGACGGGGTTATAAGGAGGACGGTGTATCCCTCCCACTTGGGGGATAGGGGTTTAGGGTCTAGAGATTTAATAACAACCTTGTCTCCAGGGTGTAGCCTGGGTAAGGGGCCGGAGCTAGTCACCGGGATAGGTAGAGTATTGTTGGCATGTTCTCAGAGAAGAGATCGGAGGAGAGAAAGAAAAGGGAGGTAAGAAGCTAATGGCGGAGGGCAGGTGGGAAGATCGGGCATAAAAAGAAAGGGGTGCCCGTACAAAAGTTCAAAGGGGCTGAGCCCCGAAGGGCTCCGGGGGGTGGCCTGAAGGCGAGCGAGAGCGAGAGGTAGGAGGGTAGGCCAAGACTGGTGAAGCTCTAGAGAGAGCTTAGTCAGTTGTTCTTTGAGCTGGCCGTTGGCTCGCTCGACCTTACCCGAGGACTGGGGATGATAGGCCAAGTAGAGTTTCCAGGTGACGCCTAGGGTGGAGGAGACTTCAGCAGTGACTTTGGACACAAAAGCTGGTCCGTTGTCTTATTGGAGTATCTTTGGCAGTCTGAACCAGGGGATGATCTCTCTTATGAGAATATCGGCGACTGTGGCGACTGTTTCTTTAGATGTGGGAAAGGCCTTAATCCACCCTGAAAAAGTGTCAATAAAGGTTAGGAGATATCTAACCGACTGGTGGTGGGGCATGTGGGTAAAGTCTAATTGCCAATCTTGGCCTGGAAGATGTCCCCGCATCTGGTGTAGGGGTCGGCAAATATAAATCACGCCTTGGTGATTGGAGCAGTTACAGGTGGGGCAGGTGGCCTGGATATCTTCTAGATCTTGTCAAAGCCCTTTGGGGTAAAGGATAGGTGAGAGGAAATTGAATAAGGCCTTGGGGCCTATGTGGAGGCAATTATGAATGCCCTGAAGGATGTCGTGTCGCTGTTTTTGAGGCAGAAGGAGTCCCTGGGAGTACCACCAGTTGCCTTGTTTTTCAAGGTCAGGGTATTGAGACACTTCATCAGGAAGGTGGGTGAGTATAAGTGGGGAATATAAGAGGCAGAGGGGAGAAGGGCCTGGTCGGGTGAGGGACCGCTGAGCTGTGTCTTTTGCTGTAGCGTCAGCAAAATTGTTTCCCTGAGCTATGAGAGAGGAGTCATGCTGGTGGCCCCAGCAGTGTCTAATAGCTACTTGTGTGGGTTCTTGAACAGCTCTGATGAGTTTGGCTATCAGGGGACCATTTTGGACAGGGGTTCCTTTGGTAGTGAGGAAGCCCCGTTCTTGCCGAAGCATGCAGTGTGAGTGAGCTATGAGAAAGGCATATTTGGAATCAGTGTAGATGTTGACAGTCTGCTGTTTAAAGAGTTGAAGGACCCTGGCGAGGGCAATCAGTTTGGCTTGTTGGGAGGTTGAGCCCGGGGGCAAGGCCTGCGTCTTGAGGACTGAGGTGGCAGAGACTACTGCGTAGGCCGCTCGCGTGGGACCTTTGGGAATTTTGAATGCGCTCCCATCTACGAATATAGTGGCACTCGCGTTGGGGAGGGGAGAATCTGTTAAGTTGCTGCGGGGAGCTTGAAAGAAGGGGAGAAGCTCCTGGCAGTTGTGTGTAGAGGTGGTGGGAGCGAGCTCAGGGAGAAGGGTAGCAGGGTTTAGCGGTGAACAGGTTTCAAGGGTGATGGTAGGATTTTCGATGAAGAGGAGATGATAGAGTTGGAGTCGCGAAGGGCTGAGGAAGGGTTGGAGTTGAGGCGATAAGAGGTCTTTTAGGTTATGGGGTGAGCGGACAGTGAGAGGGGCCTGCAGGTTGACTTTGAGGGCCTCTTTTGTAAGTTCGGCTGCTGCGGCTAGGGCCCTAAGGCAGGGTGGCCATCCTTGAACAGTGAGATCCAGCTGTTTGGAGAGGTAAGTAATGGGTAAGAAGTGAGGGCCTGCAGGATGTCCAAGGACCCCAACAGCCGTCTGTTTTTGTTGGTCTACATATAGGACGAACGGCTTGGGTTAGGGAGCAAGAGTGCTGGTGCGGTGGCCAGGGCCGAGACTAGGCGGTTGAAAGTACCAATAATCTCGGATGGAGAGGTTAGGGGGCCTTCTGGGGTGTCTTTTATGGCCTGATATAGGGGCCTAGGAGGGCTGTACCAGGGAAGGTTAAGGCAGGAGGTGGAGTGGGGCTTAGGGCCAGGATGAAAGAGGGTGCTGTGTGGTTGAGGGCAAAATTAGGAACCCAGTGGCGAAGAAGCCGAGAAAGCCTAAGACTAATTGAATCTCGGCTGCGGTTTGTGGGGGCCGGAGGCTTTGGATGGCCTGGAAACGATTGACAGTGATGGCCTACTTAGAAGGGGAGAGGGAAGGACCTAGATAGGTAACAGTGGTTTGGGCTATTTGGGTCTTAGACGGGGACACGCAGTATCCCTTTGAGAAAAAAAAAAATTAAGGAGGATGGTGGACGCATCGATGTTGTCTTTGTGGGAGGGAGAGCAGATAAGTAAGTCATTAACATATTGAAGGACAGTAGAGGGCGCAAGGTCACAGTTGACAAGGTCAGATGCAAGGGCCTGCCCGAAAAGGTGAGGGCTGTCATGAAAGCCTTGGGGAAGGACCGTCCAGGTGAGTTGCTATGTTCGATGTGTGTCAGGGTCTTCCCAGGTGAAAGCAAAGAGGAAGGTAGAGTCTGGGTGCAGAGGGATAGTGAAGAAAGAAAGTGTCTTTGAGGTCGAGGACCGAGAAGTGGGAAGTGTCTGGTGGAATATGAGAGAGGAGAATGTAGGGGTTGGGGACTACTGGGGAAATGGGAACTACGGCCGAGTTAATGATACAAAGATCTTGGACCAGGTGGTATTGTCTGGAGGGCTTTTTGACAGGTAGGATGGGGGTGTTGCACGGCGAGTTGGTGAGGACAAGGTTTTGAGATAGTAGGCGAGAAATGATAGCTTTGAGTCCTTGTAGGTATTGCCTGGAGATGGGAAACTGGGGACGGTTTGGAAAGGATGATGGGTCTTTTAGGTGAATTTGGATAGGAGTAGGGTGAGTGGCGACCGTGGGGGTGTCTGTGTTCCAGACACCCAGGTTAACGTCGGGGAGGAGGGCTGTAGCAGGGAAGGTTGAGGCAGGAGGTGGAGTGGGGCTTAGGTCCAGGATGAAACAGGGTGCTGTGTGGTTGAAGAAGATAGTGGTGTGAAGTTTGGATAATATGTCGTGGCCGAGTAGAGGGACAGGACAAGATGGCATAACGAAGAACAAGTGAGTGAAAGGTGTACCTTCATAAGAGCAAGAAACGGGGTGGGTCTGGAGGGGGTTAGAGGGGATCCCATCTACCCCGACAATAGTGACCTGGGAAGAAAGAACTAAGCTCGAATGAGAGGGAAGGACTGAGTAGGTAGCCCCCATATCCACCAAGAAGGTGATGAACTTACCCGCTACCTGGATTGTGACCCTGGGCTCTGTGAGGGTGACCACAGTGCTGGAGCCTGGACCTCTTCAGTCATCGGCGAGACCAAGGAGGTCAAGGACTGGGTATTGTCCTTCGTCCACCCCCCATGTCGAGACACAGGGTGCTGGAGAAGACAAGAGCAATTCGACTTCCAATGGCCCAGTTGTTTGCATTACGGGCAAAGCTTGGTAGGTTGGCGAGGGTTGGGGCATTGCCACGCCCAATGGCTGTCCTTACCACACTTGAAGCAGACCCCAGGTGGAGTGTTTTTAGGGTGGGCACCACCGCTGGCGGTCAGAGGGGGTCCATCCATCACGGGCCGGAGGGCTGCAACCAGAGCTTGGGTTTGGAGGCTTACCTTCTGGTGGAGGAGAGCCCGCCTGGTGGCTTTAGCCATTTCCTCTCGGGCATTGAAAACCTTAAAGGCCATTTTTACCAGGTCCTGGATCGCGGTATCGGGGCCGTCCTCGGCCTTTTTAAGTTTCTTTTTAATGTCAGGAGCAGACTGTGAGATAAAATGAGAGGCCAAGATGGTGGCCCCACTACAGGAGTTGGGATCTAGTTGGGTGTATTGGGTAAGGGCCTCTTGAAGACGGTTTAGAAAGAGGGCAGGGTTTCATCAGCCTGTTGGGTAACCTCTTAAAGCTTGTCAAAATTGACGATCTTGTTGGAGACTGTCTCCATGCTCTACAAGAGGTAGCGGATAAATAGGTCTCTCTGGGGTAGGTTAGAGTCCTGTCCTGGTTGATAGTCCCAGTGGGGGTCTTCACGGGGGGGGGGGATGGCATTTTCACCGATAGGGACCGTGTTGTCAACTAGGTGGTCCCGGTTGGCCTGTTGGATTGCAGCCACCCTGACACATTCACGGTCCTCAGGAGTTAGAGTGGAGGAAATGATAACATGAGTGTCATGCCAAGTCAGGTCATAGGCTTGAGCCAGGTATTGGAACTCTTTGATATAGTTAGAGGGATTAGCCGAGAAGGAGCCAAGGCATTTTTCTATCTGTGAGAGATCGTGGAGGGAGAAAGGGACGTGAACTCGGACGATCCCATCTCCTCTGGCCACCTCTCAGAGAGGGAAGAGGTGACCAGTGGAGGAGTCGGAGTCACATGGGCCGTGAGATCGGGTATGAGTTGCCACCAGAGAGGGGAGAGGAGAGGGAGGCGGCAGAGTGGAGAGTGACATAGAGGAGTCAGGTGTAGGCTGAACAGAGAGTTCAGGGGAGTCTGGAGGTGCAGGGGTTCGAAAGGGTGGAAGAGACCTGAGGAGGTCGGGGAGCTCTTGGTCGGGTGTGAGCTCAAGGGGTGGTCTGAGGGAATCAGGTGAAGACTGAGTAGCATTGGAAGAGAGGGGATCAGTCTGTGGAGTAGGATAAGATGAAGAGATGGTAGGTTGTAGAGTAGTATAGGTAGAGGGACTATTTGGGGTGCGAGCAAGAAGGGTTTGGAGGGTAGAGCAAGGACTACACAGGTCGGGGCAGGAACACAGATCCCAAAAAGCCTGAATGTACGGAACTTCAGTGTCTTTAAAATTGAGCTTACAAAAAGACTCTAGGTCAGTGAGGATTTGAAAATCAAAGGTGCCCATAGGTGACCAGTTGGACCCATTAGGTAAGGTATATTGTGGCCAGGCCACTTGGGAGAGAAATAAAAGTTTTTTTCTTTTTTAAAGTTTGGGTATATCCCAGGCGGGCAAAATTTGGTAGGAGACACCCTAAAGGGGTTTTGGGGTCTGGTTTAGACTTAGCGTTGCCCATATTATATCCCCTCTCTTTAAGTTTTATTAAAGTTGTCTCTGCTGGAGGTTGCAGGAAGGGAGGAGCGTCCTCATCCCTCCCTGGAACCCGAGGATCAGTGTGGCCAGAATCACAGAGCCAAACCGGTCAGTCTCAGGCGTCTCCAAGAGTGGCCGGTGGCAGAACCCCTTCTGAAGGGGCAAATAATGGGGAGGCACTAGGCGCGGTCGCGGCCAGGGCTAGGCTCCCGGGACAGAGGGAGAGACACAATGTAGCAAGAGAAGGGGAAAACAATTACTTACAGGCAGCCGAGATCAAAGACGGCGGAGGATGTGAGGCGGTTCGAGGGAGGGCAGCCGTTGCCCTGGGCGGCAGCACTTACCCCTCCCATGTTTCGGCACCAAATGATCAGCCGGAATCGAATAAAAAGCACAGAGTACCAAAGCCAAGTACTGGACAGGCTTTATTGGGGGTCTGCAGGTGAGGTTCACTAGTCCCGGGGTTAGGGGCCAGAGAAGTCGCACGTGCAGTGGGTGAGGGAGTTGTTTTTAAAGGCTCTTTTGGTCCCGGATGTGCTGGGCATGGTGTTCCATTGTTCTGTTTCTGCAGTTAGGGTCTTTCTACACCCTCCCAGAATGTCCCTGGTGCAATGTGAGGTCCCTATTGCATCAGCCATCGGCCATCTTAGGTATTAAGCCACCTCACTGTTAGCGACTTAATGGCATCTGCAGGCGACAGAATACTTTTCTTTTCAGATTTCTTTGGTACACATGCTAAATAAAGTAAGGGAATAATTGCAGTAGATTAACTTGTCCCAAAATACAAGAACAATAAATCTGTAAGCACAGAAAGAGGATTCTCTGTTGCTAGAATACCTCTCATTGATTTTCTCCCTGTCAAAGTCGATCAGAATCACAATATTTGCAAATAATATGAGAGAAAATAGCTCTTTTCACTTTCATGACTAAATATTTGCTCAGGACCAGCAGTCTCTGATAGGACTGATAGTGGATCATTCTGGTGGCAAAATAGTTGTCTCTTTCTATACAAATTAATAAATAAAGAATAATCTCTGGGTATATGAAAGCATGCAGAAATGAAGATATACTAGAAATTATGGGCAGAAACTATGTTCTGCTAAAAACAAACTAGAAAAGAAATAAACATATACCATACTTTTGCTTCTCCTCCGTAACTGCCAATAGTAATGAGGGGCCAGAAACTTTATGATGGTTACCACCTACTAGAATACATTCAGCTCCAGTATCAACTAGAAATATCGTTTTTTGTTGTTTTTGTTTATTTCCAGGGGGACTGGCGAACAGTAAGCTCAACATGAGGCCTTTGATCTCTTTTAGTGGCCCTCATCTAGAGGCAGTTTTGGCCTGTATCTTATACCTGAGGAGTGGGAGGCATCACTGTATCCCCGAGGCCTCTGGTGGACCAGACAGGGCACCAGGGGTGGCAGGGACAGGTCTGAACTGCTGTTCAGATTTTAAGGCTTTCCACAGGTCCTTCAAGCAGCACTGTGTTGCCAATGTATATTTTCAGGTGAGGTCTGGGCAGCAAGGAGGTCAAACCACATTTGCTTCTGGGTTACTTTTACCTGAACTTTATATCTGATTAAGATGGCCTTTTGGCTTTTCAAGCTCCCTCTTTATTTTGGGTCTTTCCCATAACCCATACCTGGTTCCTGGGATCTGTCAGTGTCCTCCAAATCAGGAATGGATTTCTCAACATTATAAATGTCTTAGCCCACGACTGAATTCACCCTGGAAATCAGTGTCCCATACCAGATGCCGGAGGCAGACTGGAGAAGCTTGGCATTCATTCCTGAAGTGAATGTGACCCAATAGAGGCCTTCAAAGACAGGAACATTGACAGCTTGTCTCATTCCCAAATTCTGAAGAATCCATTGTATCTCCTTTAAAGGTTTACAGGGTTCCACTTGCCCAGGGAGAGCTCCCTCATTAGTCCAAGGCTCTCTGCAGACTAGAATAATCCAGTCTGTGAGAAAGGGAGTACCTTGAATCTCCAAGCACTTACAGACACTGCCAAAGGGTAGAATGTGTAATGATGTTGCTCATTTTCTCTGCCTCCTACCTGGTCAGAGAAATGTGACTGCCCCTGTATCCCATAGCCATACTAACCATACCTGGAGACTTTCTCTAGTCTTGTGCTGAAACTTGTCATTTATATCAGTAAGCTCAGTGCGAGTATCTTCTTTCATCATGAATGATTCCTAAACTGGGGGCTGCTCTTCTGGCTGGAGTTGTTGTTGCTGTGCTTCTACTTCTTTGTGTTAAGGGTCAGATGGCATAGAGGGTTTCATTCATTTCATTCTCAATCACCACAACATCCTCCTCTTTTCTATTCTCATTTTCCCAGGGATTCCTCCTCTTTGTCACAAGTGCTTAGTCATAAATGTTTGAAACTTAATCGATATAGTAGCTTGTGCCCTCCTCGCTTTGCAAAATGACACACTCATTTCTCCAATTTATTATCTTGCTCTCTCACCTTGCCTAATAGATAGCAGGGTAGTGGACAAACACATATCCTCCTCTAACCTCAGCTCTTTTTTCAACATTCTAAATTCAAACTTCAGCCTCTTGTTGAGCATCATTGGTAGACAAACTGCCCACAGTAGTGGCCAGCCACTTTGGCAACGTTTTCTCCTTTCTTGACCACAGTGCACTACATGCAGCTCCTCAAACAAGTGCATTAGGCCTGCTGACATTTTGGGGGCACCACTGTACTCACACAGCAGTCCACAGCATCTAACTTATGGGCCATCCTGATTCATATTGAGGTCTATGACCAATTACAGATTTCCCCCCACAGATGCCTTTTTCCCAATCCTCATTTCTTCAGTCTACAGGCTAACTCTCCAATTGTTAGTCTGAAAACTCTGGAGCTTCTTAGGTGGAATCATGCACGAAGGTCAAGGAGAGACCACGCCAAATTGGTAGGTGGCGAGCTTATAAGAAAGGAAACTTGTATACAAATCCTGTCTTGGGCAGCTGTAAGATGAGTAGATCTCCACATCCACCTGCCAGAATCTTAAAAGTTTATTTGGAAGCCTTTACTAAATTTGATCATGTATTCAGTCCAGATGGTCTCAACAACCCCTTACTCTCTCAAGGCTCTATCCTTGAAACCGCTCCTAGTGTGGGAATAGTTGGAGCGACATACTTTCCGAGGACAGGGAAGGAATAAGGAGACACTTATGACTTTGGTCCAGCTCTCAGGGATGGAATCTACTTCTAGTGAAGATGCTGTGAAAATTGTCAAATTACAACAAAGGATTTAGAATATTTCATAAACTTAGTTAATTATCAGTGGGTTATTCATTCTGATATAAGCTTGTGCTTGGAGAAGTTAATTCTTGTTACTCATATTAACAATATTGCTTCTATTTTTTTAATAGAATAGTCCAGTATCAGGCTAGGGGTTCATGCATAATTTTCCGTATTAAGGCATTTGGGTCTGTTGAGCTTGAACACTTTCTAGTGTTCAAGCTCAACTCAAACTAGTGTTTGTTCAAAGTGGCCATTTTAATGGAATCTTCTGGGTGTAGGCCAGGTGCTTTATGTGTAAGCTACACTTTGATTCGTCCGAGCACTTTCCCGTACGCATACCTTGTTACGACTTATCTCCTCTCATGTGTGTGTACAATTACTAATAGGGTTGATGTTTGTATCTTGGTACTTGAGGAGGGTGGCGGGCGGTGTGTGTGTGCTTCATGGCCTAATTCAATTAAGCTCTCTATTCCTAATTTACTACTAAATCCTCCTTCTATTTTCGATTTCACAAAAATTTTCGTCTAATGTTCTATGTTAGAAAATGTAGCCCATTTCTTCCCAACTCATAGGCTACACCTTGACCTAACATTTTTATGTTCCATATTTTTGCTTGCTATGGTTCCTTTTGAGGGTTTGCTGAAGATGGCGGTATATAAGCTGTATTAGCAAGGGTTGGTGAGATTTATCCAGGTTTATCAATTACAGAATAGGCTCCTCTAGAAGGATATAAAGCACCTCCAAGTCCTTTGAGTTTTAGGCTGTGGCCAGTAATACTCTGGTGAATAGCATTGTTATGTAGCTATTTAGGTTTAGGGCTAAGCATAGTGGGGTATCTAATCCCAGTTTGTGTCTTAGCCTATCGTATGGTCTGATAATTTAAAGTCACCTTCGTGGTTTATTTTCATCAGGGCTTAGGCTTTCTATGGCAAAGCCCGGATTTAACTTTATTAGGGTTGGACTCCTCAACACTGTTGTTTTACTCCATATGTCTATTAACTTGGGTTAATCATATGACCGCGGTGGCTGGCACGAAATTTACTAACCCTAAAGTTAGTATGGCTTAGTCAAACTTTCATTCATGGCTTAATTTTTATCACTGCTGTATCCCATGGGGGTGTGGCGAGGCAAGGTGTTGTGAGCTACCATTATATTGGTGTGCTTGATGCCCGCTCCTTTAGATCAGTTAGATGATTTGAAGAGCATTTTCACCGGAATGCTGATACTTGCATGTGTAATCCTACTAAGAGTTAATAGAAAGGCCAGGACCAAACTTTTGTGTTTATGGAGTATGGACTACTCATTTAGGCATTTTCAGTGCCTTGCTTTAATGTTAAGCTACACTAAAGTGTGGCGTTCGTTTGTGATGGTTGACAAATCTAGGGGGATAGATGTCTAAGGAAAATTAATTCATTAAGGTAGCATGCTTGTATCAGGGAGGGTCGGATGATCCGTCAGACGCTGTCCAGACATGAGTTGCATGTGATTAAGTTCGTGCGTAAGTTGTGTTTTTGAGTTAAATGTCATGTGGTATATTAGTCTTGTTTTTTAGGGTTTGGAAGATATTTATAGTTACACACATGTACCGTGTTTTTATGGGGGGTGGAGGGGTTTGTTTATATATCGCATGGTGTTACTTGGGTGGTGTATGCGTGCGTGTATGCATGCGTGTATGTCCTGTTACCATTAATTAAATTTCACCTGAGTTAAGGTTCCCTGGTGACCAGGAAGTGGGTACGGGTTGACAGGTTCCCTTGGTAGAGCATGATTTGTTTATGTACAATAAACCACTTCTTGTCCAGTGACGGTTAATTAAAATGCTTTCTGGGAATGTTGCCATTCTCGCCCCCCAATATCAGTTCATAGTGAGCTTGGCTACATTGTTAGTTCCGTGATGGGGCCTTTGATGGCCATAGCTGAGTCCAAGCATACCTAAAAATTAAAAAATATCAAAGGCATGACATCACAGTTATGCAGCAGCATGGCTGATTAGTCATGAATCCATTGAGATGTCTTATTGAAGGGAAAGAGTGGGCGATTTTAGGTGAGATGGCCCTGAAGAAAGAACCAGATGCCGTTTTCGACCTAGTTTTAGAAACCCCCACAGTTGATGGGCCCGTGGCAAGAAGAGGGATACGTTTCACAGGGGTTGCTGGTTTCACGTGAGTTGGTAGATTAAGAGATAACCCTATGGTGGGGGATATCCGTGTTGTCATGAAATGATTTGACTTGGATGGGGTATGACCGATCAAGGAGTTTATGTGCTATGTCCCTTTTGGGGTGTTTGGTGGGAGAGAATATTCATGGGGGAAAACATTAATGTGGATTATACATGTCAATGTACTATATAATTATGGGGTGGACAATGTTATGCACGAATTACATAGCAATAATAAAATTTCAAGGAATAGTTTAAGTAGAATATCAGCTTTGGATGTTGATGGTGGAGCTTGAGTTTCTTCCTTGAGTCTTTCGGGGAAGAACTATCCCCTACTCTGGTTTACAAGACCAGTGTAATAGATATACTACATAGACCTTCACTTTAGAAGGTGGTTTTCTACAATACTTGTAAGAGGCATGAAGACTAGGATTAGTGAGAAGTATAGAATTGATGCTAATTGGCCAATAATAATAAAAGGGTGTTCAACTGGTTGTCCTTCGATTCAGGTTAGTGTGAGTAGATCTGCTACTAATAGTCAAAATAGTCATTGGCTTAGTGGCCGGAATATCATACTTCATTGTTTTGATGTATGTAATAATGGTATTAAAGCCAGAATTAGGATTGATATGACTAGGGCTAGGACTCCTCCTAGTTTATTTGGGATAGATCGGAGGATGGCATATGCAAATAGGAAATATCATTCTGGTTTGATGTGTGGTGGGGTATTTAGAGGGTTAGCTGGGATATAATTATCTGGGTCTCTGAGAAGTTCTGGTGAGAATAGGACTAGTATTAAGAGTATTAGGATCATGGCTAGTGCACCTAGTATGTCTTTGATTGTATAGTAGGGGTGGAATAGAATTATGTCTATGTCTGATGGGATTCATATTGGAGTATTGGATCCTGTTTCATGTAGGAACAAGAAGTGTACTATGACCAGGGCTGCGATGATGAAGGGAAGGAGAAAATGGAAAGTGAAAAATCGTGTTAGTGTGGCTTTGTCTACTGAGAATCCGCCTCAGATTCATTCTATTAGATCTTTGCCGATGTAGGGGATGGCTGATAATAGGTTAGTGATTACTGTTGCTCCTCAGAAGGGCATTTGGCCTCATGGAAGTACGTAGCCCATGAAGGCTGTTGCTATTACAGCGAATAGGAGTAGAATGCCTATGTTCCATGTTTCTATGTAGGTGTAGGACCCGTAGTACAGGCCTCGGCCTACATGAAGGAATAGGCAGATGAAAAACATGGATGCTCCGTTAGCATGTAAATAGTGTAGTGCTCATCCGTAGTTTACGTCTCGGCAGATGTGGGTTACTGATTGAAAGGTGGTGGCTGTGTCAGAGGTATAGTGTATAGCTAAGAATAATCCTGTTAGAATTTGGATTGTCAAGCAAATACCTAGTAGGGAGCCAAAGTTTCACCATGAGGAGATATTTGAAGGGGCGGGTAGGTCAATTAGTGAATCGTTGATAATATTAAGTAGTGGGTAAGATTTTCTGATGTTTGTCATTGTCGTTCTTATAGTTGAAGTACAACGGTGGTTTTTCATGCCATTGATCATGGTTGGAGTCCATGTAAGAATAATGATGACATATATTGTATTTATTTTGAGTACTGTATTTGTGGTGGGGTTTGTTGGGTTTTCTTCTAAACCGTCACCAATTTATGGGGGAGTTGGGCTGATTGCTAGTGGTGGGGTAAGGTGTAGCATTGTTATGAGTTTTAATGGGTCTTTTTTAGGTTTCATAGTGTTTTTGATTTATTTGGGTGGAATAATAGTGGTATTTGGTTATACAATGGCTATGACTACAGAGCTATATCCAGAAGTGTGGGTGTCTAATAAGGTTGTGTTGTGTTAGGGGCTTTTATGTTTGGGTTAGTTGCAGAGGCAATGTTAGTTTTTTATATTTTAAAAGAGGGGGGTGTTGGTGTTATACTTGACTTTAATGATTTGGGAGATTGGGTTGTTTATGATATTAATAATTTTGGGTTTGTTAGTAAGGAGGCTATTGGTATCTCTGCTTTATACAGCTATGGGGTGTGATTGGTGATTGTTACTGGGTGGTCTTTGCTTCTGGTAGTGGTAGTTATTATTGAAATTACTCATGGGGGTTAGGTGTAGTTTAGCATTGTTAAGCTGATTATCAGTGTAACTAAGAATGATAGGAAATATAGTTTGATTTGGCCCTTTTGGCTAGAAATGAGGGATGAGGTTTTTATTTGGAAGGATGATATGGATTTTGGTAGGATGCTTTCTAGTCAGGCTAGGTCTAGTAGTATTGAGGCTACTTTTTGGCTCATTAATAGGCTTGTTAATGGCTGAAGTCAGTGCATGATAGTTGGGAAATAGCCTAGTATATTGGAGAATTTGAAGGAGTTGAGTGGGGCTTTGACTTTCAGGTTTTGTGTTGCCAGGTTAAGTTCTAGGGCTACGATGAAGCCTAGTAGTGTTACAAATATGGCAGTCCATTTTAGGTGTGATGGTATTGTTATTTGCGGGATGGTTGTTGGGGTGATATTGTTTGAAATTAACAATCCGGCAAAAATACTGCCTACTAAGAGACGTTAAATTAGATTTATGAGTAGTAGGTTGTTTTCATTGATTAAGATGAGTGTTGGGAAGAGTGGTTGTCCTATTAGGGCAAAATAAATAATTCAAGTGCAGTATTCAGCTGTGAGGGAAGTTGCTACAAGGGTAAGTATTAGGGCTCAGGCATTGGCATATGACATATTGATGGACTCAGTGATGAGGTCTTTTGAGTAAAATCCTGTTAGAAAAGGTACTCCTGTCAGGGCCAGGCTTCCTGTAATTAATGCTGTTGTTGTAAACGGTAATGTTTTATACAGGCCTCCTATTTTTTGGATATCTTGTTCATCATTTAGGCTGTGGATGATTGAGCCTGAACATAGGAATAATATTGCTTTGAAAAATACATGGGTGCAGATGTGTAGAAATGTTAGGTAAGGTTGATTAATGCCTACTGTCACCATTTTAAGGCCTAGTTGGCTGGAGGTTGAAAAAGCTACAATTTTTTTTATATAATTTTAGGTTAGGGTACAGATTGCTGTAAATAGTGTGGTGATTGCTCCAAGGCATAATATTGCTATTTGCACGGTTTTATTGTTTTCTGTTAGAGGGTAAAATCAGATCAGTAGGAAGATACCTGCTACTACCATGGTGCTTTAATGGAGTAGAGCTGATACTGGGGTGGGGCCTTCTATAGTTGAGAGGAGTCATGGGTGGAGTCCGAATTGGGCTGATTTTCCAGTTGCTGTTAGTAGCAGTCCAGCTAGTGGGAGGTTGGTTGGATTGAGAGCAAAGATTTGTTGAAGTTCTCAGGTATTTAGATTAAATAGGAATCACACTATGGCTATGATGAAACCTACATCACCAATTCGGTTATAGAGAATTGCTTGAAGTGCTGCTGTGTTAGCATCAGTTTGTCCATACCATCATCTGATTAATAAAAAAGATATGATCCCGACTCCCTCTCAGCCAATATATAGTTGGAACAGGTTGTTAGCAGTAACTAAGATTATTACGGTAATGAGGAATATTAGTAGATATTTGAAAAATCGGTTGATGTACGGGTCTGAGTGTATATATCACATAAAAAATTCTATAATAGATCATGTGACAAACAGAGCTACTGGTATAGAGATTATTGTAAAATAGTCTAATTTAAAGCTGAGGCTCAGTTTTATAGTTTGGATTGAGATTCAATGTCAGTTTGAGATTATTACTTCTTGGTCTGATTGGATGAAGATTATTGTAGGCATTAGGCTTACTGCAAAGGCATATGAAACTATGGTTTTTACGTAGTTAGGATAAGATTTGTTGGTATAGAGGTTGGAGTTGGCTATTGCTACTGGCAGGGTTAAGATTAGTAGGGATAGTAATATGGAGGAAGTGAATAAGTTTATTACTTTTATTTGGAGTTGCACCAATTTTTTGGTTCCTAAAACCAATGAATAACTACCATCCTTTAAAAGTGGAAAAAGCCGTGTTTTTATACACGGGGACATGAGTTAGCAGTTCTTGCATACTTTTTCGGTAAATAAGAATTTTTAGTCTCTATTAGTAGACTCACAATCTAGTGTTTTGCTTAAACTATATTTACTATATAGAGTTCCTAGAATAATTTTGGGATTAATTGATAGCAGGAGTAGGGGTAAGAGGTGTATTGTTATTAGGGTATTTTCTCAGGGCAGTTGCTCCCATATAACTTCAAGGGGTCTGGACAAGGACAGCTACGATTACTAGTACTATATGGCTTACCGATGAGTATGCGATCAGTGATTTTAGGTCCGTTTGTCATAAGCAGGTTGAGCTAGTCATAGTTATTCCCCATAGGGACAATATTATGAAAGGGTAAGCTATGTTAGGATGGTGGTAATTCGTAGTATGCCGTAGCCACCTAGTTTTAGTAGTACGGCTGCAAGAACTATTGATCCAGCAATAGGAGCTTCTATGTGTGCTTTTGGTAGTCATAGGTGTAGGCCGTATAAGGGCATTTTTACTAAAAAGGCTATTATGCATGCTAATCATAGGAAAATGCTATTTCAGGAGTCTGTTAGAGGCTCTGATCAGTATTGGGTAAGTAGGATGTTTAATGTTTCTGTGATATTTTGTATATGGATTAGGACGATTAAAAGTGGGAGAGATCCTACTAGAGTATAAAATAGGAAATATAAGCCTGCGTTTAATTATTCTGTTTGTCCTTCTCATCGTGTGATAATAATCAAGGTTGGTACAAGGGTTGCTTCAAATAGGATGTAAATAGTTTTTATAATTTATTTTATGTAAAATGTCATAAATTCTCTTAAGAAATGTGTTTTTAACATATTTAGCATTATTTTCCATGTATCTATTTGTTCTCTGTGTGTATTATTATTTTTAATGTTTGGATATTATTATACTAGATAACTGTATTTATTCTTCATTATTAAAAATGTATTTGCAGTTTTTCACTATTATAAAAAAATCCTTTCTCTTACATATTTGTACATTTTCCTGAATATGGCCTTAGTAATGTGACAGCTACAGAATGAATGTATCAATGGATAAGAATAATTATAGAGATTTTGATCCACATTAAAATTTTCTCCATCTACTTGCACAAATTTGTCTAGTTATAACATGAACTTTTAGTAGCAGATCTTTTTTATCCCATTGCCTATTGAGTTTTGAATTTACTTACACACAAAATCAAGGGTTTAGATAGTTTACTTTCAGAATAATTTTTACTATTGAATTTCAAAATAAGTCATTCTCAGGCTTTTGCCCAATATTGTATTGTATGACAAGTGAACAAAACATGTGTAATTTTAAACCCTAACTTTGTCAACTGTGAATTCTACATCTAGCAAAAGTGCCTTCAGTCTGTTCAGGCTGTCATTTTCACTTTTCCAGGACACCAGAATTAAGGACATAAAATTATTATATCCAGGTTTTATTTATTCATTAATTTATTCATTTTTGTAAGAGATTATTATTGTTTAAGAAGATTGCATACTTTTATCTAACATTACTTAGATACTTACTATGTGCTTGTTAAATTTAAATGTATTATCTTATTTAATTTTTTCTCATTTAATTTTCACATCAGTTCTATCAGGTAAGTATGGTATTATTATATTTTGTAGATTAAATATAACATCTTGTTCAAGATCTCATTTTACGAACAATATTTTAATCAATATGTCATAACTTTTAGTTTGCAGTGTGCCATCAACTATTATACTTTTGTCCTATCATTTTCTGAAATATATGAGATGAAAGAAGTTTGCATCTGAAAGTCTACTCTCCAATTAGTGAGACGAAGTAAAATATAGGTCCCATAGTCTTCTAGCCACAGTTAGAAATGGGGTAAATATAGAATATCTTTCTACTCTCCTTGCTCCACCCCAATAATCTCTGTTAGGCTTCTGAATATGTTTTCTTTTGCTTTTTTAATTTAGTGCTATATGCCTTTTAGTGAGTGAAGACTTTAAAACTGCAGATTAAATTCTCCCTTAGTCTAGATTTTTGTTTGTTTGTTTTTCATAATTTCTGGTTCTCTATAGACATTTTAGTTTGCAGTTAGGATAGAATGCATCAGCTAACTGCCAGTTGCTCTTTTTTGGCCAAAATTTACTCTGATGTTTTAAGTGCTCTCTGTGTACATTAAATATAAAAGCAAAAAAAAGCCAATGATTATTTTTTCTTTTATCTGAATTTAGATTAGTTTACTCAAAGTGCAGGCCATGCCAGGGCCCTGAACAACTCCAAGGATACCATCATTTTAATAACAATAGTGGGTTATTTTCTTTAATGAGTAATTATAGTTTGACGTTTACTTGTCCATTTCTTAAATTCATAAAAACCTGTGTTCCAACAGAAAATACATACATTGAATCTTTTTTGAATTGCCAAGGGAAACAAAGTAACTTTAATTTTCACAAAAACATAATGAAAAGCTATTTAAATTCTTTTTCTACAGGAGAGGGCTGAAATTTATATTAATAAGACATTTCTATTGTAGTTTGCTGGCTAATGACAAAATTATATTTTGCATCCAGATCTGTTTGACTAAGAAAATATTCCATTTTTAGTAAACTATCAATACCTCTCCTATATCCCACCCATGTACTTGAACTCCAAGGTAAATATTACAGGGTAAAAAAAGTGAATGAATATTTTATACTGAGACACATTATGCATTTTTTGTCATTACATAATTTACAAATTTAATTATGTGAATAAAATTCCACAAGACATTAGAAAAGTGGACAGCTAGTTTTCATTCATTCATAAGCCTTTTATATTAAAGCATAGGTCTCAAATAATAACCACCTAAACTCTAAAAACCTGCATGGAAATTTTACTGATTTTTATGGCTGAATAGAGGAAGAATTAGAGAGCTGCATTTAAAGACAAAATATTCTCTGAGTTTTAGCTGATGTTCTGCTTCCTCCCAGCTGTGTGCTATTTGAATAAATCACTTCACTTCCTAAGTTGGGTTGTCTCTATCAGTACAAAAGTCTGGCCAATGATATTGACCCCTCAAGCAACTGGAAGACTTACATAATACCTAAAAAGACAACTAAGCATTTATTGCATATTTGCTGTATTCTAGGCATTATTCTAAGAACAATATACATATTCATTTATTTTATTTTCACATTACCTCATGAGCTAGGTCTCATCATCACTGATGTTTTTAAAAGTTCAGAGTTAAGTATTTATAAATGTATCCCAGGCAATCAGACTCCGGGACCTGGGCTGTTTGTTCATTTCTGTACTCAGCTACTTTTCATCAAATGAAAGCATGGTGTGAAGGTTTAAACTTTTAAAAACTGCTATTCAACTGTTAGTTTTCATTAATTATTTATAATATTGCTTTATTTCATTATAAATGCCTCTAATATATGTGCATATATTAAATGTTATTTAATATAAGCTGTCATTTACTATTGATCTATTAAAAGATTTTATATTATAATTATTTTTTAAAAGTTCAGAGTAAGGCATAAAAATGTGTCCTATATATTCTCACAGTTCAAATGAGTGGTCTTGCTTTACACTATTTCTTTCATATTAATTACTTACATTGAAAATTTTCTTCAATTTGAAGAGATTAACAAAAAGATACAAAAATAAAATTAGGTGTCTCTAAACATAAGACTTCCTGACCATTTCAATAACTTTCCTTTCTTATACAGGGCTCATATGAACATTAAATGTGATAATTCACAGATCATACTTGTGTCTGATATCATCCCACTCATCAGATATTCCATACTCCCATCATTTCTCATGTAGAAATGGCAGAGTAATATATAGCTAATTGCTTGAGAACAGAAGTAACGTCTTTTCCTCTTTCAATTCTCTTTTAGAGTTCATGTGTTGAACTCCTAACACTACAGAAGTGTAGCCACTCACCACAGAGTAGCTAGCTCCATGAAGGTCAGCTGCTTCCTAGATTTGTCCAATTATACAAAGGATTTTGTGTAAGCAAGAATAAACTGTGTGTATGTCTGTGTGTAACTAATTCAATATAAACATATTTCATCTTGACTTAGAAAACATTTTATATAAGATCTCGGCCATTTAAACCATAAATGGATACCAGTTGTTGCTATTATCATCAATTTTAAATTATCGTTGCTAATGCTGTCATTATCACTGAGAATAAACAGTGACATTCTGTAACCTCCTTTTGCTGCCCTATTGTGTAACTGGGCTGACAGTAAAAACTGGAATCATTCACCTGTTTTAAAAGGTGTAAATTGGGGCTGCATAATCATATTTATTGTTACAAAATATGAAGAAGTTCACCAAAAATTTTGACTATTTTTCATGTCACTAAAATTTTAGAAGCTTCCTGACTCCCAAAATAGTTTTGAATATTAGTCATTCAAAAACTATTAGTAAAATACAAAAACTAAAATGCTGAATCACAGATGACTTGGACTTGAAGCAGTAGATCTTGCTAAGTGTTTTCACTCTAAATGTTGGTATTTATATTTCATCTTGATATAAAATTTGTTTATCTGTATCTTGTGAAAGAATAATTAAAATAGTGACCGATTTTCGATGGATGACATATCTATGTGCTTATCAGGTTTCTGATAAGCACATATATGTTATTATTTACTTATCATCTGAAAAACTGGTTGAGGGACATTCACTCTTCATGCTCCAATAGTTTTTATGCTGATAACTCACCTTAATAGTCATTTATATGAGACCACTGAGGATCAATACCGCTACACTGGCATAAAGGTGGCATTTCAGACTTGTATTTGACATTACCCGTGATCGGGTCCATTTTTAAATCTTTGAGACAGGTTTTATGATTATGGGCAGGGAAATTGTAGACTATATTGCAATGTGAAGATAAATTTAACCTATAAAGAAAGAACATGAAAGTTCCCTCCTCTAAGTGTGGTAGAAGCATAGGGCAGCTTAATCTTTGCCTTTAATATTCTATGTCACTGATATTTGGAAGGCCACTACTATGTTTGTGGCCATCAAATTACAAAGTTTTAGAAATTTTACAATTAACCCAACTTTCAGAAAATTTGCCTGAAGTTATTCTAGTAAAATAAGCATTGCTGCATGAAGAACTTCATATGATATGAAAAATGATAAGCAAAATATATTACATTAATGGAATATTTAAATTGTATTCTCTCAGACCCATCTCATTTTTTCCCAAAACCCTAGTACATATCAATATCAATTAGCACTTTTAAATTATAACTTTCATTAAAGTTTTCTATATTTTCTAAAAGCTACCTTCTTCTAAAATGTACGTTTTGTGTTTAATTTATAAATTACTTCAAGTCTGGAACCTGACAAAATGCCTCACACAGTGATCAGTCTACAGATACTTATTGAATAAATTAAGTACCAAAACATTAACATTTGTCACTACCCAGAGTAAATGACATTATTAACTCTTTTAGTCTTTCTGAGTTCAATTTTACAGGTTTTATCAACATTTAGAAAATGTATTTATTTTCCCAATATAATTTCAGAGCTATAAATTTAGCCTATAAAATTAGCTTCAATAAATCCAAAAAGTATGTGTATAAACACAGATATTACAAAATTGATGTAAAGAAAATTTGTTTGGTATTGCACATTTATATATATTTACTTATGTGATATATGCATTTTATAATTTATATTTTTTAAATCTCAATATATATTAAACATGTATTGATTAATCAACTATAATACACTCAGAGTTTTAATACTATGTAACCATTTAAGAGTGTAGTAAATATTTATGTACTACATGGAAAGATGTGTAATATATAATTAAGAAAAAAACAAGTGTAAACATTTTCTCTAAAATAAAAAGACAACAATTCTATATACATACCCATGAATATTCTCTATGTAAAAATAATTTTTAAAAATATATTTAATAAGAGGAGTTGCCCACTGATAGAGTGTGAAAAGGAGTTTCATTTACTTTTTTCTTTTGTAACTGAATGCTTTTTTAAAAAAGGTATTATAATGACATTATTTTATGGGCAAGACATTGTGAGATGAAAAGGGAAAGAATATATCTATGCTGAAGTAGCAAATAAAATCATAAGCATAGTAGAAAATAATATATGCACATATATTATTTTAGGTAACAATATATTAATTATACCAGGTAATCTATTTTCAGCTTTGTGTTGAAAATATTAATTTGATTTTTTAAAAAATGTTTTGCTTCTAATTATAAATAACTCATGAACCAGTGTGGAATGTTCACATGCGTAACTCCTATTCCCTTACTTCACTTTATCAAAGTTTTGAAGCTGCCAAAACTTTAAAGATTTTGGAAAATGCTCTATTTAGAAAGTTCTGATTAATTCAGCACATACTTTTAAAATGTCTCTTTCTTCCAGGCAGTTTTGCATGATAATAGTATTTATTTTTTAACATTTCAAATTCTTCAGCTTTTTCATCATTTCACACCAAAAGTCATAATTATTTCCGTAGCAACTGTGCTCGTTGTCAGAGATAGGAATTTTGACTTCAGTTGAGTATTTTATAAAGAGTAAAAGAACATTTAAACAACAAAAGGTGCTATTTTTTGAAATCTGTTGAGAATTGAGAGAAAAAAAAAACAATTAGATGTTTCCTTTAATAACTTATGCTACCTTATAATCATTGTAAGTTATTACCAAAACTCAGCACTATTATTTCTTTAGTAATCTCAAGTTATAATTACTATCTTATTTGCAGTCATAATTTCTTTCTGTACCAAGACAAGTCTTAACATATATAAAACGAAGAATAAATATTTTCACATTTTCATTTATAGAATCTGCCCCAAATATCTAATTTTCTGATCTTTTTTTAAAAAAAAATTGAAGATAATTGGCATAAAATATTATATTACTTTGAAGTGTACAACATAGTGATTTAACATTTATATACCTTATGAAGTGATAAGTAAAGAATTATTTTTCTGTGAAGCTCCCCTCTAAAATATTATGAGTATCTTATTTATTTAGTACATCAGAGTTTAGAAACTGAAATAATTAATTTCATTATACTGTTTTATAAGCAACAGATAATAAGTTTTCTCATAATACTTTCCTGAATACAAGAATGATCAACAACATAGAAGTGTATTTTTCTTTCAGCTTCTATTGCTTGAAGTTACTGTTTCACATCACTGGATGGAGATACTGAGATAGCAAAGTAGAGGGGAGTAGGTTTTGTTTTATCACATTGGTATATTTGTTAACAGATGTCAGGTAATTTTAGCTGGAACTTCTTGAAAATCATTATCACCACCACTAACAGAACATACTTTATAAGGAGAAAAATGGGATACAAACCATCAGATCTATCATGCCCAATGTCACAAAAGGAATTGGCCATAGATCTCAAGCTACTGTTTTCCATTCTTCTGGTTTACTGTTTAGTGAATCAGCAAGTAAAACAAGCCAAAAAAAAAAAAAAATAGTTCAGCTCATTAAGTGTTTAGTTAACAAAATGTTAAATATAAATGCTTTATTTGCAACATCATATGTCTGTTGATGAAATTCTAAACTATAAAAAAGAAATTGTTAAGACAGCAGAACATGGCAGAGTGAGGGCTATCCCCAGATCTCTCCTCTTGAAACAACAATAAGCTGAAAATCTAAAACTCAACAAAAAACACCTAACCTACACACAAGCATGTCTGAGAGTGGGATCCGTGCATAAGAGCTACCACAGAATTTGGAAAAAAAACAAAAACTAGGTGAGCAGAATGAGTTTTTCAGCAATGAGATTGAAACCCTCGAAAAGAACCAAATAGAACTTCAGAAGATAAAGAACACACAGAAGGAGATGAAAAATGAAATAGCAAACTTGGGAAATAGAGTCAACCAAATGGAGGAAAAGATCAGTATTATCAAAGACAGAAATCAAGGAATAAATCAGGAGGAAGAAGAGAGAAGCCAAAGAATAAAAAATAATGCAAGAAAAATACAAGAACTAGCTGATACCATCAGGAGTGAAACATAAAAATAACGGGCATTCTCTAAGGGGAAGAAAAGAATCAGGGATTAAAAAGCATTTTCAGAAAAATAGTTAATAAGAATTTTCTAAATCTAAAGAATGAACTGGAGCTTGGAAGTCAAGAAGTCAACAGAATATCCAATTATTTCAAACCCCAAAGGCCATCTCCAGGATACATTGTATTAAAATTATCAAAAATCAATGACAAAGAATTTTGGGGGCAGCCAGGAAAAAAAAAAAAAAGATGGTAACGTATAAAGTAAAACCTATTAGATTATTGTTGGAATTCTCAGCACAAATCTTACAAGCCAGAAAGGAGTGGAAGCAAATATTCAAACTATTAAATAAAAGATACTACCAGCCAAGAATATTATATACAGTAAAGCTCTCCTTTAGATATGAATGGGAAATAAAGACCTTTCCAGACATACAAAAATTGAGGGAATGCTCCACTATGAAACTTACATTACAGGAAATACTGAAAGGGGTCAGCTGACAGAAAACAAAATGACACACAAGAAAAAAGTAACTATGAGTAAGGCAACTAGAAGCAGATAGAAACAGAGGAGTGCAATTTTTATTAAGAACAGGGCATTATAAGCTTAAAAAATAAGAAGACATTTGCTACTGCAAGGTAGTAATGAATGTTCAGTATTCATAGGAACAAATTGAGATAAGAATGACTGAAAGGAGAGGATTTAAAGATACAAATTTTTAAAGGGGAATGAAGATCAGGCACACACAGACTAATTAGATAGATAGATAGATAGATAGATAGATAGATAGATAGATAGATAGATATCCTCTACATATTTATAACAGGAACCATATGCCAAAGATTCAGAACATGAGTACATAACATAAAACAAGAAGGACCAGAGGAAAAATCCACAAAATGCAACAACAACAAAAAACAAAAACAAAAACAACAAACAACAAACAAACAAAAAAACAGACACACAAGGTCAAAACATGGAAACACAGAGCTACCAGAAAGTAAAACATAAAATGGTTATAAGAAAACCTTACATTTCAATAATCACCCTAAATGTAAATGGTCTGAACTCACCAATAAAAAAGCACAGAGTTGCAGATTGGATCAAAAAACAAAACCCAACCTTATGCTAACTTCAGGAGACATATTTCAGCACCAGAAACAAATATAGACTTAAAGTGAAAGGTTGGAAAATGACATTTCAAGCAAATAGTATTCAGAGAAAAGCAGGAGTAGCAGTACTAATATCAGACAAAATAGACTTCAAAATAAAAAAGGTAAAAATAGATACTGAGGGACACTGCGTAATGATAAAGGGAATCATGCACCAAGAAGACATAACACTTATTAATAATTATGTTCCCAATCAGGGAGCCCCAAAATATGTAATGCAATTACTAACAACACTAAAGGGAGAAACAGACCAAAACACTATTGTTGTAGGGGACCTAAATAACCCACTGTCAGGTATGGACAAATCATCCAAACAGAAAATCAATAAGAAAATAACATCCTTAAATGACACATTAGAACAACTGGACATAATTGACATTTACAGAGCCTTTCATTCCAAAACTGCTGCTTATATTTTCTTTTCTAGTGCACATGGAACATTCTCAAGAATCGATCACATACTGGGACACAGAGATAGCCTCAACAAATATAAGAGGTTTTAAATCATGCCAATCATATTCTCTGATTATAATGCTTTGAAACTAGAGATCAACTTCAGAAAGAAGTCAGGAAGAACCACAAATATATGCAGGTTAAACAACATGCTACTGAAAAATAACTGGGTCAGAGAAGAAATACAAAGAGAAATCAAGAGATACATAGAAACTAATGATAATGATAATACAACATATCAAAACTTTTAGGACACAGTGGTCATAAGAGGAAAGTTCATATCATTACAGGCCTATCTCCAAAAATAAGAATGAGCCCAAATAAACAACATAATGCTTCATCTTGAAAATCTAGAAAAGGCAGAACAAATGAAGCCCAAAGTCAGCAGAAGGAAAGAAATAATCAAAATTAGAGCAGAAAAAATGAAATTGAATACAACAACAACAACAAAAAAAAAACAATAAAAAATAAATGCAACAAAGTACTGTTTCTTTGAGAGGTTAATAAAATTGACAAATACCTGGCCAGACTCACTAAAAGAGAGAGTAAAAGAACACAAATAAACATCACAGAAATACAAAGGATCAAACAAGAATATTACTATATATATGTGTGTGTGTATATATATATATATATATATATATATATATATATGTCACACCAAATTTAATAACCTAGAAGAAATGAACCAGTATTTAGAAAAATAAAATCTTCCTAGACTGAATCAAGAAGAACTGGAAAATCTAAATAGACTAATAACAGTATGGAAATCGAAGCAATCATTAAAAACCTACCAAAAAGTAAAAGTCCAGGACCAGATGGCTTCACCAGTGAATTCTACCAAACATTCAAAGAAGATTTAAAACGTATTCTCCTCAAACTCTTCCAAAAAATAGAAGAGGAGGCAAAACCTCCCAACTCATTTTATGAGGCTAATATTACCCTGATACCAAAGCCTGGTAAAGATAACACAAAAAGAGGAAACTACAGACCAATATCTCCAGAGTTCAGACAAACAATCCAATTAAAAAATGAGCAGAGATAAAAAAATGAGCAGAGGATCTGAACAGACACCTCTCCCAAGAAGATGTAGAAGTGGCTAACAAATATATGAAAAGTTGTTCAACCACACTAGCTGTTAGGGAACTTCAAATCAAAACCACAATGACATACCATCTCACACCTGTTAGAATAACTGTAATCAACAGAATAAGTAATAACAAGTGCTGGAGAGGATGCAGAGAAAAAGGAACCCTCATACACTGCTGGTGGGACTGCAATTTAGTATAGTAACTATGGAAAACATTATGGAATTTCCTCAAAAAACTAAGAATTGATCTATCATATGATCCAGCACTTCCTCTACTTTGATATTTACCTCAAAGACTTGAAAACATATATCCAAAAAGATATTTGCACATCAATGTTCATAGTAGCGTTATTCACAGTGGCCAGGACATAGAAGCAACCAAAATGTCCTATGATGGATGATTGGCTAAAGAAGCTGTGGTACACAATGGAATATTACTCAGCCATAAGGAGAGATGAAATACTGCCATATGCAACAACATATATGGACCTTGAGATAATCATGCTAAGCAAAATAAGCCAGACAGAAAAAGTTGAAAATCACATATCACTTATATGTGGTATATAAACCTAAAAGCAACAAATGAACAGGACAAACAGAGACTCATGGACATGGACAATAGAGTAGTGGTTACCAAAGAATGTGGGGGAAGGGTGGTAAATGGGGTAAAAGGGGTCAAATATGTAGTGACAGAAAGAAATCTAACTATGGGTAATGAACACATAATGCAATACACACACACACACACACACACACACACACACACACACACACACACATACACACACACACAGATATATATATAAACACATACATATATGCCTTACAGCTAAATTGTACACCTGAAACTTACTGGATTTTGTTAACCAATGTCACCATAATACAATTAATAAATTAATTAAAATTAAAATGAGTAAATAAAAATAAATAAATATATAAAAATTAAAAAGATTGTCTTTATATGACATTTACATGTTAAACAGAAATATACCAAACAACTACTACGTGAAAAGTGAATACCGTAGCATTTTCAGAAATAAATGGACACATTCTTTTGTCACAATTTAGCTAAAGTGACAAATTATAAAAAAGTTGGGAAAAGTACTAAAAATGGGCAAAGTCTTAAACCAACACTCTCGAGTTTCCAAGTTAAAATATGAGAATTAAGTTGTGTAGCACAGTGCAAAGTCCCTTTTAGGAGCAGGGTGATTAGCATGAAAATTATCTCAACTGAGAGGACAAATTTGAGCTTACTGATTTTTTATTGAGGTCCCATATTTCAACTAATTATTCAACTCTCTTTAGCTGCCCAGTTGGCAATATCTTCTTGATTTTCACATCTCCATGACCATATTAAAACATTTTCTTTTTTATTTCTGTTTCATCTATCCCACCATATGTGAGTCTCTCCAAGACAGGAATCCTGCTGAGTTTTCCTTTAAATCTCAGGCCAATATTTGGCAAACAGTACAAATTCAGTATATATTTTAAACTGTATTAATAAGAGTTAATGAACAAATCAATGAATTCAAAAATTCCACATTTGGCTTGTGCCCCCTCTTGAAATTCTCTAACTTTGTATGCTATTATATTTACATTGAAATAGTAAGTTTTGCAACTGAATGTTGTATAGCTTTGGGCAGTTTGCAAAGCAGTTTAGCATATTAAATAGTGTTGCTTTATTTTTAGGTTGATATTAAGGAATATTTCAATGATGTTTTAGGGAAATCTACTACCTGTCACATACAATATAGCCACTACTTTTATTTTTCCAAACTAAGTAGCTAAGCTTTAAATTGTTAAAATCTTAAAATCAAGGGAGTAACAAAAGGCAATACTCGAGCTCAAAGATAAAACTTCAAATTTCTCTTTTCTCAATCCAGAATATCATTCATTCTCTGTCACAATATATTCCAGAAGGAGGCTGAACTCTTTAGAAATCTGAAACACTAAGCCATAATTAACCATTTACACTTCAGAGAAAAAAATATTTAAAAATTGTTATTTTTTGCTTATTTTAATAGAGCTTTTACCAAGAGTAATATAGCATAGAAAAAACTTTTGCTTGAGTGAAAAAGGATTAAAAGTTACAAAATCAGGATACTGCAGGCACAAACCTCCCTAAATTTTTAGAATAAATAAATTTTGTATTTTTTTAATTTTAGAAGATATTAGAATTTCAGTTAAGATGATATTAAATTGTATTTCTGATCCTAGTAATCAATATTATAGTTAGATATTTCTGTATAGTATACTGTATGTGAATAGTTATGATCTGAAATTTTATTTTGTGCTAATTTATATTATAACACTTTTCCTATTAGAAACAAAGATCGCCAGCAGTTAGTGGTCCAGAATTTTTTAAATGCTCAAGAACAAAAAAAAAGTCAACCTCAAATTCTATATTTAATGAAAATATTCCTCAAGAATACTAAGTAAAGGCATTTTTAGATTTAAAAAATAAGAAAATTTGATATTACCTGTCAATATAAAATAAATGTTAAGGAAAAGTTTTCAGAATTAAGAGAAGCAATGTCAAATGAAAGTCAAACTTCCAGGAAAGAATAAAATATGTTGGAAATGCTACTTAAGTGTATAAATATAAAAACTAACTTTTTCTCTTAATTTTCTTAATACACATATGACTGCTTATAGCATGTAATATGCCATCTTCTTAAAGCTCTTCTGTGGAGCCTAGTCTTGATACCTGATAGCATTGTGTCCACATGTGTTTTCCAAATGTTGCCTTATTTTACAGCTATTTCTTTATATTTAGATACTCCTAATATATTTCAGTCTTCTTAATAATAACACTTGTGCCTTTTTCATTACAAAAAAGCTTCATATATATAATGCATACTTAGTATTTGTGCCAAGAAATAAATTATTATTAAAAGAATAAAACATGTTAATAAAAGATGCTTTAAAATTTCAATAATTTTTAAAAATATTTGTTCTATCAATAATATCTAGAAAAATGTCATTATTTCTACAACTCTGTAACCATTACTCTTTCAAAATTTTGATCCGTGTCCTAAAACGAAAGATGAGTTTATATCAGATTGAATACTGTGGTGAGGTGAGCTGCTGAAATCCTGAACCCTGGAGGCAAGGAAACTGCTCAGGAATTCTTCCTGGGCAATAACAAGGATTTTTCTATCAATATACAATGCGTCTTGTTTGAGGTTGAATGAAGCTGATGTCAGAAAGTTAAGAAAGATACTGTAGAAGATGTGTAATCATTTTTGTTAGGGACATTTAAATGAAAAACTAGTTCCTGCAGTGTTCACAAAGGTGAATGTATATGTAACCTTTTACTATATAGATATAGATATAGATAGATATAGATAATATAGATATAGATATAGATGATAGATATAGATATAGATAGATATAGATATAGATGATAGATATAGATATATATAGATATAGATAGATATGTTCCATAATAAACTTTTATATTAGATATCTTATATAATATATACTATGTAGTGTGTGATAAAATGTAGTATGAACTGTTAATCTCGTTTGTTTCAACAACTCTTGTTTACATTGAAAGTGGAACCCACAGATTTGTGCTTCAAGTACAGAATTTTGTAATTGCATATGGAAAAGCTCCAATGTTTTCTGCTTCCCATGGCCACCTCCTTTTATTTAAGTTTCTGTATCCTTAGCTAAACAACTTGAGAAAGTAATAATAGTTAATAAATTATTTGAAGAAACAATTTTAGATTTTCTTGAGGTAACCATCTTTTTGGGAGGGTTTTGAAACTTTAATGGGTGCTTTTTCTTTCATGCATTTGTGTAGATATTGGATTTTTGGTTTTTATCACAGAGAGATGGAAGAGTACAGATTCTTCTTACTAAGAATATGCAAGGGACTCTTAAATACTGACTTGTGTAATGCAGGACCAGATAAGTCCTCTTTTTTTATCCCTTTATATTTATTTTTAATTCTTTAAACAGTTTATATTATTCTATGGCCTACCTCTAAGATACAATTTAAAATAATTAATATTAACATTTGTTTGGACTGAAACAACTAATTACAAGTAATATTAAAGAAAATCTTTTGTTGAGAAACATATTTTTATTTATGCCAGTGGGAATGTACATGTTTGGAGGACAATTTGACAATAAATAGTAAAACCTTAAAATGTACGTATTGTCAAACAGAGTAATTCTTCTTAGAGGGATACAAAATATATCATTACAACTGTGTTCAGATTTAACCTCAAGATTATGTATTGCAATAGCTAAAAATTTAGATGATGTAAAAAATAAAAAAAATATGTGCTTAAATATGGTAGCTCTTTGAAATTGATTACTATGCTGTAATTACAAGTAACTTCAGAAAAAATATTTAACAAAAGGAAGAATATTCATAATATGTATATAAATACAAAAAGCAACTTTCAGTGTACCTCATGTATATAAAAGAGATAAACAACACATAAGCATGGTTATCTGTAGAGAAAAAATACTGAAAGCACAATTTCCAAAATATTAATAGTGCTTATCCCTAGGTGTTTTTCATTTTTGTTCATTTTCCAAATTATTTCAAAAAATATATACATAACTTTTACATTAAGAGATATCAGTACTTTTTGAAAAGAATAAATTTAAGAAGTAGGAATTCTACTGTGAAACACCCTGAATGACTAATGTACTATTTTGACTTACTGCTTTGAAGCACACGTCGAGTATCAGCTTTGTGCCAAGAATTGTGCTAAGTTAAAGACTCGTGACTAAGTTCAGAGAGAGGAGAATAAGTACAGCGATAATTAGCAAGAAATTAGTGTTATCACAGATGTTTGAATAAAACCCAAATGAAATCCGAAGAAAAGTCTAACTTTTTCTAAATGTTTCTTTTTATTATAATAATTAGTTTTGGATTTGATGATTTTAACATTCAAATTCTTGTAAGAGTTTGTTCTCCAGTGCTCTTGATTCATTTAACAGTTTCAAAATTAACCCCAGACTTTGTAATGTATTTTTCACCCCAGGGTTGCAAAAATGATGCATATTTCACAACTTTTCTTCTCATCTACTTCCTTCTTTTTTAGCTCCTTTTTGTGGAGGATTAATTTAAACAATGGTTTCTTTGGCAACAAGTTAACATCATTTTTGATAGAGCATCTATCTGTTGTAGGGGCAAATGACTCATTTTAGAAACTGCTATGTTAAGTGAGTGTGTTTGTACTTCTGCAATGCAGGGACAACCTCAGTATATTTATCCAAGATATGTCATGTCTATCTTATTGGTGACTTTTCTTAATTTTTTTTTAATAAAAGGAGAGAGAGATAAACCAAAAATGAAATATTTATCCAAATCTATAGGAAACCAGAATTGCACCATAAAGATGTAGAAACTGTGTAATCTAAAGAATTACTGCAATAGCATGTTTAATTTATTTACTATCTACACATGATTTATCTAAATTAAGCAAAATTTTTTTAAAAGATGGGGGAAAATGTTTAATAGAAAACCATAATTAGCAGACACTTTAGACAAGAGCATATAAAAACAATATTTTCTCATTCATATTCGGTTCCAGTGTAGGCTGTCCTTTTGTTCTGGATATTTTTTCTCCTCCTGATCATGTATCAATTAGTATTATATTTATGACACAGTCTGGACTATGTTTCATCTGCGACCTTCTTCCATTTTTTCTATTCTAGGAAAGCTATATTGGTAAGGTTGCATCACAGGGTCTCATCTAAACAAGAGGAATAAAGCATAGCAACTAGCTATCCATTTTCTGTCCATCAGAGGAAGGCAAGCCTCTTTTTTGATTTTTTAAAAAAAATTTTGTAGAACTAATTTAGACTTAAAGAAACACTTCAGAAATAGTGGAGAATTTCCTGTATAGCATGTTACTGTATTGAATACTGTAGGCAATGATAACATAGTAATAAGTACTTGAGATTCTAAACATATATATACATTGAAAAGTTAAACAATGGTATAAAAGATAAAAAATGTTACACCTCTATAGGGAACTTACCATGAATGGAGGGTGCAGTACTAGTTGTTCTGAGTGAGATAATGAGAAAAAGAGTGGTGAGTGGGGTGTGAAGGCCTAGGATATTACTGTATACTGCTGTAGACATTATAAATGCTGTCCCATAGCCTTAACTCTGCTTTTTTCCAACAGGGTAAGAAATAGAATGTTGAAGCTGTTGATGCTACTCCATGAACAGGGATGCAGGCTCAACTGATTGCAAATAGGAAAAACTGGTTGGGAAAAATTTAAATCACCGTAATGGCGACTCAAGAGGGAGTGAAAGGTGTCCTGAGGATTAGTCACTGACTGAAATATCATTAAGTGGTGCATGACTGTATTAAAAACGATGAATATATAATGATATTTTGGATTCCAATTTAATACTTTTAGGTGTATTTTAGCAAATCCTCTTTCCTTTTGTAATTTATTTCTCCAACAGTTATTTGGTTCTAAATCTGGACTTTTGTTCCATTTTACTATTTTATTACTGTCCTCTTTTAATTATAGAGATTTTATAGTGTGTTTTAAAGTCTGGAAGGACTAGTCATCCTTTGTAAATTTTCTTTTAGTAACTTCCTGGCTATTCTTATATATTTGTTTCCTCTATATAATCTTTTGTGTAAACTTGGCTATCCATATAAAATAGTTTGTTGGTATTGAGATAAAACTTTTTTATAAATTAACTTAAGGAAAACTAAAATTGCCATGATATTATGTCTTCTTAAGTATAATCTTGTCTTTCAATTTTTTTCAAATATATTTTGTGTCTTTCAGAAGTATTTAAAAATTTCCCAAATACCTGTTTTGCATTCTTCTCATGTAATTTATTTCTAAGTATTTAATGTTATTTGTTGGTATAAATAGAATTTTCTTTACCATTATATTTTCTGTTTGTGTTTGTATATATGAATGCCATTGATTTTTATGCTGATTTTATATCCTTCTACTTCACTACATGATTTTGTTGTTTGAGTTATTTTTATCATGCGTTTTCTGTGTATACTATATTAGTTTTTCAGATATACTGTCATACTCTGCAATCAAAGATAGTTTTGCTTCTTCTTTACCCTTTCTTATGCTTCTATTTGATCTCTCTTGTCAAATTGCATTGGCAAATGTCTCTAATACAATGTTGAGTTGTACTAAAATTGAATGAAAAGATAGTGGAAATCAAGGCTGTGTTCCTGATCTCATTGGAAATTCTTGTAGCTTCTTATAAAATAAAACACTGACTTTAAGACTAAGATAAATATATCTACCATGTTAAAAATGTAACACTCAGTTTCTATTTTCTTGAGTATTTCTATAGAGAATAGATATTGAAATTTGTTATAAGTTTTCTCAATATGTATGAAGGTAATAATATTTTTCCTTAGATATATTAATATGAAGTGTGTTGTTAAGGGAATTTTTAATATGGAAGCACCTTCACATTATTGATATAAATCTCATTCTAATATGTTTAGGATTTCTGCATTAATACATATCATGAAATTTGTCTGCAGTTTTCTTTCTTTGTATTGTATTTATCCTTGTATAATCTGAATAATGAGAAAGGTTCCTTTCCTTCTCAATAATAGAGCACTGGAACTAATGGTCTTTGAACAATTGATAGAATTATTCTGATAAGGTATCTGAGCCTGGTGCTTTTTTGTGAGATACTGCTTAGTATCTTTACTTCTTTTATGAAAATTGTTATGGTTAAACATTTTAACTTCAATTGAGTCAGTTTTGATAACCTGAATTTCCCTCAGAAATTATTCATTTCTTTTAGATTCTTAAATATAATTGCACAAAGTCCTACAAAGTATTTTTTTTAATTCAATGGTATTTCTTGCTGTGTATATTCTTGTTCCTTCTTTTTATTCTTGATAACATTAGTTAGTGGTGTGTCTATTTTCTTAAGTATTTTTTTAAAAACTGAATTTTATGTATTAGATATTTTTCCTATTCTTTATTTCACTAATTTCTGTTTCTTCAATATTTCGTTCCTTATACTCTCTTTTGGTTTACTTTGTTGTTATTTTCTAGTGTTTAAAAACTGATATTTAATCATTTTAATTTTGATATTTTATTTTTATTAATATAAATGGTTAGTACAGTAAAGCTGCTTTCCTCATTGCTTTACAGGAATCCTTCTGTTCAGTTTTACAATGCTTTGTTTTTTCTTTCTTTTTTTTAATCTGCAATTTTAGTTCGTAAGGCCTTTTTTAATTAAAAGTAGATTGGTAGAAATTTTTTACTTGTTTTCATGTGGATAAATCTTTCTGTTTTGGTTTTGGATTTTTTTTGCTAGTTATCCTATGATCAGAAGTTTTTGTTTTTGTTTTTGTTTTTGATTTTGATTTTTGATAATAGCACTTTTCTGTGAAACTGGCATCTTCTTTGGGATTTAAATTAATAAATGAACATTTTTTTGAGAATGTGTATGGACACTTAAAAAAAGGTGTACTCATTATAAGAGTGTGAATTTTAATAGATACATGTAAGACATACTCCATTTATTATGTTATTTAAATTTTTTATTCTTTTACTTATTTTTTCACTTATTCTACCTGGTACTTAAAGTAATGTCATAAATTCTTCAATTATTTGTATGTTACTACATATGTCTACTAGCATTTCCTATGTTTTCTTTTGTTCGTTTGTTTGTATCTTTGTTTTGAAAAGGTGGCTGCTGTGTTATTTGATGCATACATATTCATTAGTCTTCTACTTTTATTGTTAATCTTGGCTTTTAGTATTTAAAAATGTCCTGTGCTTTGGGAATTATAACTTAATTGCCTTTTATCAAGATTGCTATGGCTTCCCTCTCTGCTTACTATTTGCCTAGTATATATTTATCTATTTATTTATTGAAAAACTAGCCTTGATATTTGAAGGACAACTTAGATGGATACAGACTCTTTGGTCTATATTTTGACATTTTGGAAAGCATTTTGTTAGTCTATTTTATTCCCGTGGTCAGTTATTTGATGTTTTTGCATTAAGCTCTTGAGTTTATCTTTAACTTGGAAATCTAATAGATTTACTAAGCTATGTCGTAGAGTGTATGTTTCTTTGTAATTTTTCTAAGTATCATATGAGCCCTTTAATTTTAGTACTGGTCATTTTCAATATATGGCATGTTTTCTTGGGACATAATTTTTAAATTAGCTCTATTCCATTTTTCTCCTTTTCTTCATAAAGGATTCCAATACTACAGGTATTATTTATTCTTTGCCTTCCATTTCCACTATGTTCTCTGTTGATCCTATCTTTCTTCTTTTTCTATGGTACTTTTTTAATGAGTCTTCCATGCTCATTATTAACATTTTATTTCAGTATATTCTCTCTTGGAAATCTTATAATATATTCTTCAATCCTGAGGTAATTTTGTCTTTTATCATACATTTTATTACTGAGTTCAAATAACTCCTTTATTTATCTTTAGTATTTTTGAGTTTTTGTTTTGTTTTTGAATTTCTGTTTCAAGGTTACTCTCATATTCTAAAATATCTGCGTGTATTTAATTGTATTTGAAATGTAGATTATTATTGTTTTTTTCTGCCTCATGGTTATTTTCCTTGTTTTAATTTAGTTTCCCTGCTTTTCCGCAATAGTTCTTTGTGGTTTTTATTTTGGTTAACTTTTATTATATTGAGATGTTTTACATGATTCCTAGTTTAAGAACACTTTTTTATCAGTTTAGCAAATTCCAGGTACCTTACCAGCATTTGTTTACTTTTTTTTTTTTTTTTTAGTGGTGGGTGTTGTGGTTTTATTTTAGCTTGTACTATCCTACATCTCCCTATTCTTCCTTTTTTAACACCTAATTACCAATAGGCATTTTCTTTTTCCTTTTGGCTTTTTTCTCTTCTCCAGAATTTATAGCTTAGTACTGTTCTCTTAAATTGTGCTTGTCTTTTTAAATCAAATTGCTTCATTAAATAGAGCCTGTTCCTTTAAATCACAATTACATGCCTGGCAATTTTTATATCTGTCCCTTTAAGAAATGAGTACTTTCACTCCTTTCTGTATAGTTCATAGTCTAATATTCTTGGTTACTTTTTTTTCTGCTTTTCATATTTAGAATAGAATTATTCTTTCTAGTTTCACTTCACTTTAATACCTCATCCCTAGTGTCCCAACACTATGTATTTCTCACAGTTTTCTTGTTCTGCCACTAAGCTCTGTGGCAGAGTGAGGGATGATTGGAAGCATGTGAGAACTTGGCACTGTCATTCTTTTTTTTCCTCTCTCTCTTTTATTTCTCATGGTTATTTTACAGTTTTGACGGTCTTCAGGTAATCCAGAAGATATGGCATTACATAGAATTTTTACTAATATGAGGTTATTTAATACCACCTAAGGAAAAGATTTTAAAAGAAACTTTATTATGTTTTCATTGTTAAAAAGGGAAGTGTGTCTTAATGAACAACCTCCACTATGAGTTTATATAGGCATTGGGAGCTATCTTTCAGTGGCTTGTAATCTCTTAATGTCACTGAAAGAATTAGAAGCTTAATTGCTCTTGCCTCAATGGCTTTTTCTAAAAGATCAGAGTTTAAAAAATAACTAGGCTTTAAAATATCACTGTGAATTTAATGTTGAGCAGTACAAGGCTATCTCATTTACATTAAAATCAAACCTTTTAAAATGTTGTTTACTTATATTTTCAAGGAGAAGTAATCATAATAGTATTCTTTCGAAAATTTTCCATTCACAGGCTGACACTTGCTCTTTTTTTATCTTTCAAAGGTGACATAAATAAAGATTTCAAAATCACTAAAGAAACTGTAATTTAGTATTATAAAATAATAAAGCATTCCATAAAAACTTTGAACTTTTCATCAAGAGGCTATTCAAGAGAAGAAAATAGGTTTCCCAGGAAACAGATCCTAAAGCACATTTTCAAATTAACACTTCATTAGAAGGTGCAATTCCAGGGAGGACAGGCTGAGGGAGAAAAGAAAATGGTGGCGAATTAAGGAGAGTAAAGAAAGAAGTAAAACATAAGGAAGTACCTAATAGATCAGGTACATTTCTTAAGAAGAGATGATATAGTTCATGTAAGATATCTCCAGTAGAGCCCTTGCTTCTCAAAATGGTCAATAGGAACTTCAAGGTATTTATCTGTTGGGTCTTTCCTGTCTCCTGCTTTTCACTGGTACTTCTGCTTGCTATCCAATCCCTCTGGTAGCCTTACAGAAGCTAGAGCTTTGGTAATTCTCATTTCATTGGACCTGAGTTCAAGACCTATTTCTCTTGTTTCTTCTTCTTTTTTTTTTTTTTCAGGTGAATGGCATGGATTGCTCACTAATGACACCCTTATTCTAAGTCACACCTGCAGAAGCCAAGTTTTTAAGACCTTGAGAATGACCTGAGCCATCACTGAGGCAGCTGCAGAGCAAAACCAAAGTAAATAGGATAGATCCAGAAAGAAAGTGAAGGTGAGCTCACCTGGGATAATGCCTCATGCAGCCATGTTTATAGTTTCTAATATAAGACCTACATATGCCAATTTGTTAACCTATAATTTAATTAAAAAACTTAATATATGATATTTGTGTTTTAATATTCTTATTACTTTGGACTTCATAAAGTGTAATTGATGTTGTTTTTCAGTAAAGTGTAAAATGGAATTCTTTCTTAATCAGACATGGGGAAGGATCATGAAACAATAATTGGATTTTCTTTTCCTACAGTATACTAATTAGAAAAACAAAGATAACAAAATAATCCTGTTCTGTTTTTATGGACCAAGATCAAGTTTTATTTTTTTAATATTTTATTACAATTTAAAGACTATATTGATTATTTTAATCCAATGTGTGAGGAAAGAATAACTTTTCTTTTATTTTAATGATAATTTTCTTTTGAAAGACAGAACAAGATGCTGAGCAGATTATTTCCCTCTATAGAGCAGTGGAGCAATTTTACTTAGTGTCTTCTTCAATAGGAAACACATTAACTTGATGCACATGATAATTATGGAGCTGTTTTGTTTTATTCTATTCTCATATTTATCTTTAGATTTTGTATAAACTGACCTTTTCCCCTGCATAACACAGAGTATTATCAAATTAAATTGAGCACTAGTTTACTGAAATGAATTTTACAATCATCCTTTTCTGATCTCGAGTAATTCCATCCACACAGTACTCTAGATACTGTGGAAATTAAAAGTGTCCCTTTCAACAAGCTCTCGATAGTGAGATTGAACAATATTCTAACCTTAAGTGGCACTGATTAGTGAATAAGAGATAAATGTGATGATATAATTTATATGTTCAGGAAGCTAAGAAAGTAGGAGTAAATTCTTTGTAGTTTTGTTTATATAATAGAAATAAAGGTTAAGCACTTAGGATGAATATAAATTTCAATGGAAATATTGACAGTATAATTCCTAACACAATAGATATCAATAAGCTTAGAAGAAAATGAAGCTCAAGAGACTTTTTTAAAATATAGAAAAATGGACGAAAATTTACTAAGTAGTTCAAGAAAGATGAATGGAATATATAGAAATAATGGTCATAAAGTAATTATTAGAACTACCTTTATTTTTATATGCTTTATGTATATGTACTTTGGAGACAATCAGAGAGCACAGTAAGCACTCATTCAAACACTAGATGAATTTTCATGAAGGAATAAATAAAATGAATTATTCAAGTTCTCTAAGTCTCTTAATCTCCTGAGCAGTAGAGATGGAGAAAGAAATATTAAAAAGGTTAGATTCTGGACCTACAGTTTAAAAGCATATACAGTTTCTTGTTAGTAATATTTTACCATTTTCACTTTCCCTCATGTAGTCTATAGCAGCTAAAATTATAAGAGTTTTACCTTTGCTACGAAATTTAGTTTATATGTCTCTTGTCAGTAACATAAGTGGCTAGTGAGTTCACATGAGTTTATACCAGAAAAATTAGTTTTACATAGCTTGGTCAGAAATCCTTTCGCTCTAACAGCCTGTAAGTTTTTTCTTGTTATCACAATGTTTTATTAGGACCTAATTTTTATTAGTCATTGCAGACATTGTATGGCTCTCAGCAGCAATTTCTATTTTAGATAACTCCGTCTTCCCCCCACCCCGCCGCCCCCACCCCCCGCAGTTTCTGGGGCTATTGCAATTACTTTCAGACCTGAAGGCTACACTTCATATTAAAGTCTCTGAATTATGTGAGTGGAATGATCCCCAGTGACAATTTATTAAGAGTGAGTCTAAGTAACATCTTTTCTGTCTGTTTCTGCCTTCAACAGGTCCCTTCAGAATTGCAATTCTCATCTCTTCATAGAAAGTTTATACTCTTTTGTTAGAATAGTGGTAAGAAAAAACCCTCTCAATGATCCTTTGCCTCTCTTAATTTCTGAATTTTCTGAACTTTGTCTATGTTTCCTCAAGATTTTGGCTCTGACTTTAAAAGCATTATTAATCATAAAAAAAAAGAGAAGTGACTGAAGGAACGACTCATTTAATAATGAACAAACCATTATTGCTTTTCTTTTCAATAGGAAATATTGCTGTCTTTGAAGCATCTCAACAATGTTCTCCAAGCATCATTCAAAAGACTCTTCTCTACTTATAATAGGAGGTATCTGTGCCCATGCTTCTATGTCCACCTTTCTTAAACTCCTTCAAGTTTATCACTGAAAAGAGCACAGATATATATATATAAATATTTTTAAAGGATGCCAGTCACTGAAACTAAAAAAAGTAATATCCATTAAAAAGAAATTTTATGTGCTCGCTAGACATAATGCAGACAAGAGAACTATAGCTATATCTTGAACTTTCATATGAAATCATTTATTATAAAACTGTGGAAGAGGAATCATAAGACTTCAGCATAAAATTATTTCTATTTTCAGATGACTTTGCTCTGCCTCTAGAAAACAGGCCATTTCCTGGGTGAAGATGGGGACACAGGAGAATAGAAGATAAAGGAAAAAAAACCTAGAAACTACTAGTTTATTCTGAGATGTAACTTACTCTGTATAACTAATCCAGACCCACAAATAATTCCTACCATCTAGATTCTATTTCCACATTTGTTCCTAATATAGAATTCAAGATTTCTGTCTAAATATTTTACCTACAAAAGTGTAGCTATAGATAAAGTTAGTTTTTAAGGTTGAAGGTCTGATATGATTTGTCTCTCAGACACCTTGTCTCATTGCTTAATCTAAAGTCAATCTGTTGAACTATATCATTTATTTACTCTAATAGTGAGATGAGGCAAACAATGACAAATCTAAGAGAGGAAGAGAGAGACAAATAAAAAGTACAACTCTATTATTAAGGAACACAGAGAAGCTAACCTAAACTGCTAATTCCTAGAAATTCTCAATTGAGAAATATCTATTTTACCACACCCTGCAACTGAGAAGAACCATTCCACAGAATGAGAGTTAAGCTGATGTCATTGAGAGATAAAGAAACAAAGAACACAAAGCTATTAGAGAAGTCCACTTTTTGATCCACAAAATCATTTCCTTAGACTTGTCTGGATCTGATGCTTTTCTCCCTTCAGGTACTCTAAGATAGAGACAGCCTCCTTCTTTTATATTCATATATAGAGAATAGGACCAATATACATTAACTGAGACAATCAGAAATGAATTATTAATTTTTTGCAAGAGATGTACAAATAAAAAGTTCTTAAAATTTAAAGTCTTTTTATTTATTTATTTTTTCTCAATGAAGTTTACTTTTTTCACCATTTTCTCACATGTAACTTTGCCCTCTTCAAAGTTTAAAGGATACAGTTTTCTGAAGCCCATACAGTGTTTTTTCTCTCTCTATCCCTTACCTTTATACCCAGCCCTGCATGTTTTTTTTCACTATAAGTCCCTGATAACTTTTTTTTGTGTGTTAGAAGTATTTATGTGTATGTGTGTATATATATATATGTATATATATACATGTACATATGTATATATACACATATATCTGTATATGTGTATATATACACATATGTATATGTATGTGTATATATACATATACATATACACACACATATACATATACACACACATATACATATACACACACACATACACATGTAAGTATGTATTTAAATGTCATATGTATGTCATTATATGTATGTATGTATGTATTTAAATGTCATATATATGTCATTACATATGTCATATGTATTATTATGTATTATTAACATATAATAAAATAATATAGTATATTGTAATTATGTTATAATTATAATTATATATGTAATATGTTATATTTATAAATATTAACTACATATATCATATCTCTCATATTACAGTTCAAGTAGAGAGACTGAAACATCAATCCCATTTCCTGTTCAGTTAGAAATGGTGCACAAATTTGAAGAGTGCCTGAAAATGTGAAGAATATTTGTTTTCCAGGCGAGTGAAACTAGGTGTTGCAAAGCCAAGACTTGATCATCCCTTCACATTAACTGTCAGGGTGCCTTGTGCATAAGGGACTTTCAAAATATTTCTTCAATACATGTTCATCACTAAAAATGTATTTCAAAAATACAAGTCATTAAAAGAAATAAAATAGTACACAGTTTAAATTTTGAACTCCACCAACCCAGCCATCTCTCTGTATACTGCAGTAAGAAGATATTTAAAACTGCAAATCCTTTCCCTACAGGAAATCGCAGTCACTAGACAATTTTATTTTATATTTTGTTGTAAAATAAAATTTGGTTTTCTGAGATCATTTAGTAATTATTATTTAATGTTTTTATATTCTATTAGTAAATCTCTCCACACTCCCACACCCCAAAGATGATGTATGTAATTTTCCTGTACATCTATCTTTTATGCCCTCTCAAAGACAAAACTCCTGATCTTGAATATTAATGCCAAGTCATGTAGTAGGATAAACATGTCATTAGCATAAAAAAATACACACTTCTTTTTTATTGAAAATTCATTTTATGACAGAAGAAAGCTAAAATTTGCATTTAAATAGAGACTATTCAAGTAAAATATTTCACTAGAGTCTTAAAGTATATGATTTTAATAAGGTTGATAAATTCAGTCACTATCATAGATTTTTTAGAAAAAATTCAAGGAGTGAAGAATTATTTTTCATACTAACAACCTTAAAAATAGATAATTTCTTTGCTCAGGAATTTGTATCTGTATTATGTTTTATATAAATAACCAAGTCATCTTTCAATATTCGTCACTTTTCAGTATTTAAAGATTTAAAATATTAAAGGTATGGTTAGATTATTCTTTGTGCAAAAATCCTAGGTGTGACTAACCTGTATTAAAATCATTTATTGAGCAGTCATCTCCTGGGGATTTTGGGGAATTTCTCTTTTAGTGAGCTGTGTTACTCTGCCGTATCTGAAAGATAAAGTTTCTATTACAAACTACGTCTTGGGCAAAACCATCACTATCCGATTGATGTCAATTAAAAATGCAGCCTATGACAGTAATTCTGAAATTTTACAAAGCTTAAAAATTGTATGTGAGTTTACAAAAAACAACAACAATTTTTTTTAAAAAATCAAAATCTAGAGATTCTGATTCTAATTTGAATGGAGCATTGACAGACCACCCCATTAATTGTGATGCCTGTTATCTGCAGAAATAGGTATGCTGGGTGGTAATGGATGATGCTAAATAACAAACATATTATATTTAGTCTTGTGTTGACACAGAAGTGTAAATTGTTAAAACAGGCTCAGGTAATGATAATTCTTACCTAACACCAAGCTTGATTAGTAATTTAAAGGATTCAAACAAGAACCAAACACAAATGTAGGATTTTCTTTTGGAGACGCTAGCAACAATTAATCATGGAAAAAAAATTATTTCTCTTGCATTAGGTCTTTGTTTGGTATTAAATTAAAAGAAAAATTCTGAATAATTTATGCAAAAAACATAGTTCACAAAAGAAGCTGTTTGAATTTGGGCTTTCCAGTTTTATATTCTTTTAGTTACATGAATAAAACTGTTTAATTATGTCCCATTCTCCTGACATTCATGCTATGAAAAACTATAATTCTAAAGTTCTTTATAATAAATAATCTACAGAAACCAAATATATCCTGGTAAAATTATTTACTTAAAAAAATAAAAAACAGGGACGTGTTCTTTACCATTAGCATATTGACGAGAGGTTTGGTCCAGATTATAAGTGTGTTTATGAGAAATTCTACTAGAGGCCAGTCATTCTTATTTCATTTTCTCAAAGAAAATTTTCATCTCCAAGAAGAGAATTATGGGCTTGCTGTTAAATCTTTTCTTCTCACCTCTGCCCTTAAACTGATAGTAAAGCACCTCATTTTAGTAAGAAAAAAATTCTATTTTATCTCTGTAAATATCTATATTACATCCATATTTACTTCTTAAAGTCTTGAAAGAATAATTCATATTACATGTTTTTATATAGACTTTTTCCATGATTACATATATACAAACACATATATCCTTTTCCTTAAAGCAACTACTATAACTCACTAGCAGAAACTTACATGAATATGAATTTGAATTTGCACCCCTTTCATTATACCTAAACACACTTCGTGCTTTGACAATATTTATTCATTGTATGATAGAGTTAATGGCTTACTTACATTTTGAGCACTAATACATTTTTCAAGTCAAAGTGTCTTTGAATTAGAAAGAACCTGACTTTAATTAACCTTGTATAGTATTTCCTATAAAATGTTCTAATAAGTTCTGTCTTAACAAATCCATGGGATAAATATTTAGCAAAGTGGATCTACCCTAATATGCTCAATGAACTTGAAGCATTTCTCCTATCACCAATCACCTTCTGCTGAGTGAGTGAATCCAATGAAATACATAGGATAACAGAGGAGAAAAAAGTGCCTGGGAATCTCATAGTTTAATGACAAATTTCTGAATAAGTGAAAGAGAAAGAAATTAAAACAAACTTTTCAATTGCACTCCAAAGTTTATCAAGTTTCTGAACTTATACATTTACTTAATCCTTACAATAAGCTTATAATATATTATCAACTTTATTTTAGAGAAACTGAATCTTCAGGAATTTAATTAACTTCTGTAAGCTTGCACAACAAATAATAGAAGTAAAATTGAGTTGGGGGTTCTCTTAATGCCTAAACCAGCCCTTTTTTCCAATGTGTGCCTGTGGAACAGTATTATGGTCAAGGGAAGTTCTGGAGAAGCGCCTGGTAAATGAAGTCTGAAAAATGTCAAAATAAACAAACTACCCTATATTTCTTAAATATAAAACTCATAACTTGCAATGTACTATCCCATAAATTAAATCTTGCAAAGGGGAATATAGATTTTAATATTTACCAACTTAATTTAACATTGGATTTTCTCTATGGCATATGGAACTCTGGAACTAGGGTTCCTCATAATTCTGTCTGAGAAATGCCTTCTGTTTCTGTACTCTGTATTTAGGTTCTAAGTATCAGAAAAAGGACTATATAACTGACTGCACTGGAATTATGGCTGGAAAAACACCTCTACTTGGGAGAATTATCTGAAACCCATGATGAATAATTTTTTAAAATTAATTTTAGCTCTAAGAGGAAACTGGGAATCAATATGGTAATAATGCTACTGCCCTTCTGCCTTTTGCTGATGCAAATGAAAATATAAAATATTTGTGAAAATAATGCGAGTGACATTGAAATAACCCGAATCTTCAGACTCAATACTGAGAACCCAAAATACCAAGGTTTAGGGTGAGCATAGCTAGGGCTCCAGTGATGAGCATTTAGAACAATTATTGTCCAAGTTAGTTTTGTTATTCCTGATACAGGATTTTTAAAAATGGACCACTCTTTTATCTCAGACTGGGGTCATTTTCTTGAGCTTCTCAAAGTTTTCTTTTTTTTTTAATTTAAAAAGAAAACAATTACTGCAGTATATTGTACTAAATTATATCTAAAAATCCAAAGCGTTTCTATAGCAAATTCTATTTAGCTGTCTTAATATCCTGTTTTAATAAGGGTTTCATCAGCGAGATAAAAAATTAAATGTTTGCCAGAGTGATGCATTAATAACTCAAAACCTTTAATTATAGCAGTGCCCAATTTAATTAAACACTATACTACGAACTGTCTGCCTTCATATCATGAACCCCTGTGTTGAATGGTTTATAGCTTAACTATTAAAAAAAAAGTTGTCCCATGTTTCAGAATATGATACAAGTTCTCCACTTATGAGAGAATGATCTTTGGTATCAATTGGGAGAATAAAACACCAACTATAAACTCAATATTGCAATAAAGGCACAATTTTTATTTTATTAAAGATAATTCTTTACAATTTCCTGAAGGTTACTACTAATGTAAATTTCAAGTAACTATTTTAAAAATGAAACAAATTGAAAATAAAAAATGGAAGATGAATGAAGTGTCCTATGTGAATTTCCTTTGACACAAAGATGGAGAACTGAACTCAAGTTTTAAGAAGCAAATGAATAGGCATCTGCATATTCAAATACCAATGAATTATTACTCCTCAGAAAAGGCTCCTAAATTCTCCTCTTTTTCCCCTCTTATTCCATGACTAATACGGGGTTCAGGAGAGCTTATTAAAAACATTGTTTGTTTTCTGTCAGAGTATCTTATTCAGTAAATCTAGTTGAGGCTCAAGAATTTGAATTTCTAAAATGTTTCCAAGTGTTGCCAATGCTGCTGCTGCTGCTGCTGCTGCTGCACCAGAGACCTCACTTTGAGACACAATGGTGTAGAATAAATAGATTAGACTCCCTTATAGGATATTAATGGAAACATATATGGACAAAAATGGAGAAAAAGCAGAGAGACAGAGACAATAAGAAAAAGATAGAAGTAAAAAAAAAAAAATGTTTTTGCCTTTGTCCTGGGCTCCTAGGAAGTAACCTCTAAACACTTGGGATTTCTGAGTAATAAGAGTTTCTCTTTTATTCATGGTGGGCCCCTCTGACCACAACTAATAGTTTATACTAATGAGATGATGCAGTCTGTACAGCAGGTCTTAGGTGGGCTGGTCATGCCAGAAAGACTAACCACGTGATTTAGGGTAGAGCATTAGGTCAGAGGTTTCAGTTGACTTAGAGATTGAGTCTGACCCTAATTTCTTGTAGTTGGTGGTCAAACTCTTGGACAGAGCTGGTATTCTGGAGGACTATGCCTTAAACCTCAAAGTTTAGCTAATTTTGGGGGATACCGAGAAACACTGACTGTAAGATGCCAGGTAAAGCCATGAATGCCCCAATTTTACATATATCTCAAATAAGAACAATTTTACTAACAATACTATCTTTTCTTCATATATTGTTAATAGCCCTATCAACATAACTACCCCGCCTAAGAGACAAAAGAAAACATAAGTGTAGACTTTAGGCCTACCATTTTCATTATGCTAATTTAATCTCTTTTCTAGATTTCTACATATCTCAAAAGCTACCACTCTATGTCATGTAAATTCAGATATCTATGCTTTAAACTTCTCATGATTTGAGGAATATTTGAAGTTTTGTAGGGCTCAGTAACACAACATCAAAAATCTTAGCATCCATTTCACATATTAAAAGGTAAACATTCCACTCCCACATATTTTAATCCTAAAAGCCTTTGCCAGCTGCAAACAAGGTACGAAAATGCCAGCAGAATGTTTTTTTCTTTGAGATCAGACAGGCCTTATATAAGAAAAAAGGAAAACCTGTTTAATTCTCTTCATTTCTTTATAGGCTATGGTGGAAGATGGAGGTGGAGAGAAGACCCACTAACCTGAGGAATTAATAGAGAAAAAAATGTTAAATTTTTTCTCTCTTCTCAGTAGAGTTCGTTATATTGCTTAATCTTTAAGTACCTGGAGAATAATATTGTGTCTCCAAAATGAAAAAGCCGAGGTTCAACAAATAATTGTCATTGATGCAATTATTTTGAAATTTAAAGTATTAATGATTTGTAACATGTGCATTTCCCCCCCTGAGTACTTTATATATACATCATGTACTTAATATGAATTGTAATTTTTTTCTTTAACTACAGTTTTTTAAACTGGATTAAGAATTCTATATATAAATTCAACAAAGAATTCTGCACTCTGTATGCAGGGCTATGTGCCAGGCTTTGGGGATAAAAATATGAAGAACAAATGACAGAAGAGTTCTGCACTGGAAAAGTACAATCATGACTGTAGCAGTTTCTCTTTAGCATGGTAATAGCATATTTAATTAAAATTCCCCTTATACTTAGCACTCAAAAATATTGTTTTTCTGCTTCAACTTTCTAAAGTTTTAAAGTTTATACAAATATAAATATATTTCTAAGCATCTTATTCAGGTAGAATATTTCCAATGAAAACATACAAGGGAGAGCTTATACCTTCTAAAAATAACTTATCTAGGGAAATTCCTCTGCAATTTAAATATACAACATTATTTCATTTCATAAAAAATAAAAAGAAAACAAGAATATGTGCATTTTTTTCCAAAGGAAAAATGAGTATCAATAGAGAGTTCATACACATAAATAAATAAACATCTTTTATTATCTTGCATATTCTGAAACTATTTGATCACAATACTCTTACTCCTTTCCACCAAAATTCATTCTATTATTTTTGTGTTTTATATATATTTGGTAATTTAAATCACATTAGTAACATTTACTGAAATTTTATTATTAGAATAAAAATACTCTTATTAGAATTAAAAATACAGAGAAATTCAAGGTTAAGAAACAAAATATAAAGACTCAGGAACTACTTAAGATAGTGGACTAGAAAGGCTGGACAACTAAATGTACTGACCTTGGCTAGAAAAAAGTAGCCATTAAAGACATTACTGATAGGACTCAAGAAGTTTGAATGTAAATTTTTCGATACTATTGTTGTATTTATGTTTAATTTCCTCATTTTCACAACTGTACTGTGGTTATTTTTTTAATGTTTCTTATTTTTGAGATATAAACATTAAATTATTTGGGAGTAATGGGGCTCAATATGTCCAAATAACTTTCAAAAAAATCAAAAACAAAACTATTTACACAAATACATGTGTACATGCAAATATATGTTTTTGTATTCATATACGGAGAGAATAAAAAATAAAAATGGAACAAAATATAAACAAAACAAATGGGCTATTTTTGGAGAATCTGTAAAAGTTAAATGGGAGTTTCTTATAATTCTAAATTTTTTAAGTTTGAAGTTATATCAAAATAAAGTCATTTAAAAAATGCACAATTGTGAGAAAAAATAAAATAATTTTCTTATTTTGTTTATAGTAAAAATTTTTCAGAAATCTTAAGAATCAAAAGATTTTATTATATATTAAAACATGTTAATGTAATTTATCATATAGAATTTTTATTCTAATTAATTTAAAATTATAAACTAATTTCTAAAAAATTTTAATAATACTATCTAGAATCATAGCCTCTCTCAATTGTACCGCCAATTCTCTTTTTTTTATTTTACAACAAACCTTGCCAATATTTTCTAGGGGAGGATGTTATGTTATTGAGAGTCATGGGCAACTCTGGCATATACACAGATGGATAGAAGTATAAATTGACTGCCTCTCTCACTCTCACGCTCTCTCTCTCTCTCTCTCTCACACACACACACACACACACACACACACACACACACACACACACAAATAGATATTATTGATGTGGTGTGTTGAATATGACAAGCTTTTCCTTATCTTTCACACCTAGTTTCACACCTAGTGCAAGTATGTTCTTATTTGTAAGAAATAGACAGTGACTCATTAATTAGAGTGAATTTTTAAAAGGATTTACATAGCATTAAGAAAGACAGTAATCCCAAGGAAATTTAAATAATTTTATTGGATTAAAGCAGGATTTCATAGCTATATTTGACTAACCATGAATTCCTCAGCAGTCTTAATTTGCAATATAATTTGAATGTCCCAACATTAAAGCTGTTTAGATTTTCACTGTATTACTCTTCACTTTTCTTTTATTGTCTCACTTTTTTCTCTTCTGCCAGCAGTTGAAAAGAGACTATGCCACTATACATATAGTGTCTTTAAATAATTTCTCCTTCTTCTATCAAATGACCTTTTTATAGCTAGTGGATTTTTACCCCCTTGGAGCTGTGGATGTAGCAATTTTCATGAGAATAGGTTGAGGACTGGATATAGTATCTCATGATTACTCAGAATCTCATTAATTTTGCTTTTGAATTAAAAATAATTTGGAGAAAACAAAGTCTTGAATACCATGCTCATCTCATTTATTCAAAATGTTTATTACATTTAATAAAATTTAATAATTTTTCTATAATTTATTATGTTTATTCTCATATTTTCTTAGGTATTTAACATTTTCTTGCTATTTTGAACATTGATTAATTTTCGATTATATTTTCTAACCAATTATAGTTGGTGTAAAGAAAAACTGGTACTTTAAAATTAGCCATCAGATGGAAATTTCCCTTAGTGTTTCATATTTTAGTTGTTTTAAATAATTTTGGTTGTTGTTTAAAATAGGTATTCTCTATTATGTAAAGAAAGTATATTTGCAATTCTAATTGAGTTTAAATTTATATGCAAAATGAATGTTATATTTTCTCAGAAGAAATCTTTTTTGTTTGTTGAGTTAATGGCATTTTTTTCTCCTTTTACATTTATTTCATTGATTATATAAATTAATTTACTACAATTTGATAAACTTTATGTTTCTATTATAGTTCTCTTGTAATAATCATCTGTTATTATTCAGATGCTATATAAAATTATTTTTAAAATAATAATGAAAAAATTTTGTTATGTGCTAGACATATTCAAGAATTTGAACTATTTACATAAGTCAAGCAATATTATTATGCTCAATTTAAAGACATAAACTGGTACTATGAAAAGTTTACTGAGCTAACAAGTTAAATCAAATTGTCTCTGACTTTAAAGTCTCTACCACTTTTCCTAATCAAACTTCACTCCTTTCTTTAGATATGCTGCTGCCTCTTAAATATTCTTCAATGAAGCCAAAAGCCCACATAACTTATGAGAAAAAGTTAAGAGATAAGTACCATGTTATTTAAATATCTCTGCACTAAGAGAAAAGGAGTGTCATTTTTGAAATATAGTCAGTACTTACAGAAAACACTGGTATACCGGTATAAATGTTAAACAAATACAATACAAATACAGACCAATTTTACTTATGAATGTGGTTATAGAAATATCAAGCAACTACATCAAATCAACCTAAGACTTTTGATGTATATAGGATAGCAATTCTTTATAAATAAATATGTATAGTTGTTTTAAAATTACTACCCTGATGTCTTTAATTACAAACTTGGTTGAAGGAGTCTAACATTTACATGTAGAAAAATGTTGGAATTTTGGGGAAAAAAATTAGGTGTAACAAAGGAGGCTTTCTAATTATAATTTTTAAAAATTATTATAGCAGACAGATGGATAATTGGAATATAATAAAAAATAAATCAATATAAAATACTAGATTAATTTTTATAAAAAGTAAATTAGATTACTACCTCCTAGTTTACACAGAAATATTTGTAAGTAGATTAAATATTTAATGTGAGAAACTAGAACATCAAAAAATATCAAATAGATTGATCATAAAAAAACTATGTTAAACCAAAAATCTCATAAATTATGAATGAAATGATGATATCAGAAAACTTTACAACATACGTCAGCAGGAATTTTTCTCTCATTTTAAAAATAAAGCTTAAAAGTGAATTAATAAATTATGTAAGCTATAATTTTAAATATTCAAAACTTAAAGATATTAGTTTCAAAGAATATAACCCAAAGCATATACAATGTTAAAATTTATTATCAATGAAATAAAATGAAATAATTATATTTCATTATAAATTGGCAAAAATAGAAACAGTGATAACAGTGATAATAGTTCAGTGTTATTCAGACCTTTGGGAAATAGTTAACTGGCACATGGGTACACACAGCACTCTGTATATCTCATCACACATGGCTACCCCATGACTATCTCCTTGTGTGCATTCCCAAAGGTAGCAAGAATTAGCTCTGACAGACCACTAGTGAGCAGACATAGAAAGCCAGCATGAACATGCAACCAGAGAGAAACCATAAATTTGACCTTTATCACTGCCCTCGTGTAAGCAAAAGGAAGGCCATCAGTGCTTGGCTTGGTGCACTGAAAGATTCAGGAAAGGTATACAAGCTTAAAAATTTTGCCACATGGACCAAATGGATCTTACAGACATACATAGAAAAGTCAATACAATGGCATCAGAATACATATTCTTCTTACGTACAAATGAAACACTATTCTGGATAGATTATGTAACAGAACACAAAACAAGTCCTAGTGATTTAAAAAAATAAAAATCATACCAATATCTTTTGACCACAATGTTATAAAAGCCAAAATAAGGGAAAAACCGAAAATTCACAAATATGTGGACATTTAAACACACACACACACACACACACACACACACATTTTGAACAAATAAAAGGTCAAAGAAGCCAACAGGCAAACCAAAAAAACATCTTAAAACACAATGTATCAAAATTTATGGGATGCAGCAAAAACAATTCTAAGGGTAAAATTTATAATGATAAATATCAACATTAAGAAATAAAAACTCAAATAAATATTCTAACTTTATGCATTAAGGGAATAGAGAAAGAAGAACAAATTAAGCCCAAAGTTAGCAGAAGGAAAGGAATAAGATAAACCAGAGTAGAAGTTAGTAAAATAAAGAACAGAATATCAATAGAAAATATTAATGAAACTAAGAGGTGGTTTTGTAAAAAATAAAATTTAAAAACTTTTAGTGAAACTAAAAAAAAAACAAAAATTAGAATAAAAAATGAGACATCACAACTGATACCACAGCTATAAAAGGTATAATAAGAGAATACTATGAACAACTATATAAACCAATTATATAACCTAATAGAAAAGAATAAATTTTAAAAACATATAACCTACTAAGACTGATTTATGAAGATATGAAAGATCTAAATAGACTAGTAAGAACTAAGGAAATTAAATCTGTGTTTACAAACCTCCCAACAAAGAATAGTCCAGGAGCATATGGTTTCCTTGGTGAATGCTACCATTTTATTTAATTTTAAATAAAAATTAAAGCCAGTCTTTCTCAATCACTTTTGAAAAACTGAAGAGGAGAAAACAACTCCAAATTTATTTAATGAGGCCGGGATTATCCATGTTCTAAGCCAAATGAGGACACTACAGAAAAGAAATGACAGGCAAATAACTCTAATAAATATAGATGGAAAAATTCTCATCCAAATATACTAGCAAACTGAATTTGCTAGTATATTTGGGAGTTATCTTTGACATGCAAAAATGGTTCAATATATAAAAAGCAAAAAAATGTGATACATCACTTTAATAGAATACGATAAAATCACATGATCATCTCAATAGATGCAGAAAAAGCGTTTGACAAAATATAATATCCATTCATGATAAAAACTCTCAACTAAATGGGTTTAGAAGAAACATGCCTCAAAATATTAAGGCCATATGTGACGAGTCAACAGCTAATATTGTACTCAATGGTCATAGGTTAAAATTGGAAAGATGGTGGTCAAAGTATGCAAATTGCCACGTATAAGATGAATAAGTCCTGAAAATTTGTATTACATATTTGAAAGTTACTAAAAAAAATAGATCTTAAATGTTCTCACTACAAAAAAAGAAATGGTTATTATATGATACAGGTTACCCATTATTACAGTAATCGTTTTGCAGTATCTCATGTTACATACCTTAAATTTACACAATGTAATATGTCAATTATATTTCAATAAGGCTGAAAAGAAAAACAAAAAAAATAACGTTTTTAAATTACAAGAAGTAAAAAAAGACAAAAGACAAATTATGGTACATTAACAAATAGCTACTCAACTAGTATCTTCTAAAGGAGATAAATAATACTGTTAAAGTAATAGTTAATGACAGAAAATCTACTTGATAGTTTACTTTATCCTTAAAGATGCTTCAGACTTTTTTTGTTTTAATAACTTTCAACTTTTAATCAAAATGTGATGTATGTTAATTATAGATATTTTAAAAAATCACAGGTCAGCCTAAGGAAAATTTAAATCACGCAACAAAAAAATCACTGTAAAAATACAATACACGTATTTGAATATACATAGAAATACATATATATAGTCAAAATGCACAGAAATAGAAATTAGTAAGAGTTCAAGTAAAATAAACTAGAATAAAGGTTCAGTTTAAAAATATATTTTTTTGTGTTCAACTAGTCAACCATTTATTTTACACAAAAATATCAACATATATCACACTTTATAAAAACAAGAAAAATTTATGTTTGAAGTCATCGTTAGGATATAATTTGTGATTACACCCAAAATTAGTGTAATAATTGGGACAGGAGACTAGAAACCTTTACACTGGCATTTTTTAGAAGATGGAACAAATCATAAACTCCAGGTATTTGAAAAAGTTCTAATCTTATATAATTATATGTCAATACGATTGCCACTTTTCTTTTTAGAAAACCAAACTTTTAAGGTAGATTTATTAAGGAATAGTAACACAACAACAAAATCCTACTTAGAAATACACACACACACACACACACACACACACACACACACACACATTCATTCCCCCATTCTTGCCACATACCAGACCATTTCAAACTTGACCATTTTTATTTCTCTAGGAAAACAGAATTATGTATGGTCAAGTATGAAATGATCTGGTATGCAGCAGGAGTGGGGGAACAACCACCTGGAACTAAGAGTCAGGGCCTCTAAGGGTGGGTTTATGTGTTCTATAAAATAATAGTACAATTCCAAGCAATCATATCTTCTTTTCTCATTTCCATTTCTCATATACAGCATTGGTGTATTGTATTAGACACTTTTTGATATAATCTCTTTTCCTTTAGTTCTGCAATTTAATACTATCTTCCAGGTCTGTCAAACAGTTTAACTCATTTTATTTGTTCTCATACATAAAAAATATCATTTTAAATTGTTGAAAAATTGAAAAGTAATATTTACTGTATGGTCTAAATTTCTAAATATTAAATTATGTATATGCATACAAAAAATATTAACAATTATTTTCTGATGGTATAATTTAAAATATTTTTCTTCTTTGGGTTTATATATTTTTCTCTAAAAATCTTAACATATGATGTGGTGCTTGATAAGAAAAACATTTGTATGATAAACTCATATGTGGAAAGCTTAAGTAAAATGTTAGACGAATATGGTCAATTTAAAATAAAAAGTTAATGAGATTAGAAAATGTAATCATTAAATTCACACTCTATGCTACATTTGCTTGAAATGCTAAAAAAATACCAGGATGTCAATACTCTTTATATTTTGCTTTTTTGCATCAAAAATTGTATATGTATATTCATTTGAAAATTTTAAGAATGCAGATTGGACACTTTTACTCTTCTGTGACTATTTTCAGTTCTAAATAAGTGAGCTTTTTTTAATTCAGAAAGGTCATTCTTGTCAGGAGAGAAATAATTAGATTGTATTGCATTATCAAAAATGCTAGTTGCTTTGTAAAACGTTTTTTTGCAAAAGCTTCTATATAAAAATGGGATTTCTCCCCCTCGGGTTATATTTCACAAGGATTAAAAGTATTAGGTGTCTTTTGATACCTGCCATGAAAGTACTGCCTGGATTAAACAGGTCAAACTGGCTAATCTCCTACAGCTATTTCTAATAGTCACTATGCACAAGAATGATAAATGGGAGGTGTGGCCCAAATCTTCCCACTGGGAAGAGACTCCATCATCATCTAACACTGATGTAACTTCTTAAATGAAGGATTCAATATTGAGCTCATTTTGAAAATATGTCAAAGCCTTCTTTGCTCACTAAACCCTGTTGGCAGTTGAAATGCTGTGGTGGAAATGCTGCAAAAGTGACTCTAATAAGAGAAATTCATATTCTTTCCTTGAAGTTTAGGATGGTTAATTTTCTATACCTTTCTCTCCTTTAATATATCTTCTTAGAAGACTAATGACTGGTTTGCATATACATATTTTAATGTCTATTTATCAGCAAATTAATGATCAATTATTGGTTACCTTTCATTTTATTAGGGTATAAATTTATATTAAGAATAAAATATGCATCACAAATCAGATGAGCCAATGTAGCACACCGAAATATGATTAGCAATAAACAATCTTACAGATTACCACACGCTAAATCCCACTAAAAATAGAATCAATGACAATAATAAAATTCCAAAGAGTGAATATAAGAAAATATTAGCTGATGCAAACTTCATCAAGACTAATTTGGCCATATATATCAAAGGCTGAAATCAATATAATTCTTTGTTTCTGTATTGACCAATACTAGACTATTTTCCTGTCCTTATCTTAAAATGCTAAGGACAAGCAAATATCTGCTTTTAGAAGATAGGACAGTAAGCTACCTAAAATAGCTTTCTTATCAAGACTAATAGCAAGTTTAAGACTTAATTCAAGACCCTTACTTCACTTTGCAAACCAAGCCAAAACCACATTATAATAAACTTTAATCTCAACCAGTTCCACACATATCATATGACTCAGGTACTCAAACTCTATATTTTCACTTGCCCCCTTCTGAAACACTACTGACACTATGTCAAGTTAGTGGTCCCTCTTATTGTAGTTAAGTCTAATAAATTTAGCTTTGCTTAGTGAACAGCTTTTTCTGTTTGTTGGTCTTTTGGAAGGGCAACAGTCAACAGTATCAAAGCATTTGAAATATTAGATAAAAGATTTTATTTCCGCAAATTTATGTTTAGAAAAGGATCCTGAGTTTAGTCCATATATATGTTTATTATAAGAACGTTAACTGCAAGGCTGTTTACAATAGAGAAACAAATATATCTCAATAGTGGAAGGTTAATTTTAATTAGCATATTCATATGGTGGAATATCATAACATCATTAAGAAGCAAGTATTAAAAATAAGGTATATTGTATTATGCTCAAAGAGTAAAAAACTTATACTCAAAATAATTCTTGCCTTTCAGTCCACTCAAATCAATTTCTCTCCAATTTTATCCATATCTGTAAAGCTCATCAACATCTACCTTGTTGTAAAAAACTAGATAATTTTGTTTTTTTTCTACATCTTGTCTAAAACTTTATTCTGTGTTTTAATGAAGAAATATATCTGGTCACTTTTTTTCTGTATTCGTATTTTTTATTCTTTACGTTCCTTTCCAAGGTTACTGCAACACCTACTGGTCTTGTATTCTTAACTCTTAAATTAATTCTCAACACAGAAGCTGGTTTGATCATTTCCGAACGCAAATTAGATATTGCCTAACCCACTTCAACATCCATTCATTAAAACAGAAATAAAATCTAAGCTCCTGATTATAGTATAACATTCTCACATAATAATATAGGTTGATATAACTCTTTACTCTCCAACTTCATCTCTTATTCTCTAGCTCCACCAATCAACTTTATTGATTTAGTTTTGCAACTATATCATGCTCTTTCCCTACTTTAGAGCTTTACACGTGCTATTTCATTGGGAAGCAATGTTCCCTTATTTTCTAATCTTTTGGATATTGGTGGAGAAATTAAAAAAAAAAAAATTTCTCACAATCCAGAAATTGTATTCACAATGGTAATGGAGAAAGAAAATATTTTATTATTAAATAAACATTAAGAAAAATGAGATAGACATCACAAACAACCCTCTCAGAGATTGCAAAGACAAGAAAGTAATCTCACCCTTTTAAATAGGCAAGCAGATAGAATCCATGTATGTAATGGTAAACAGTAACTAGTCCTCGAGTAAGAGAAATTAACAACACCCCTGGCCACATATAGTTCATGCTAAATTTATCATGTAATTGGGGTGACAATCCATGTAAATTAAATCAATTTACCTGGAGAAAAAACAAACATACAAAAAATATTTATGTCTTTATGAGTGGAAGTAATTTTACAATTTAAAGCAAGATACCCACTAAAATTAGAGTCCTATCATCCCACAGAAACTAAGAGATAGATATTTACACTTTTAAGAGATCACTCTCAGGTCCTTGAGGAAGCTATTCCAAGGTCCTGAAGTTGAAAGGATTATTTATTTTCTAAAAGATATATTGCAAAGAGAAAGAAAAGGTACTTAGTATGAAAAATAATATTTCAAAGTTGCTTCAAAATGGAATTGGAGCTGCTATCCCAGAGGGCTTACTTTGTAAGTCTTATTTCTCAACCTTTGTAATGTTTAAATTGTGCAAATTGCCTTCAGGCTGGGCAAAACCACCACTGTATTTCAAAAAAATTTTGCAAAGCTAGCAGGAAAGCAGACATTGTGACTACTGAATTGAAAATTAAAGACATCCTTAGAATTAGCACCTCCATGTGCAGATAAAAAGTAACTGACAAAAATTCTTTCCCTGACTTACTAACATTTGTAGAAATTCCTTCATGTAATTATCTCCTTTCTCTTTCTCATAAAAAACTTGCCTTCACCTTCTAATCAGAACACTATTTGAGTTTATGTGTGAACCAGTGCTTCCCAAATAGCTCTTCTTGTGGATCTCAAATTAATGTTTTTCGCTTCACACTTTGGCCTTTTATTTTTAGGTTAACATTACATTTACATGTTTTTTAAGGTAACTCTCCTGACAAAAGTAGAGGGAAACTCTTCTCTTATTTTCAACAGGACATATGTCCCTTATTTTTAATTTGCATTTGTCCTTAACAATATCTTCTTGGTGGGATGGTTATTTCTAAGTACAGGTACTATCTCAAATTGCCTTCTTTTCTCCCTGTTTCTCTATTTCCCTTTATAAACTTCTAATTATCTTTTTCTTAATTTGTTTATTATTTATAGTTCCCAAAAGAAATTCCATTGTCTTCCTAGATGTTCAAGTACCTATGCATCAAAAAATAGAAAGTACATAAAGATAAATTTGAGAAAGAATGAGAGAGATCTAAAAATTGAAAACTAAAAAAAAAAAAAAAAACTGTGCTAAGAGAAATTGAAGAAGACCTAAATAAATGTAGAAATGTACTCTTTCCATGTGTGTGAAGATTCTAAATTATGATGGCAATTTTTTCTGGAATTATCTATAGATTCAATGAAATTCCAATGAAAATTCAAACAGCTTACTAGTAAAAATGATAAACTTATCCTAAAATTCATGCAGATATCCAAAGAACTGAGAATAGTATTAATGACTGTGAAAATGTTGAATGTTTAATATTGCTAGCTAGGTGTATAGTATGCTTAAAAATAGCTAAATTGCTATTTCTGAGCTTAAAATACCAGCCTCAACTCTGAAGATACATTTTTAACTATGTGGCCCTGGGAGAGTGTTTGTTTTGTTTTGTTTTGTTTTTACCTCCCAGGCTTTATTTAAATTAATGTTTTGTAAAATCAGTATTCTATTTCCTAATCTCTGATTATGTCTTTCAAAGATTATTTCTGCATAGGCCACTAAAAAAAGGAAGGGATTTTACTTTCATTGAAGAATTAACTTTATTTAATCTCCACATAAAAGGCATCTCAATTGCATATAGCTAAATACGTACGTAGTCTTTCTTCTTTCCTATTGATTTGCTATGAATCTCTAAGTAACTATTTCAAAATGGTCTATATTCAATATAATTTTCTTTTATTATAAATATGTTAGAAAATTTTTACAATTTATATTGTTCTTAAAATACAATCCTAATCTTCTAATTTAAATATCAATTAAAAGTCAATCATTACATTGTGAAACACTCAAGTTTTTGGTTTGTATATTTTAGTAACAAGATCATTTATCCAGCATCAAAAGAAAATCAATATCTCTGTCTCTCTCTTTGTCTCTCTGTCTCTGTCTCTGTCTTTCTCTTTCTCTCTCTCTGTCTCTCTCTCTCTCACACATGCGTGCACACACACACACACACACACACACACACACACACACACACACACACAGAAACACAGAACTCTCCACAAATTGTTCAGGTCAGGAAGGAGGAGACAATGCCACTTTCTCTTTACTGACCATTATTGATGCCTGGCAACTATTCAGAAGAGAAATGGTCTCTTTAACATTGACTAGTATGAGTTTGATCTTTCTTTTAAAGTTCTTGAGAATACTATTGCTACCTCACAAAGAAGGGCAATCTTTTGTGATGTGTTGAAAAAGGAAGAGAATACTTAAAGCATAGACAGTACAATGCCTGAAAAAACTCTATTCACAGCACAATTAAGCTGGGGGCCATGTCTTCTAACACAGTGCAGCCAAAGTTACTGCAAAGCTTTCTAGAATGGGGATCAAGGCAGGGCACACCTTGAAAACTGACCCTCTTTCTGTGTGTTGCTTTTAAGTTGTACTTCCTCTAGGAACACTTCCCTATTGCCTTCCCACTTCACTTTTTCTGTATTCTGATTTTTCTTTTCTGAGTCACATAGTATAATATTATGTGCCACTTTTTTCTACTTTTAATAGATTATATGTGCATGATTGGGAGGTTCATTATGCACAGATAAAGTACTTAAAATTTTAAAGATCTTTTAAATCTTTTTTATATCTCACTATACTTATCTATTGGCTGAGAATATCTAATATGTTTACTAAATTAATTTTTTAAATACTCTCTAAACTTCTATTTCCCCCCATGATATCTTGGCAGAGCATTAAGGCCCTATATTATATTGAATATTAATATTTATAAGAAATCAAGAAATCTTATCTCTGTCTACCTAAAGATATTTTATTAAGCGAAGAGCCTAAAGATGTCTCTTTTATCTGTGAGAAACTTCTCCCAGACTATTTCACAATGGGGATTCTCCATGGGTTAGCCCTATTTACATATTATTTAGCAGGCTTTAAATCGATTATATATTTGCTTCTCTCTTAGACCCTCTTGTGCCAGAAGAAGCAGATTGTATAATGGAAATGAAATTTGGTTCTAAACATTTTTTAATGCTTTATTTTGCTATTGAGTATATATTTAAGCATTTGCTAAAAATTAAATGTGTCAAATAGAGAAAACAAGTTTTACATTGAAATAACTATTTAACCAGTTGATATTTTATGGAAAAGCACATTTCTGTTTGCATGAACTAGAAGAGTGATTCTTAATGAGCCACTTAAAGTTCAGAAAATATGCCTTCAAGTTTTCTAGACACTACCTGTGAATAGGATTCTACACGTTATACCCACTTCTAGAGAGTAGCTCTGCCTTTGTTTTTCACTGTAGGTTTTTGTGCAGTGGGTGGACTAAAACACTGGGTTCCTATTAATAAAATATTTATAAAATATTTTTGTACAATTATTTCTTTGGACTTAGAAAATGGATTTTTGTTTAATATGTATTTACTTTTTTTTCTCTGAAAAAAAGCTTTACTCTATGTCCTAAAGACAAATAAGCATTTCCTTTTATAAAATAATTTTTGAATACTATTTTTATTAATCAAACTTACTTATTATTTATTATTCACACTTTTAAATGTTAAATAAGTAAGATAATTAAATCAATAAAAATAAGTACTGGGTTAGTTTTAAAATATATTTCACATATTTTTTTTCCAGGCTATTAAAACATGTTACATTTCCCTTTTTCTCTTGATGGGTTCTCCATATTGTTTAGTCCTCCATTTCTTTTTTCTGTGATTCATCCAAAGTACATGAAATTGAGCCAGTAAAATAAATCTTTAAATTCTCAGTTAATACCATTGTAGCTTGTGCTTTCTAAATTTAGATATTCAATTTTACTACTACATCTGAAATAAGATTAGTCAATTGACTATTTGATTATTTCAAGTTTGATAGTATTTACTATAGTTGTATTTGCTCTTTCACAAGTACTTAAGAGAGATATATATTTACTAGTGATAAGTGTAGAACCAAAGTGACTCCATCTTAAATACAAACCCTTCATTTTGAGCTTAAGAGGAATTCCAAAAAAAACCACCAACTGGCTAAGAGTCATCCCAGCCAGCAATTGGCCAATAAGAGACCTCTTAGAAATTATCTAAAAATTCCACCTGCCAAGCTCCCTGTCCCAGGGTTTTTTTTTTTTTTTCTTTTTCTTTGGTGTGAAACCTAAACCAATCCCTTTAAAGAATCCTGTAACACGACTGCTTGTGGTTTTACCCTTTAAAAACCCTTTAGAATTGTATGTCAGGGCCGATACCTCCACTGCTGAGTCAGTGTATTCGGCCCTGGCTCGAGCCTCTCTCTTGTTCTTGCATCGGTGTCGGCTCCTTGGTGCACGTGGAGGCTCGAAGTCGGGTATAACAATAAGTGTTTTCTTTGAATTTCTAATAGAGAGTCTCCATTCCACTTCAAATGGAATAAGACTCAGTAAGTAATTCCCTTGGGGAAACTTCATTTTCCAAGTTTTTTGGTTACCATGTAGAACAGTTGTGACACTATCCTATCACTTGGTAAAGATCTATTCAGAATGTAAATACAATTATTATTTGAATGCAAACTGTGTTAGCTTCACTTGTGTGGCTTCTTCATTCTCTTTATTTTGCATATATATAATAACTTTCTGCAAACCTTTAGTTATTAACTTTAAAAATTAAAACAATATAGACACATTATATGGTCAGTAACATTCAGAAAATAAAATTTTGTTATTTAGTGTGTTAAACAAAACGAATTAAATAACTTCAGAACAAAAGACTATCCTTTAAATGTAATTAGTCTAACTTTATGAACATTTCATTACTTGTTTTTATTCATCGTATTTCATTACATACTGTTACGGAGCACACCCGGACAAGATGACCTCAGAGCCGAATTAGAATCAAAAAAAATTTTATTACGAATTTAAATCCGGGCTCAAGCCTCCACTGACGCATCAGCGAGAACAAGAGCCCTGATCCTTAGCATGAGGTTCCTTATATTAGGTTTATGGCGGGCTAACTTGGCGCGCCCGGGACAGGTTGCAGTTCCTTATTGACTAACCATATGGCCTGATTATGGCCTGACCTTTAAGCAAGCAAATAGGTCTGGGTGGAGAATTCCAGCCCTTGGTCGGAGGGGGTTGCAGTCTACCTTGCTCGGGGAATTTAAAATTTTCCATTCCGCCACCTTAGATCTTACTTACATCGCCGTCTTAAATAAATAAGTTCTCATGACCCATTACAATACCATTGTAAATTTTATCATGAACAGAGCATTTATTTCTGAAACAGATATTAAGGATCACTGATCTAGAGTAATGATCTCTGAAGTCATGTGTAAGTCAACCAAGTGATGTGTATGGGAATGCATCAGTGTGTTAGGAAATATATTATAACTGGAATTTATATTTAGTTTTTAAACTTAAAACTTTGAATTTTTTGATTCAAAGAATTGTATATTATACACAGTATAAGGTACACAAAGATAAATTACATGAATGTAATTTATAAATAAATAAGTGCCGGAGCCCACTGGCTAAGATCGAACAGTTCCTCAGAGGGGGAGTAAGGATTGAGAAAAGAAAGAAAAAACAGAGACAAAGAGAGACAAAAGATAGATTCTGGAGGGCTAACAGTAAATACTACACCCTGAGTTTATTAAGAACAGTATATTTATACCCTTGGAAATGCATGGGAGGGAAAACCCACAGATATTCTAACAATTGCTGACATTTACATAAGTTTTTCTCACAACCTCTTTGATCCTGTTCTCTGTCTCCCATTTTATTCTTTACATTAAACCAAACTTCCTCCTTCTGCATAGAGCCCACCTGCTCTGCAAACTTCTAGCTTGCAGGCAACTTTAATCCTGTCTGCAAGACAGGTAGCAGAAACGGCTCCCAACAAATAAGTAAAAATATATTGGAAATAAGACTTGATTTTTTTTTAACTGGTAAGATATACAATTAAGTAATTGTAGTATATTAATATGGTGGATTAGTCTTCACGATTCTCATGTTCTAGTCTAGTGATTTTATTCTATGCTGATAGGAAATCCAAAAGCATTAAATAACTTTGAAAGAAGATAGAAAAGAAGGGAGATCTTTCAGTTCCTCTTCATGTCTACTTCGTTTTATACCCTAAATAATTATGTCTGTTTTATAGAATGTGCTTTAATATTATAATTTATGTTAGAAAACATTCCAACAATAATTTAAAAATATTATTATAGGCCACTGTTATAAGGTAATCTGACATTGTCATTTTGAGCCAGTAAAAACCATGTTAACTACAATGATAGGGGAAAAAAGGAGACAAGCCCTGCAAATAGTGCCTTACTCCTGGTTATCATAGGTTTCAGAGATCTCTCTATTAGTAAATAAAAATTAACAAATTTAATGGGGAAAATATATTCTATAAAATGCCAGATGGTGCTATAAAATGGAGCAGTTAACAAAAGTTTCTGAAATATTTGAACAACACATTGACCTTTAAGAGAATATAAGATTAGGACAAGTGGAACACAAATAGAATGAATAGCCAGTTTTATTGTCAGGATAAAGGTGGTGAAATAAAGACTCAAAGGTTTTTGATTCTGAAAATTCCTCTTTTTGTTAAAATATTTTGCTTCTCTATTACCACTTTAAAATAAATATATACATAAAATAAAGTAATATAAAATCAGAAAAATTAGAGGAACAATAACTACCAAACCAGTGGATATTATTTTATTGTTTCTTAAGATTTACAAATAATTGCGTATAGTAAATGTTGCAGATTAAAAAAGTTGAATAATTAAGTTTGTCGAAGTTGCAAGTGTTGGGAGCCATTCTTGTTGAATGCCCTACAGACAGGGTTAAAGTTGCCTGCAAGCTAAAAGTTTGCAGGGCAGGTGGGCTCATTACTGAAGGAATAAGATTGGCTTAATGATAAGCTCATTACTGAAATTGTTTGCATATCTGTAGGTATTGCTTCTCATGCACATCCTAGGATATAAATATGCTGTGCTTAATAAACTCGGGGTGCAGTATTCACTATTAGCACTCCGGACTCTATTCTCTCTCTCTCTCTCTCTCTCTCTCTCTCTCTCTCTCCCTCTCTCTCTCTCTCCCTCTCTCTCTCTCCCTCTCTCTCTTTTTCTCAATCCTCACTCCTTCTCTCGGGAACTGTTTGATCTTAGCCAACTGGCTCCAGCATGCACGCTCTTGAACTTTTCTAAAGCTTCAAAATATGGTTTCCAAGTAAAGAGAACAATAACATTATTGATTAAATGAAATAAATTCATATAGTTAAAATAGTGAAATAAATGAAAAAAATAAAATAATGAAATAAAACAAAACGTTTGATTTTGGAAAATATTATTAGCATGCTCTCACACTCTATAATTTTATATTTATATGTGAATACAACCATTATTATCATTTTTATTTTTTATCTTTCTAAAGCACCCTTAAGTTGTTGTCATATTTTCAAAGGTTGCATCATATTCTATCAAGTGGACACATCATTACTTATTTTTTAAAATTCCAATTGGCAAAATACACTCTCCTTCCACATATTCAACAATTATCTGTATTATATTTTATAGACATTATTTTTAGAAAAAAATATAGTTTGCATATATAAAGAATAAATGCATTCTAATTTTAGGTTTGAAAAAAGGTAAAAATTTTAAGCAAGTAATGCCTGAGTGAAGAGCTGAGGACCCAGCAGAAGTAAAATAAGACAGTAAGAAGACAAATAATACAAAAAAAATAATATGCTCTAAGGGTCAGAATATGTCAGGGACCCTGTTAAGTTGCTCTCACCCACTGCTAGTTTCTATCCTATAAAACTCAGTTATTTAATTTTTTGTTTAATGTTATTTATTTTAAAAGTGTTAGATTAGCAGTATTATTGTAAAGATAATAGAGAAATTTTTCCAATTTCCTCTATTAGTAAAATTATATTAGTATTAGTTGTATATTGCTGCTTTAACAACAAACCTAGTGGCTTAAAAAACACAAATTTATTGTCTTACAGTTGTGTAAGTCAGAAATTCTAAAATCAAGGGTCTGGCAGAGCTGTGTTTATTCTGGAGGCTGTAGAGAAGAATCATTTTTCCTAATTTTGCCAGCTCAAAGACACTAGCTCCGTTCCTTAGCTTCACCATGGTCTGCTTCCTCCATCTTCAAGGTCAATAGAATAACATTTAAAAATTTCTCTCTTCACCTCTTCATTTCTCTCTCCCTGTCATACACACATATTCTATAATTTCATGACCACATCTCCTTCTCTAACTCTGACCCTCTAGCCTCTCTATTATAATGACTTTTGTGATTACTAAAGCTTCTAAACTCACATCTGTAGAACTTCTGCTTCCATTTAAGATATTTACATATTCTAGAGACAGGATGTGGACATTTTGGAAGACCATTCTTCTGTCTACCATAAACATCTTATATGGATATGTTTTATAGAAGAACCTTGAACAATGCTAGAGTTAGGGGAACCAAGCTCTTGGACAGTCAGAAATTCAAGCATATCTTAAGTCAGCCCTTTACATATGTAGATTCTCAAAGTCAATCGACCTTTGAACTACATGGATTTGAACTATAAGGGTCAACTGAGTGGGTCAATTGAAAAGTCTTTGTATAAATGCATGTATGTGGTTCAAACCCACATGGTTCAAGAGTCAACTATATCTGTTACAATTAGTAAGCCAATATTGATAATGAGTAACAAAAGTCCATATATGATTCAGATTTCCTTTGACTTTCTGTTTCAGTATCCCACTTATGATAACACAGTTCATTGCATAGTCATGTCTCTTTAGTTCCCTAATGGCTATGCTATTTCTCAGATTTTCCTTGTTCTTGATGACTTTGATGGTTTGGAAAATAACTGGATCAGGTACTCTGCAGAATGTGTTCTCCTGATTAGATAGAAATTATGGGTGTTGGGAAGAAAGACCAACATGTATTTATACCTTGAATATTTATTTTATACTTTGGGTTATAATTCAATATGAATTTATTTTGTTGCTGAACTGTCCCGACCCGCGGGACCTAGTTATTCGTGGGGGCGGCGAGGAGGATCCAACCTGAAAGAAAATGGGCGAGAAAGAGGAGCGGAGGCAAGACAAAGTTCTGATCAAGCCTCTAACTTTATTGAAAAAACGGGGGTATATATACATATCAGGATGGGGATGGAGTGATGGGACGTGTCATGACTTGATAGGGTCTTTCGAAAGGGGTAAGGTGACATCAGAAATGGGTGGGCAGAGATCTTTGGCGCGCACAGGCTTCTAGTTAGTGTTCAGGAAGTGAAGCAGGAACTTTGAGGGCCGTGGCCATCTTGTTTCTCTATTTGGCTCCTCACACTGAACTCTGGTCTTATGACTCTATGACATACACCCATTATTTTGTGTGTGTTTTTTGAGTACTTTCTTGCTTTATGATACTATAAACAAAAGATCTTACAGGTTTATCTTGTATATTTCCTTTTTTAGTCCCAGAATGAGCCATTCACCCAGGAAGGTCTAGTTTATTTTATTTATTTGTCTCCACCTTTATTTATTAGTCTCCACCTTTTATTTTCCTGTAACCTATCTGAACTGTAAGAAACATGGCTCCCACCATCTGATATATATTGGCTTAATTGTTCAATCCCAATATACATGTGGAATGCTTTCAGAATTTTTAACCCATACCTCCTGAGACACAATTTTTTAACTAGATATAAGGCTTATATATAGTTTTTTTGCTTTAGTCTTAAAGACTTAACCTATTTCCAAAGTTATTTATATCAGCACCTTGTTCCCCCAACTCCTTTATTGATGTTCCTTAATATATTTCTAATACATTCAGATTCTTTGGTCACATTCTGCCTTTCATCCCAGTATCCCCCAACATCCTATTCTATTTTTACATATATTAGGTGTATACTCTATGTAGTAATATTCTCTTAGTTTTTAAAAAATACGTAAGTACACTATTATACAAAATAGATTCAATACCCTAAAACATCTCCTGTGCTTTAGCTACTCAAAGCCACCCCCGTTCATAACTACTAGCCATTAATCTGCATACCATCTTTTTAATTCAGGATCAAAAACTCTTCATCAAATCCCAGGTAATGTAGATTTCATACTATGTTGCCTTTAAGAAGCTTTACATTTTTGGATTTTACATTTAGATCTACTATCAAATTTCTGTTAATTTTTTGTAAAGTGTAAGGTTCTTATCTAGGTTTATTTCTTTGTGTGTGGACATGCAAGTGTTCCATCGTAATTTGTTCAAAAGATTCATTTCTTTATTAAATTGGCTTTGTTTCTTGTTCAAAGATTAAGTGACTATATTTGTGTAGGTCTATTCTCTATTTTGTTCCACTGATCTATGTGTCTAATCTTTCACCAACACCACACTGTTTTGATTTTAGTAAACTTACTTTAATTCTTTTTATTAGGTGTATCAGTTATCCAACTTTGTTCTTCAGTGTTGGCTCTTCATTTTTTACTTTTTCAAATAAACTTCAGAATCAGTGTTGATATCTATAAAATAGTTGCTGCAATTTTAATTAGGTTTGCTTTTAATCAGTGCTTTGTGATTTTCTGCACATAGATTACATGTATGTTTTGTTAGATTTATACCTAAGTAGTTATGTTGTTTGTTTGCTTTTGGTACTTGTATAAATGGTGCTGTGCTTTTAATTTCAAATTCCAGTTGTTAATTGCTGATATATAAGAAAATAATTTAATTTCATATGTTAACTCTATCTCACACAACATTTTTCTAATTACTTATTAGTTCTAGGAGTTTTTGTTGTTAATGATGATTCTTTGGGATTTCTTACATTGACCATCATGTCATCTGTAAATGTCTATAGTTTTATTTTGATCTTCTCATACTTTATAACTTTTTTTTTTATTTTTTGTCATATTTTACTAGAACTTCCAATATAACGTTGAATAAGAGTGGTGAAGAGGATATCCTTGCCTTTTTCCAAACATTAGGGAGAAAGCATCTCAGTTCTTACCATTAAGTATGATATAGATATATTTCTTTGGAATTTTTTAAAATCAAGTCATGGTTGTTACCTTCTATTTATAATTTCCTGAGTGTTTTTTAAAAAATATATTACAAGTGAGTGTTGGGTTTTGTCAAATATTTCTGCATCGAATGACATATGATTTTTTTCTGTTAATGCAATGATTTACATAAATTGATTTGCTAAGTTATGGGCCCTGAAAGTTGCTGAAAGCTAGAATTTGCTAGAAAGAAATATTTTATTTAGTAATGTTTTTTTTTCTTACAAAGTAATTTAAGAGAATGAGTAATCCATTCCATAAGAAAGTTGGAAGGCAGACACATAAAGTCTAACTAGGTTGAACAAACAAAGGATCAAGAATCATCAATAATGAAGATGGCTGGTAGCCAAAATCCCACTTAAGAGCTCTGATTTTGGGTGGAGTATGTGGACCTCAGCAAGCTAGTCTCAAAGAAACTGCATGTTGGGCAGCCTTTTCTTTCTAATCTCATCTACTCTGTATCTCCTAAATGTAAAGTATTTGTGTGCTATCCTAATATTATTTTCTGACTTACTGTCAGCCTTGCATTCTATCTAATGTATCATTATGAGTATACAAATGATTATAATTCTCTTCTCCATTCACTTTCAAGGTATTACATTTTTCTTGTCTTCTTGATTTACTAGTCCAAAATATTTATTGATTCCCTTTTCTGTTACCAACATCTTAATATTGTGCATGTTAGAGGTCAGTTCTTGATCTTCTCTTTTTTATCCACATTGAGTCAATTATTATTTTTTCAGTTGGATGGCTTCATAGTTGTTGGGAACAAACGTCAGACAGGCATGGCCTGAAGATGAACAGAAGCACTGGCAAAGCCTGCTTCTGCTTTTACTGTTTATTTCATATTGCATGATTAGCCTGGGAAAGCAAGTTGTACCCTGGCAGCCCTTGCTTGAGAAGCGGCCTTGAGATATTTCTGGCTGCCAGAGATCTATCAGCGCACCTGTGAAAACATAGCTCTTCTTGCTAAAACTA
>PVKZ01001429.1:169575-219695 GCA_004027375.1 Macroglossus sobrinus | reverse complement strand
AGTCATACATTTACCAAGAATCTCAGTTATATTTTTAGGCCAGCTCTTTCTCCATAACTTCCGATGCCTTTGTACAACTGTGTACTTACATTTCCACTAAGATATCTAATAGATACCCCAAACGCACACAAACACACCTATACGACATGATCTTTTTCACTTCAACTAATGACAACTTCTTCCTTTTAATGGCTTAGGATAAAGTGTTTGAGTCATCTTTGACTCTTGCGCTTCTCTTGTATATTATCTAAGCTGTCAAGAATTTCTTCTGGATTTACTTTAAAAATACATTATGACCCAACCATTATCTAGATTAAAACAACTCCAATCAAAGACATTCTTGTCTTTGGTATCAAATTAGACAATAGCCACCAAATTCATCTCTCAGTGTTCACACTTGCCAACATTTATTATCAGAACAGAAGTTATCCGTTTTAACATATGTCAGACCACGTTGCTTTGCTATTCAAATTATTCAATGATCTCACTTTTTATTCAAAATAGAAATGAAAGTCTTAAAACAGCCCAGGAAGTTCTAAATTATTTCACCATTACTACTTCTCTGACCTAATTTTCTTCTTTCTGATGCAGCTTCTGCCATAATGACCTCCCTGTTTTTCCTCAAACACATTAGTCATAACCCATTTTAGGCATTTTGCAGTGTTTTTTCTCTTGTTTGTCTGTTCTTTCCCCCAATATTTGCATGCGTACCACGTGATTAGTTAGACCTGCCCCAAAAGCTTTACGTAAAATCACAGCCTACTTTTTACTCCCACACTTCTGATTTCCTTCAATCTACAGTATTTTTTCTATAACATTTATCACAATCTAACACAGTATTAAATTTAATTGTTTCTTGTTTACTTTGTTATTTGTATTTATTTTTTACCCTTCTTCCATTCTACCCTACTTCACCTATTTTAACGTAAAGCACATATTTAGCAAGAGTTATAATTTGTTTTATTTACTGCTACATTTCAGAGATTGAAAACGCTACCGAGCACATAATATAAACCCAATACATAATTGATGAATTGATGAATAAATTATTCTATTTAATAAAAAATAATATAATGTTTGGCATAAGCATAACTAATTTTTTCTGTATTAATTTAGAAGATAGAGAGGTTGTCAATCTAATGTTTCCCAATTTGATAATACAAAGCAAGAATGAAATAAAGGGAAAACATTACCTCTATAAAAAAGAAAAATACCTCGAATTTTTTTAAAATGCTTTAATTATAAATTTGTGAGTGTATTCATATATTCCACAAAATAACACAATAAAATAATAGTCCAATGAAATTCAACCAAAATTTAACTTCTATACCCACAGAAAATTTACTGAGACATGCAAACAATGGATTTAGGCATTTTGGTGAAGGACAAAGATAAGGGATGACAAATTGTCTCTCTTAAGGACTGAATATGCAGAAATATTTAATAGAAAAAAAATCTTGTAGAGTTTTAAAGAAGTGAAAAAAAATTATGATTTGTCTGACATTTTAATTCCACGTATTTATGAGGTACAGGGTCTACAGACTATTTAAATCCAGCAATTGCAAAACAATTCTTCATAATGGTATGCTTGACCAAATAAAAAAGAAAAACAAAATATCTGGAAGAAAAGACAGGAAATAAATTAAGAAATTCCTGAAAAAAATAACAGAGGCTTTCAATGCATCACTTAGAATTTAACAAAACAGACAGAAAAGAAAAAGTTCAAGTCTATAGATATTTTCATATATGCACAGACACACACACACATATACATCCACAACTTAACTACAATAAAGAGAGTTCTATGTGGTTGGTGTAACACCTAACTTCTTCAGACTTTCAGAAGCCATCAAGATAATGCACACATACCTAGAATAAGATCACTCCCTACTGCAACAGGGAGTCAGAGTGAACTGACACACTGGGTCTAAGATTATTTTTTCTGGTTATCTACACACGCATTGTGATAGACCTCTAGAGACATCTACCTCTCCTTATATCTTGACTTAAACGCTACAACCTGCCTTGAACATACCAAAATGAATACTTGTATATTCTATTCAGCTGTTTTAGTCTCAAAAAGCTCTCTTACTTCTAGATAACATCTAATCCTTCTCATTAATCCTATGTCTTTGTACATATCTACTGTTCTGTCTCCTTTGCATCTTTCCTCGAATCTTAAAAACATTCCCATATATCCTCTGAAATTTATGGTCCATTATCAGCTACATACTTTATACCTTCATCATACACTCTGAATATTTTCTTCAGATATTACTGTAATGGAAATCTGAACATCCACCTAAGGATTTTGGTTAACTACTTACCATAGATCTCATTCCACTGGATCTGAAGGTGGTAACTAGCGTCCAACTTGTTTGACATTGCTATATTCAAATTATTATTTCCTCCTTCATCAATAATAAAGAAGGAAGAGGAGGGGGAAAGGGGAAGAGAAAAAGAACCAGAATTGCCTCTTATTTCCTGAGATTATATTAACACTGTATTCTTCATTGTTGCTGTTATGTGCTGTTCTCAAATTAAAATTTGAGTTAATATAAATATATCTTTTATCTATATTTTGGGGAATTATGAGAAAAACCAAGATGTGTTATTTTTTAAAATAATTTGTATACTCTCATGCTTTACTTATTTAATAAAATATCATAATAATGTTCTTATATCATGAATTTTAATGATTACATGTTATTCTATTACACAAAATTACTCAACAATTTTTTGTTGTCTGTTTTTTATTTTTATTATTAAAATAATGCTGCTAAAGTTTTTACAAATAAACATATTACAGTTTTATTCTTTGATTTTAGAGGCTTTTATAAGTACATGTTAAACTGTGCTTTATAACTTGTCCTTTTAATCCCCATGGCTTATTTAAAAAATAATAATAATTATACTTTAGACCACAGAGAAAACCACAATGAATTTTAAAAGGATATGATTCAGAGGCTACATTCCATGGTTACTATACAGCCAACATAAAATGTGATTTAAAAAGGAGTGTAAAGGAGAAAAATAGCCACATCAAAGTAAAAAATATTCAATTAAATAATTCTTGGGTCTAAGTGTTAATAAAAACTATAATTATAGGAGACTTAGAAAACAATAAATATGAGAATGTAGTATATCAACACCTATAATATTGAACAAGAGTCAAGAAAGAAAGAAAATTATAAGCTAGGCATTTTGTTCAAGGAGTTAAAAAGAAAAGCATAAAATAAACTTATGGAAAGCTGGAATTTCCCAGGAGTGTAAAGATCCACACCTACCTGAGCTTTGCAGTTTGTAATTTATAATTAAAACAAAGTAAAAGGATGGTTTCTTTGAAAATTACTTAGTCTGTTTTGGGGCTTTAATAATTATTATGCTTCTCATAACCTCTGTCAAAAAGTACACATAGACCACCACAATTTTAAACCACAAAGCCCTAAATGCTATAAAAAATATGATGCAGAAGTTTACTATGTCAAAATAACATTTCTATATAGCAAGGCTTTAGAATAGCTTGTAAGTGAGTAAATAGGCATCATATATAGGACAAATTGAACATCCAACAAAATATTTTGCAGCACCTTGTGAACTATAATCATTTTATCCCTCTTGGACTTTGCCTCAGTTTGGTTATTTGGAAGCAAGACGAAAGTAGGTGGAGTGTTTACTATGAGAAAGGGTGCCTATGCAGCACACAAGGAAAATTGTAAACTTAGCCCTACTATCCTTTCATTAGTCTTTTTAATGATTCTGAGCCACAACCTCTCTGAGATAACATCTTTTTTCTTTCTATCCTTGAGCTTTGAGAAGCCTAGTGAAATCTTGCTTTTTTTAGCCTTTTATTAAAAGTAAGCCTAGAATAAGGGGCAGCTATAGGAAAAGGATTAGAGAGGGTTATTCAACACTGACAGAGAAAGAAAATACATGCCTTCCTGCCAGATATATTAAACTTCTGAGCTCACAATTGCATAAAATTATTACTGACATTATATCTATATCAATTAAACCTGGTACTGGAAAAAAATTGTTTAACTGAGCTAACTTTTTCAATGTCATTCAAGATCTCTAATTAGTTTGAGAGGTGTGTTTTCTTCCTAAGTAGTTCTGTAGTAATATAGGTGTTATTCAAGTACACCATGAGACTATTTCAGAGGCATTTATGGGCTTTGGAGAGGGTATTTTCAGATGTGTGTTCGTAAAATATAGTTTGAATTTAAAATGTATGGTGTTTTCCACATCAAATTTTTTTTCAGTGTAAGAAGCAGATGGATAATATTTCTGTTTATAGTACAAAGGTCAAATTTTTTTATAATACATTTTTAAATTAATAGCATTGGCTAATTTTTTATTGATTAAAAAATTTATGAATAAAAGTAATTTTATCCAATACCCTTTTGTTTGTAAAGGAGGAAAAAATAAGGCACAAAAGTTTAACTAATTTTCTCAAATTTATATAACTCACTTTCTTCTTCTCTCCTGCTTCTCTCTTCTATTTTATTGTTGGTTCTGATTATAAATAAACCATTTTAAAATTAATAGATTTATAAAGTTAATATTGGATTGTGAATTATAGTTTGGAAAGTATTGCTTTGAGCCTCATAATTTTTATCCATTCTTTCTAGATTATTGCAAAAGCTCATTGACTCATCTTTCCATTGAGCCCCAATTGGATTTTGGATAGTTTATATTAATCTGTAGTATAAGTATGCCTTATTAAATAAATTACTCTCAACCTGAGGTTAGGGAGATGATATTTATTTCCAAGTCTTCCCAATTCAGTACTGGACACACAGTTAGAAATCTTTTACTAATTGTTGATTAACCATTTTAATTTCTAAATAGGACAACTAAAAGTTAATAATAAAAATAATATTTGTTTACATATTTTACTAGTTAGAAGTATATGTGAGTTATTTTAATGTGTTCATATACTCAGAACTTAACACATAAATTCTATATAGTAGGGATAGTACTAAGTGACAGATGTGGAGAGAAGTATGATGTAAGCAAAGGCTTCAAAGTGCCCTGTATCTGGTGGGGGAGAGAAATAAGTATGCAAATAATTATAAAACACAACAAGTGACAAAACTATGAAAAACGTAGCGTGAGCTAGAAATTTAGATGAACATTTCTTAGCCAAGGATATGAAATCTGAAGGCAAGGTTGTGGGATTGGGGAGAACAGGGTATGTTTCCCACGAAAGAAGATACAAACCTAAATCTTAAAGAATGGAAAGAACGTGGCCAAAAAGAAAATGTGAGAAAGAGTATGCTAGGCAGAGAACAAGATTTGCTAAATCAGATAAGGATGGGGTCAGATAAGGAGCTGAAGGTAATTTTATATTCTTAACAGAACATGTATAAAAAAATTGAAAAATGAGATTGAAAAAATAGTAAAGAAATTATTAATAACTAAAACAACATTAAAGAAATTAACACTTTACTAAAGGTAGGAAAAGGAATGCATAGAAATAAAACAGAATAAATAAATAAAAACAAGTATTAAATGAAATGTTAAAGCCATAACATAACAATAATCACCTTAAATGTAAAAAGTGTAAAAATAACAACTAAAGCCAAACATTGGCAGGCTTTGGAATAAATAATCACAACACAATTCTATGTTGTTACAAGTAGCCCAGTTCATAGTTAACATTAATGTGTAATTTGAAAGGAAAAAGAAAAATATATTCCTTGCAAACATTAATTTAACAGAAAAAGCAGTAGTATTTTAATCTCAGATAAAATACAGAATAAATAAAATTACTAGAAACAAAGAGATACTACATAACAAAAACAGATTCATCTACTAGGAAGTCATATGATTCTAAATATGTAAGATAAAAACAGCAGAGTCTCAAAATACATAAAGAAAAAATTGATAGAGAAAAAAATAGACAAATCCACAACAATCCTTTCTTGGCAACTGACAGAACTATGACAAAAGATTAACAAAGACCACAGTCAGGTTCTAATTGATATTTGTAGAACACGTTACTCAACAACATTCAAATACATAATTTCTTTCAAGCACTATGGAATAATCACAAAGATAGACCATATCCTGGTAATAGAATGATCATTAACAAATGTTAAATAACTGAAATCATTCAGTACATATTCTCTAGCCATAAGAAAATCAAAATAGAAATAATAACAAAACAGAAGTAAATTAAAAATACTTAGAATGAAATGAAAATGACAAATATAGCATATCAAAATATGTAATATGCCGTGGAATCAGTACTGAGTTGAAAAATTTCAGCATTAAATATTTACATTTAAAAAAAAAAGCAAAGTTCTCAAATTACCCATCTAGGTTCCTAGTTGACATCTGTGGAAAAGGACTAGCTGTTTTATTTTGTATTAGTTTTAACCAGAGGAAAGCAGAGGAAAGAAAATAGTAAAAATAAAACCAGATCTAAGAAATTGAAAACAGGAAATTAGTGGAGGAAACAAACAAACAAAAAATTATGCAATTGATAATTCTCTAGTAAGGCTGAGAAAGATCAACAGCAACAAATCACCAGTATCAGAATAAACAGAGGTATCACTGTAAATCCTGCACTACTGTAAGAAAAATAAAGTATATTTCAAATGACATCATGCTCCTAAATTTGACAACTTAGAAAAAATGGACAACTTAGAAAAAAGGAGAAATTATTTACCAACTAATTTTATCAGGATAATATGACCAAAACACCAAAACTGGACAGTAAAAAAACAAATACTAAACAAACAAACAAACAAAAAACAAACTTACACACCAATATCACTCATGACCAATATTCCTCAACAAAATATTATCAAAATGAATCTACCAAAGTATAAAGAGTATTATACACTTGACTGAGATTTATTGCAAGTATACAAAGCTGTTTATACTTTTGAAAATTAACCAATGTAATTCAACGTAACAATAGTGAAGTATACAAATTATATGAAAACATTAATTAATGGAGGAAAAGCATTTAAAAAAATTTAGAATCTAGTCATAATAAAAATAAAATTCTTAGCAAGTTATGAATAGAGAACTACCTCAACTTGATAAAGATATGTAAAAGAAAACTAGAGCTAACAGCATCATTAATACTGAAATATTTAATATTTTCACTCTAAAAGAGAAATATAGCAAAAAATGACCATTATCATTCAATATAGAGTAGACGTTCTAGCCACATAATAAAGGAAGAAAAGGAAGAAACAAAACTGTCTCTTTTTGTATCAAATATAATTATACATGCAGAAAATCCAGAGGAATCTACAAAAAAAGAAACACCTTGAGAACTACTAAGATTTCAGCAAGGTTTCTATATATTAACAATGAACATATGAAAACCATAATTTAAAATGTTATATTATATTATTTACTGCTTTAAGTAAATGAATACTGAGGCATAAATTTTTAAAAGACATATAATATCTATATACCAAAAATTACAAAATGGTAATGAAAGAAATAAAAGAAATACCAAATAACTGTAAAGGCATATTATCTTCATAGATAGAAAGACTCAACATAGTAAAGATGTCATTTCTATTCAAAATATCTATAGAATAATGAAATTTCTATTAAAATCGCAAAAATATACTTCTTTTTTGTCACCTTCAGACAAGCTCATTGTAAAATTTATATAGAAAGGCAGAGTCACTAGAATATCTCAAACAATTTTGGAAAAAAAATAATTTAAGAGAAATCTCTTTACCCAATATCAAGGTTTATTATAGTTGTGATAATCAAGAGAGTTTGGTATTGGTTGAGGGGTGGATGATAGATCAATGAAATAGAATAGAGACAATCCAGTGATAGACCTTCATAAATATACTCAACTGATTTTTTTTTAAAGCACAAAAAATAATGTGGAAGGCACAACCTTTAAAACAATTTATGTTGTAAAATCAGACATTCATAGGCAAAAAAGAAAAAGAAAAAATGGAAAAAAGAAGGAATAAATTATTTAACTTCACACATTTAAAATTAACACAAAATATATCTTGCACGTAAATGACGTAAATGTAAAATATAAAACTATAAAAAATTTTGCCAAAATAGAGTAACATTGTTGGAACTGAGGCTAAGCAGAGACTTCTTAGACGACATCAAAAGCACAGCTCATTAAAATAAAAATTAATGTAGTCTATGGCCATGCCACCTTGAACAAGCTAGATCCTGTCTTATCTCGGAACTAAGCAGGGTCAGGCCTGCTTAGTACTTGGATGGGAGACCACCTAGTAAGACCAGTGCTGTTGGCGTAAAAAATAAAAAATAAGGGATTGTAAGTTGACAAGGTCCTTGCAATCTGTGAAGTCAACCAAAGGTTTCCACACCTAAGAAAAATAAATAAATATAAATAAATAAATATATATATAATAAAAAATGATGTAATTATGAACTGAACTTCAACAAAATTAAAAACCTATACTCTGTGAAATATCCTGTTACGAGATTGAAAAAAACAATCTTATGGGCTAGAAGAAAAATATTTGCAAACCACTTATGCGAAAAAAGAATTATATGTAGAATATATAGACAATCCAATTAGAAAACAGAAAAAAAACTTGAGTAGACATTTCATTGAACAGGATATACAGATGGCAAATAAGCCTGTGAAAAGTTGTTAAATATTATTAACTTCTATGGAATTGCAGGTGATTACCATAATGAGATATCTCTACACACCTACTAGAAGGGCTAAAATTAAAAATAAAATAGTGATAATATGAAATGCTGGCAGGAATGTACAAAAATTGGATCACTCATTCACTACTGTTGAGACTATTAAATGAGATAGCCACTTCAAAAATTATTTGGCAGTTAGTTATATTAAAAAATAATAATAATAATACACTTTCGATGTGACTCAATACTTGTACGTTAGGGACATTTAACCCAGAGAAATAAAATGCTATACTCACCAAAATCTATAAATTAATGTTCATAGTAGCTTTATTTGTCATAGCCAAAAACTGGAAACAACCTTGTCCTTTAATGGGGAATGGTTAAATAAACTGATACATACATACCAACAAATACTACTCAGCAATAAAAAGAAACAAACTAGTGATACATATAACCACTTAGGTAGATCTTAAGGATACAACACTTCCTAAAAAAGTCTATCTCAAAGGTCATATACTGCATGATCACAGGTATATAATAGTCTCTAAATGAGAAAACTTTATTTATAGTAACCCAAATTGGAAGCAGTCTGGATGGTCTTCAACAATGTTTAGTAAAACCTGCTGTGAAACATTCATACCGTGGATATGACTAAGGAATAAAAGCAAGGAAATATTAATATATATGGAAACTTGGATGAATTATTGTGTAGTTATACTTTATGTACAAAGCTAATCCCTAAAATTTACCTACTATATGATTCTATTTTTATAATATTATTTAATTGGCAAATTTATAAAAAATAAAGAACAGATTAGTGGTTGCCAAGGATGAGTGAGAGACAAGGTAAGGGAAAGTTATGAATATGTTTATAAAAGGAACGTGAAGGATCTTTGCAAGTATAAAAATGTCTTGTATCTTGATCTCTATCAATGTCAATATCCTGGTTGTGATATTGTATTATAATTTTTGCAAGATGTATCATGGGAAGAATGGTAAAGCATTCATAGTATCTGTATTATTTCTTATAACTCAATGTGATTCTGCAACTATCTCAATATAAAAAGATTAATTAAAAATAACGACTCAGAGAGTTTTGGTGGGGTAGGTAAATGTTGTGCATGCCTCCTCCCATGATTGTATTATTACAAGTAAATTATGAAACATTCAACCTGAAGAACAATCTGAAGACTAGATGAATGGGACTTTTAAAACTTTGGATGCAAAAAGGAGGCCACATAGAGACTGGTAGGAAGGGCAGGGATACAAAACGGGCTGGTCCCACATTAACATGTGGTAATTAAGCACCTGGAAGAATATTTTAGCTGTGAAGATCCCCCAGAAGGAACAAGGGGCCACAGCCACACACCAGGGCTCCCAAGCTCAGGGTTCCAGTCCAGGGAAGAGGATAGCCTCCCAACACAAAATCTGGCCGTGAAAATTAATGAGGAGTCTGGCCATCAGAGAAGGCAGCTAGAAATCCTGATGTGCCCTTTCAGGGCCCAGCCACAGACTCATTCACAGGCACTCACAGTAGCTCTGATGGAGAGACAGCAGCTCAAGAGGTGCAGGAAAAAACTGAATAGTATGACTTCAGGGCAAGGGCTGGAGGGACAATCACCATTGTACCTTTGTTGAGACTTCCTCTTGCATAGTCTGCAGGTAAACACTATCTTGCCTGTGTTGAGCCCTCTGCCCACATGTGCATAACTGAATTTTAACTGGCTTAATGACATCTGCTGGCTGCATCCAGGTGGTGACTCCCTGAAACCCCATCCCATCCAACTCATAATTTGCACAGTGGCAATTTTGGGTGGGTGCTGGGCAATTGGCCCCACCCTGCACTCTCAGCAGGAGATCCCTTGGGAAGCAATCAACAGACCTCTGCTCTGGAACCTCAGCATACACGTTCAGTATCAGGCAACCAACCCCAGCAGCAGTACTTCTTGAACAAATCCACAGAGTTTGCAGGCTTGAGGCAGGCAATTGCCTCTCTTGGTGTGATCTGACATTTTTGCGAGTAGCCACAGGCTTAGCACTAGCAACAAATTTAAATCTGTACCACTTGGGAAACACTACTTGTGCCACCCTGGTGACTCCTTGGCACCAGAGACTGGTGATCCTATGAAAATCTAATGCCTGAAGATCTGAGGTAGAGCTGAGGCAGTGATGCTAGCACCGAGGAGCAGCTACAAATACAGATGAAGTTTCACCCACTTGCCAGCTGCTCACCTTCTGCTGTGTGGCCCAGTTCCTAACAGGCCACAGACTAGTACTAGTCCCTACCCTGAGGGTTGAGAACCCCTGCTCTAGACCACATAGATTTAACTGATAGTTTTAGAGCATTTTACCCAAAGTACTAGAATATACATTCTTTTTAAGTGCACGTGGAACATTTTCCAAGATAGACCACATGTTAAGTCACAGAAAAGTCTCAGTAAAATTAAGAAGATTGAAATCATATTAAACATCTTATTCAACCACAATGGTATGAAAATGAAAATCAATTACAAAAAGAAATTCAAAATACAGAAACACATGGAGGCTAAATAACATGCTACTAATCAATTAATGGGTTAAAAATGAGATAAAGGAAAAATTCAAAAGATACCTTTAGACAAATGAAAATGAAAACACAATGACCTCAGATATGTAAGACATAACAAAAGCAGTCCTGAGATGACAATTCATAGTAATTGAGGCCTACCTCAAGAAAAATTCAAATAAACAATCTAAATTTACAGCTAAAAAAAAAAACTAGAAAAAGAATAGCAAAAAAAAAAAAATCCCAAAGTAAATAAAAAAAAATAATAAAGATCAGAGTGGAAATAAATGGAATAGAGTCTAAAAATAAATAAATAAATAAATTCAATGAAAGCAAGAGCTGGTTCTTTGAAAAGATAAACAAAAGTGATAAATATTTAACTAGAGTCATCAAGCAAAAAAAAGAGAGGATTCAATAATTAAAATCAGATATAAAAGAAAAGTGACAACTGACTCCACAGAAATAGAAAATATTGTAAGAATATGCTATGAAGCAATTATATGCCAACAAAATGGACAATCTGGAAGAAATATATAAAATCCTAGAAATATACTCTTCCAAGACTGAATCCAGAAGAAACAGAAAATCTGAACTGACCAATTACTACTAATGAAATTGAATCAATAATTGAAAACTCCCAATAAACTAAAGTCTTGGAGCGATGGCGTCACAAATGAACTTTACAAAATATTTTTTAAAAATCAATACCTATTCTTCTTAAAATACTCAAAAAAATTCAGGAGGAAAGAAAGCTTTCAAGCTCATTCTATGAGGCCACCATTACCCTGATTCCCAAAGCAGACAAAGACATTACAACAAAATTTATATGCTGATGTTCCTAATGAATATAAATGCAAAAATCCTCAACAAAATATTTGTGAGCTGATTTAGTAATACATTAAAAAGATCATGCACTGTGATCAATTTGAATTTATTACTGGGATGCAAGGTTGGTTCAGTGGTATAAAAATCTTATGATCATAACAATAGATGCAGAAAAAGTGTTTGATAAAATCCTCCACGCATTTATAATAAAATCTTTCAGCAAAAGTGAAATAAAACATAGAACAACATAATAAAATCCATATATGACAAACACACAACTAGCATCATACTCAGTGGAGAAAAGTTAAAAATGTTTCCCTTAAGGTCAAAAACAAGAAAAGGATTTTCACTTTCACTACTCTTATTCAACATAGTATTGACAGTCATAGCCACAGTAATCAGAAAAAGAAAAGAAATAAAAGACATTCAAATTGTAAAAGAAGAAATAAAACTGTCATTATTTGCAGATGTCATGATACTAAATATAGAGAACCCTAAAGATTCCACCCAAAAACTTTTAGAACTGATAAGTGAATTCAGTAAAGTAGCAGGATACAATAGTTAATATTCATAAATCAATTGAATTTCTATACTAATAATGAAGTATCAAAAATAGAAATTAAAAAAATTGCATTAAAAAAATATACCTAGGAATAAATTTAACAAAAGTGGTAAAAGAATTGTACTCAAAAAAGTATGATTCATTAAAGAAAAAAGTAGAAAAAGATACAAATAAATAGAAACATGCACCATACTCATGGATAGGAAAAATTAACATCTTTAAAATGCTCATATATCCTGAAGCCATCTATGGATTCAATGCAATCCCTATCTATATACCAATGACATTGTTTGCAGAACTAGAATAAATAATCCTAAAATTTATATGGAACCATTACAAACAAACAAACAAACAAGTAGCCATGGCAATCTTGAGAAAAAGAAACAAAGTTGGATATATTATGCTACCTGATATCAAACTATACTATGAAGCTGTAGTAATCAAAACAGAATGGTACTGGCATAAAAATGAACACATAGATCAATGGAACAGAATATGGAGCCCAGAAATATGTCCACACCTATAAGTCCATCAACCTATGACAAAGTAGGTACAAATATATAATGGGTAAAGAGAGTTTCTTCAATAAACATTGAGAAAACTGGACTAATAAATGACAAAAAAAAAGAAGGTAACTAGGCCACCTTCTTACACCGTACACAAGAATAAACTCAAAATAGATTAAAGTCTTAAATGTAAGACCTAAAACCGTAAAACTCCTAGAAGAAAACACAGGCAGCAAAATATCTTACATCGTTCTTATTAATACTTTTTCTGAATATCTTTTCTGGCAACAGAGATAAAATAAAAAATAAACAAATGGGACTACATCAGACTAAAAAGTTTGTGCACAGCAAAGGAAACCATCAACAAAACAAAAATACCTTTACTTAATAAAAGGATATATTTGTCAATGATATATCTAATAAGAGGTTAATATCCAAATTTATGAAGAACTCATACTACTCAGCACCAAACAAATGACACAATTGAAAAATGGGCAAAAGCTCTAAATAGGCATTTCTCTAAAAAGGACACACAAATGGCCAATAGATAATGAAAAGATGCTCAAGGTCACTAATCATCAGAGAAATGCAAATTAAAATAACAATGAGATATTACCTTACACTTGTCAGAATGACTATCATCAACAAATCAAAAAACAACAAGTGTTGCCAAGGATGTGGAGGGAAAAAAAACTTTGTTCTCTGTTGGAGAGATTACAAATTAGTACAGCCACTGTGAAACAGTTTGAAGGTTCTTCGAAAAATTAAAAATAGAACTACCTTCTGACTCAGCAATTCCACTTCTGAGCATTTATCCAAAAAAACACACAACACTAATTTGAAAAGACATATGCATCTCTATGTTCATTGCACCATTATTTACAACAGCCAAGATAATGGAAGCAAGCTAAGTGCCCATCGCTAGACAATTAGATAAAGAAGAAGTGGTACATATATACAGTAGAATATTATTCAGCCATAAAAAATAAAATCCTCACATTTGCAAAAATGTGGATAGATTTAGAAGGTATTATGATAAATAAGTTAGACAGTGAAAGACACCCTCTGATTTCATTTATATGCGGGATCTAAGGAACAAAATAAATACACAAACAAAATGAAAACATAAATACAGGGAACAGAGTAGTGATTGCTGGATTGAGAGGTGGGAGGCTGGGTGAAAAAAGTGAAGAGATTAAAAAGTAAAAATTGGTAGTTACAAAATAGTTACAGAGATGCAAAGTACATCATAGGAAATATGATCAATAATAGTACTATGTAGATAGTACTATGTAGTACTATGTAGAAATATGATCAATAATAGTACTAAATATAACTATGTAGAGTGCCAGGTAGGTACTAAACTATTAGGAGAGATCACTTTATAAATTATATAAATGTTTAATAACTATGCTATACACCTAAAACTAATATAAAATAATTTTGAATGTTAACTCTAATTGAACAATTAAAATTAAGAAATACAACATAGAACTAAATGATATATTAATCTATAACACTTGCAAATATTTTTAAAAGAACCAAAAAAATAAAATATAACGCTAGAAAAGTCAACATGTATAAATTGTAAAGAATATATTTTTAAAAGATGGAACAAGATGATTACATTTAAATCAGACTAAAGACCAGATGAACTTTAACAAATGTGTTCAAATGTGCAATAAACCAATTTCAAAGTTCAGTTTTAAATAGAGTTGGAGAAGATTGAATTGGCAGCTGGTCACTATATTTTAGAACGAACACAAACTTGACTTTGACTAATAAAATCAATATATCTTCATCTATAGGCAACAAAGGGAAAGCTGTATATATAGTTTTAAACAATTTATTTTGAATAGATATACATATTAATAAGTATATTTTAATATATTTATGATAATCTATTCTTATATGCTAAAATTTTTTTTTAGATTAAACATTTTATAGGTTTCATTTTATAGAAGTAAAACTTGTTTATCAATGTATATAAACTTTGAATATATTGTTCAGTTCTTTCTCTTATAAAATATGAAGTTTGCTATTCTCCAAGTCCTCGCTATAGAGGAAAGTCTGGAGATTTCCTTTTGTGTTGGGAGCCATTCTTGCTGAATGCCCTACAGACAGGGTTAAAGTTGCCTGCAAGCTAGAAGTTTGCAGACCAGGTGGGTTCTGTACTGAAGTAGGAAATTTGGCTTAATAGATAGTCTGTTGCAGAAGGAGGAAGTTTGGCTTAATGGTAAGAGTTGAACATTCCTTGACCCAAGAAATAAGAAACAGAAAACAGGAACAAGGATGTTTTGAGAGAACTTATGTAAATGTCAGCAATCGTTTGCATATCTGTGGGTTTTGCTTCTCATGCACAACCTAGGTTATAAATACGCAGTGCTAAAAAAACTCTGAGGTGCAGTATTCACTGTTAGCCCTCCTGACTCTATATTTTGTCTCTCTCTCTTTTCTTTTCTCAATCCTCCCTCTCCCTCTTGGAAACTGTTTGATCTTAGCCGGCGGGCTCCAGCACTTCTGTCACTTGTTTCTTCCTTTCTTCCCTTTCTCTCTTTTTCTCTCCCTCCCTTCACTCTACCTTTCTCGCTTTTTCTTCTTGCCAATGCCAATTGAAACATGATTTACATTTTAAATTGCCATTTCCTTAATTCCTCTTCAAAATAAATATATTTCTACAAGATATTTGTTTATTCATATTCTTTTATTTATATTTCTTAATAACTATGTTTCTTTTCTTTTTTTATCTTTACCCACACATTTTTGTTATTATAACATTAACCCTTTATGTATATTTTGGAAAGGTCCCAAGATAAATCTCCAGGTGAAATTCAGAGGGTCTTTTAAGACTTAAGCTACTATTGTCATTTGTGCTGACAAAGTAAGGTCAATATGATTGTTGATACAATTGTGGAGGAAGTGAGGTGTTCACACTTGAACAAATACACCTTGACACTTTCTCAGGAAAAATCAACCAGAAATTTATTTTTTATGATTTTATAGTATTCTGTTTATGTTATAACATTCACTCTTTATCATAGAAATTAAGATTATGGACTGTATGCTACATTATTAAAATTTAATTTCAATCCAGCACATCATTATATTATGACATTAGAAAACCTACTCTTTTAGCCTCAGCCTCCTCATATACAGTAATAAGAGCTACATTATTACAATATTGAATTTAAAGTGTTGAAATATAAAAAAATTTCAGAACAAGACTAGAATATAAGTGAGCACAAATTAAATGAAGTAACTTTATTTAAGCACATTTCCTGTGTATAAATGCCAGGTCTCTACTACTAGATAGCAAGTTCTTAGAGAAAAAGAGATTCTACTTTTTGTAATTTTGTAACTCCAGAGTAAATAATATATATTTTATGCTCCATAGATACCTGCTTCCATGCATAAAATATAAATTTTTCTAAGCACAGTATCTGATAAGTAGACCATAGCTCAACTGTTTCTTCTTCAGAAAGTTCCTCACTAAAGTAAACATTCTGCTATATTACTTACTCTATATTTTTATTGTACATATCACAATTTTATTCATGTATTTACATATTTATTAGCTTTGTTTATTCTATGAGATATGGACTTTGATGTTTCCTAGCATCTGGTACACAGTAAGTAAATGTTTATTGAATAAGTGAATATGAGATTAATTGATTTGTATCTTTGCTGTTTCAGAAGCATGCATTTTTCAGGATATGTTGTTCTTTTTGCTAGTTTATTAATAAGTCATTTGTCTATCCCAATGAATCTACTTAAATATGCTCAATGTAGATTTTGATTTTTAATTTATTTGTAATTGAAATATCTATAATTATTATATTCCATATTATAAGGACTATTTTAGTTGATGTCTGATATGCATTGTTATTTAGTATGGATGATGATGGTGGCTGAAAAGTTAACCACTTATAGATACCAATTTTCAAAATTTGGGGGGATTTGGAAAATTTTAATAGAAAATTGTGTGATAAAATATTCTAATAATTTTTGTGATAAAATATATTAGGTTTGCAACAAACCTTGTTGTATCACATTAAAATTAAACATAAGTGCTATAATAATGCTATTTTTCAAAACACCTTAAAATTACTCTGTGAACACTTTTACATGTGCATACATACTGTTAACTGTTCATATCCACAAATTTCATATGTTGTATTATGTCATTTTATTTTATAATTATTTTGATCAAAAGTAGGCCCTGAATACTATGGAATAAATACAACTGAAGGAAAAAAGTAGTTTTCTCTATAGAATAAGTTATCTCACTGGAAAGCCATTCTGTTTTTAGGAAGTTTACTCTAAGAGAAGCTACTGCTTACTATTGGTCATATAAAGAGGAGAAAAAAAAAAACATGAGATTTATGGCAAAATGCTAGAAATACACAGAACATCCCAAGGATGTCTGTGAATGATGTTGGCTATTAAGATGAGGTAGTGGATGCAACCCACTACTCATTGAGGTCCTGATAGGTATGTTTATCAACACAGGAGGGATGGAGCTATACTTGGTTAGTTTCTGGCACAGAAGACTGTCTTTGGATTATATCCTAGCTCTTTTTAAATCTGCACTGAAATAATTATGTGTTTGCCTCTATATCATGATGGGAGGAATAGTTAATACATGGAATGGAATATAGTGAGATAGTGGGACTGAAATGCTTTCTGTAGGACATGGAAAACACAGTTTAGAGTCTTCATGAGATCTTTGAGTGGGAAACTTTCAAAACAAACTTAGTGTTTCAATGCAATTTTTGTGAGGTGCACTTGTAGATGTTTAGACTTCATGGTGGAAGCAAAGCATGAGTTTATTAATTTAGTCTGAGGCAAATACAGTTTGTATATATGTTTTGCGTCTCTGTTTTCTTCATGTACTTAACCTTACCTCCCTTGCCAGAGATGTCTGAAGAACAATATTGTTTTGCTGTATGGTCCTTGATAAGTTTGTAATTTCTGATTAGCACTATATTAGACATTGTTTAAAACACCTCAGGACCAAATTATTAAATAAATTATAAAAGACAATTTTCCCTTTGTAATCATACAACCAGCTGAATAGGATTAAACAAGGCAATTAGTACTTACAATACCTATCTATCAAGTCAATCATTCAAGAAACATCTATTGAATGCCTCTTCTGTGTCAGCCACTGTGCTAAGAACCAGAAACAGAGTGGTTGACATGAGGACTAAGCTAAAAGTGTATCTACTGTAATAAAATTTTTATATAATCGGATTATCAATAGCAATATATTATTTAATCACTTTTGAGTGTGATATTAGTATATCTACCATATATTCTATTTGTTTTTTGTGTTACCTACAGAATTTATAATAAATTAATTTGAACAATCCTGCTGTTTATTATATTAAAATATTAAAAATCTTAAACTAAAAAAATAATGAATATGAAAATTAAACAAGAAACTTGAAAGGATAACTCATGAATCATTTTAGTTTGGTTTAATAAAAAACCATATTAAAAATAGAAAATTCTTTCTTTTTTTTTTCTTTAAAGGCCATCTACCTAAAACCTCTTCTGCTTCCTGCAGACCGGCATGAGGCATCTATCTAAACCATGCATGTTCTCTCATTCAAATATTAGAGTGGATGTCTGTGAATATACATATTTGCAGATTTGTTTTACTCTATCTCACAATCAGAGAAATACCCAACTCCCATACAAGTGAATCTCAGAATCTAAAGAGGGAGAGCCTTAAGGAAAAGATTTCTTAAAATAATTATGTGAGGTAAATTCAAGGGTAAAGAAAGGAAAAATAAAACAAAGAGAAAAATGGGTCCTAATAGCCTGGCAGATAATGAGGTTTGGCAAGCACAAAGGTCAGATTTCTAGTACTAAAAGCAGAACAGGAACCTCTTACTCAGCCTGTTTTTGAAATCTAAACTCGTTTGCATAAAAACGTACAAAATAGAAATTAAAACAATAATCTCAATTTTAATTGGGGAAAATTTATATTAACTATGAGGCACTTCTAGCTCAATTTGAGCAAACTATCCTCATTTTTTTTAGCTTTAACTCATTTAAACCACATCAACTTTAAAAGCAAGAAGATTTACTTCTATTTTGCTGCTTGTGTTTAAACGCAGAAAGATGAGGCTCCGCTCCATCAAACTGTTTCTGTTCCTGTGATCAGTTCACTGAAGTATTTGGCTCACCTTTCTATAGTCCCTGAAAGTCATCAACTCAGAGGAATAATACTAGTTTAACTCATGCTGAGCCATATCGTTTGCCAGGTATTATTTGTAAGAAGTTTTGCATAGTTTATTCATGTGCTCTTAAAAGCAAACCTATGGGGAACTAGTATAAAATGCTAATATTGCAAGCAGAAAATGTAAGATTTAAAAAGGTTAAGCGAGTAGTGAAATAACTTGCCTAAGACACATGGTTAAGAAGTATTAGAGCCTAGGCACTGTGATTCCACCACCATAAACTGTATCACAGAATGCCAGTAAAGAGCAAATAGGGAGAAAGACCAGGATGGGAAGTAGCACATGCGCACGCGCCCCCCTGCCCCACACGTGTTGCTGTCAGAGATAGTTAATAAAAACAAAATTTTCAGAATGAAAAGGGAAATATGAGATTTTTAGGTATGTAAAATCACTTGAATAGAGGAAGGTGCTAGGTCCATTTAACAAAAGTAGCTCAAGATGATGCATCATTAAATTTAACTAGATGAAATTACTTTGCAATGGAGGAAAGAAAACAAAGCCAGAAAAAAAGAGTAAGTCTACAGTAGGGCAATACACATTAGATACTAGTAAGTGGATAAGAACATCAACTTGGATTTTAAAATTAGGTTTAGTCCTGCCGCCTCCATACAGGTACCTTCTAGAGAAATACTTGGTCTTGCCTCTAACTAAATTTTTAACATATTTTATTGTATTTAAGTAGCCAATGGAGGCAAGTTGGGAAGGGTCAAGTAAACTTTTATTTTCAAGACTGAGAGGCATGGAATAACAATAAAATTTATTTCCTGTAAATTCAGGGTGAAAAAGTCTCAAGAAAAACATTTAATACACTTAAGAGAATGTAAAACTCCAGTAGAATGACTCCACAAAGGAGTGAAAGGCAGTAGCAGAGAACAAGAAAGGTAGAGATAAATAGATGTCCAGGGATGAAAACACCCCAGAAGGAGATATGAGTGACTCATGAGACAAGAAAACATTTTCAAGAAAAGAAAACATAATAACAAAACTGTGAACACTGGGGACAGTAAATAAATGTTACTCCCCAAAATCAAATCTAGATGGGAAGACAAACAGGAGACTCTTTAGAGAATATAAAAACAGAGAGATTACAACAACAAAAAGAAGTTGATACATGTAGAGAGTCAAGGACTAAGAATCACCATGGACAGGAACAACTGTTTCTAAAGAACAGAACATAGAAAGAAGTATAAGAAGACATTGTCTAAGTTGAAGTAAATTTATGTATATCCATTGCAAGTATTTATAATATTTCAGGAAAATTGTTTAAAAGACATCCTTCCCAAGAGACATAGTGTTTTGTTTTTGGTTTTTGTTTTCTTTTTTTGTGTGTGTTGTTATTGTTGATCATTGTGGTAAATAGAATAAATTAAGATCTTAAATGCACTGTGACCCTTAAAAAGAAAGGTTAAATTCCACACATAATTCAGATTAAATTAACAGTTTTTTTCCAACAGTAAAAGTCAAGAGACAATGAAGAAATCTTTGGGAGCATGTGTGAAGAACCTTACACCAAAGCCAATTAAATTATCACTCAAATGGATGAAAACCAGATAATAATCTCAAATAAGGAATGTCTCATAAATAGCACTCATGAACTTTTTTTGAATTGAACCACTGAAGGGTATATAAGATAGCTAAAAGATAAGTAAAAATTATTTGTTCACATTGGCAATGTCATGCTATAAGTAAGTATGGCAGAGAATTCTGGAAATAGTTAACAGTGATAAAACTAAATTTATATAACTTAATGTAAAATACAAATATTATTATGGACTGAATATTTGTGTTCTACTGCATCTCAGTATTCATATGTTGAAGACCTAATCCCCAATGCATGACATTTGTAGATAAGGCCTTTGGGATGTAATTAAGGTTAGTTGATAGGATTAGTATCCTGATAAGAAGAGATACCAGAGAGTCCTCTCCCTCCCTCTCTCTTCCTGCCATGTGAGGACTTAAGTGAAAAGATAGCCATCTACAAGTCTGAAAGAAAGCTTTCACTAGTAATCAAATTGGCCAGCAACTTGGTCTTAGATTTTTAGTTCTGGAACTATGAAAAAATAAATTTCTGTTATTTAGTCACCTAATCTATGGCATTTTGTTATGGCAGCCCAAGCTGAATAAGAAAAATATAAATATAATTATTTTTTAAAAAATCATATTTTAAAAATCAGTTAAATAACAATGATTTGAAAATAAAAGAATCATAAGTCTTTTGGCATTTGAAAACAAGTTGATGTGGAATGGAAGACAGAATTAAATTCATGAAAATGAAGGGCGGGCAAGAAGGGCAGTATTAATATATATGTCATTAGCAATGAACTTGAGAGCAGTCGTTTCTAATTTTCAAAAGGAACTGATTAATGTTGAATTATGTATTTAACTTATGAGGCAATATAAAAATCAAATCTAAATATTAAATAATTCTTAACATGTAAATAATTACAAAGCTTTGTAACTAAACGCAGTTCATTAACAAAAACAGTTAATTAACAAACCTCACCTATAAATCAAAATTATTTTATATGAAGGGGAACTGGGAGAGAAGATTAGATCTATTGAAAATGTGATAAAAGTGAAAATGTGAGTGGAAGCCTATTTTCTCATCGGATTTAGTGGCTTGTATACAGAGATAGGAATACCAGCATCCGTTGCTTTCTCACATATTAAAATCAACCATGCAAAAATAGCTTTGAAAATGTGTTCATTGTGCCTTGATAATCAATGAGTATTTACCTGCTCATTGTACTATTGGACTCAAAACTCTTCACAACTGCTATGAAACCTTGAAATGGTGTAGTGCTTCTCCTTTGTTTCATTGTTTGTTCTCCCTATATCAAAGGATTGGTATGTCAGGAGCACTTCCTCTCTTTTCGTATGTGTGGAAATTTTAACAATATAGCCTGTCGCATTATGGGTTTACGTGTAAAATCTCATAATCAATGTATATGATGACAGCGTTTATATCCCGCAATGTAAGTTCAGTTTATATATTGTGTAATACTGTGTGTTATTGAGGGTTAAGGACATCATAGATATCAAGCAATAAGCATGTTCATTAACCGAGTGGGTTGTGTCTCTAAGGAGTGCTCAGTATGCAGGATGCTACAATAGCAGCATCAGCCGAGTGTTAAGTACCTGGGAGGGAATGATGGCTAAGTGCATATGTGTGCTTCTGATGGGCTAAGTGGCATTTTTTTAGAATGATGGTAGAGAAAGAAGTAAGAAGAGCAGAACTGGCAAAGGAAATAATGGAGAGTAAGAGCATAATGAAATAGATATCTTACCTAAACACTGTGTGGAGAACTATTTGTCCTTTTGAACTAATCCAGAATAATTAAATTAAACTCCAAGAGAAAACAAGTAAATATAGTCAATGGTATTTGGCTAAATTCAAACTAAAGGGTCATTATCTAAGTAAGCTGTAGGGGTCTGAAAAAATTATGAAAATTAAGCAAGATTTCAATCAAAGTTTAAGGTGTCAAAAGCACACATTGTTTAGAAGCACAGACAACTGGGGATTTGGGTGGTGCCTATAGAATGTGATAAGAAGTCAGGATACAGTTAGCTTCTCAGAGAAGTAAATTCTTGAAATGTCATTCTGTACTCTATCAATGTATTGTCCCTTTTACATATCTCTATGAAATAACATGGCATATACTTAGAAGATTACTCTTTTGCTATTACTCTTCTCTTTAGAAACCAGAAGAGAATCAAAACAAAGGTATTGCTATCTGGGGAGTTAACTTTTTAAAGTTTTCTCTACAAACTACCCTTTATTCCCATCAGTTCTGATTTGAGCCTTTACTTCACCCTAAGTTTCTAACAGTCAGCTTCTATTTTTACTTCTCTGGTAATAACAGCAATGACAACTGTATAAGCAGCTTCGGAATAAATGCTGGCCTCCAAATAGGATAAATGGAAAATAATTTTGCTCCTTTCTTTTCCTGATTAGATCTTTTCCGGGATTAAATTTTGAGGGGAAACACTTCTGGTAAACTGTATGTGGAATATTACCTACATGTTTTAATACATAAAAACACTTTTCTACTTTATAACCTATGAAGAAAAACTTGCTATTTGATTCAAATTGATCATGAGGATTCAAATTCTCCAACATATTTAAACTGATGTCTTGAGTATATATTCATAAACCTATAAATAATAGAAGAGACCTCCTATTTATGATCCATAATTTCTACCTGCCTGATTGAAGTATTTCTACAGCTTTTAGCATTTAAATGATGATAACTAATTTTCCTACTTGTCATTTGCTTGCGGAATTTCAGTTCCTTACAGGATATTTCCACTTACATATTTTGCAGATAACTCAAACATTTTTTTTTTAAATCCATACATGGCACACAGCTTAGACCTTGTAAAATCTCCAGGCTCCATCTTCTAAGTTCATTGCCTGGCAGTACTACATTTTGAGAGATGCTATCCAGCTATAACACTGATATCGAAGCTACAGACTTAAAATTATCTTTCACTTTTTTCTCTCTTACCTCCACTTCACATTCATTTCTGCATCTGCCTTCATTAACTGTATTGCAAAAATGTCTCCAAAATCTTGCCTTTCCTTTCTAGACTCTTTCTGAGCATGAATACAGGCCTTCATCAGCTTTAATTCCCTGCCACCAGCCTCCTCTCCTCCATGTCCTCCTGATTAACTCAAAAAATGAAGTCTACTCTATCACTTTTCTGCTAAAATTCTGCTAATTGTCACAGAAAAAGTCCAGAGTTCTTAAAGTTGCCCACTTCACACTCACTCATGGTGCCCACCATACTGACCATTTAGGGTTGAGGGTAGAAGTGGTCACTAATTCATACCTCCATGACTTTGCAAACCCTGCTCCCTTAACCTCTACTCCCCTCCATCTCTTTTCCTGCTACTTCTCATAATTCCATCTATAAATATAGATACATCTCAAAGTATCACATGTATTTGAAAGAATTTGTTTCTCTGTCTCACTCTCACAAATGTATGTATACCTCAGAAGAACTGGTAGCACTATCCTTTTCTCTTGAAGAATCCTTAAAAACAGTAGACATTTACTAATTGTTCATAGAGTGACCTCAGAGAAATAGAATTCACAAAATTTCATGCTTCTTTTACAACTCAGAAAACTCTTTGTAAAGCATCTATTCACTCAAGCATAGGTTCATTTATTTAGTTTTTTGCTTAAGTTTAATTTTGTTTATGTGTCTATAACATAATTTGAGCTTTGTATTTTAATTTATGTATGTATATATTTGTTTTTCCAATTAGATTATAAACAAAGAGATATTCAAGCAACACCACACACTAGGGAGGTATGAAATAAAATTTTTGGCATCACTAGGATTGTACCCTAAAGTTTGTTAATGAAGAGGTTATGCTGTAAAGTAAGCTCAAATATCTGAAATTTTAGAATCCATCTCTAAACCCCTTATGTTGATACTGCTATCCTGAATTTTTTTCTTCATTACTTTATGTATGGTGTTACCTAATCTAACTGTTTTGCAAACTGCAGGTGTTAATGAAGCACATCCATTTTAATTATACTGTTAATCCAAGGAAAATTACACTTACTCTCTCTTAATGGCATTTATGTTTTTAGATTATTTAGTGGCTTTAATTATTTGGAAGAACCGCTTATGATTTATCAAGTAAAATGATATGATTAATGTTGTATATTACACTTTCTTTAGTATGATTTTACAAGTAGAAAGAAGCATCTGGATTTAGTCACAAAATTGTATTGAACATCAGTGGCTCATGTAAAGCAGCACAGACTAGTGCTGGGTATATCATTTCTCCTATGAATATAGACATCTACTGGCTATTCCAATTTTACAAAAACTTATCTTTTTAACCACTATGCAGAAATGAACACAGGTAGGAATAAATGCAATTAAAAATAGTTCAAGAGATCAGGGACCTCTTGTGTCTGCGTATTTTTTGTTTGTTTTAATTTTAATGATTGTTGACATATAATCTTCGGTTTTATTAACAATGAACTTCTGTGTAACTTTCTTGGAAAAGGGAAATCCATAGTCATTCTCTTATTTCATCATAATGCTAGCTACTCTCTCTCCCTCTTTTTCCTTCCATTTTCATTATCCACAGCCATTTTAGTTTTAGTTTTCTATATGTTTACCTTGTTTTCTACTTAAAGATATATATGACTATTGATGAAAATGCCTGAAAAAACAATATTTTCAAACTCATGCTAAGCTAAAAAAAACCCCGCAACTAATTAAATCAATTATTGCACAAATAAAAAGGTTTTAGAGTCAGATTTACTTTTGCTCATTTACTATATATTAGTTGTGAGATCATGAGTAAATTATTTAAACTCCGTTAGCCTTAGTTTTTTCCTCAGAAAAAATTAGCAAAATTATGTACAACTCACATGATTGTCATGATGGTTAAATGTGATATTCACAGGTGCATTTCACATCATGGATGGCAAATATTAAGTGTTTCAAATTATTAGCTAATATTATAAGTAATGAGGCAAAGTTACTTTGTTTTCATTCTACTGAAGAAATAGTAATTTAAATAAAAATAATAAATAATTTAACTTAAAATTAAAACCATTTTAATAAAAAAATCAAGGAAAATGTATTTATATTCCTTCCTATATAAATTCTATGTACTTAAAACAAAATTTCATTTAGTGTAATAAATAAATAATAATTTTAAAAACTCAGATAATTGAGACTGGGGACATTAATCCTTCACATATTTAGATATACTTCTGTAACTGAAAATCTAAGTTATCATTGTAATGAATAAAATCAATTAGAGACAACTCAATTTAGACTCTACCAAGAGAAGAAGGAACAGAGCTAGTCTTCACAAAGGCACCCCTGTAGTTGTAGATAGCAGAAGCCTTAAGTGGGCCAAAGGTAAAAGCTATAAGCTAAGAGTTGTCTGTGAAAAAAATGTTTCAACCTTCAATTGTGCTTGCATAGAATTTGCTATGTACCACAAGGTAAGGCACATTTTAAACCCTTTAAAGAAACTGAGTGGTATGCTTGGGAAGGATAACAAATCTCACAATGTGAATTGCACACCAAGTGAGAACTCTTTACTTGTGCATTGAACAGATTACCACAGCCTTTCCCCCCTTTTGTGCAAGTAAAGTCTGACAACATATATTTCTCTCTTTCCTGTAGAAGCATTGAAGATGATGATGTTTCATCAAGCTGCTATGAGAAATAGGGATCAAGAAAATAGGAAAGAGTTTAATATATATATATATATATATATATATATATATATATATATATATATATACATGAAAAATAAAATAGTCAATAGAAGTGATTAAAGAGAAAGTCCAGAAAATTTCCAGATTAATATATATATATAAAGGATCTATTAAATTAATTTATCTACAAAGAGTTGCAAAGACAAAATATAAAGAAAATAGTATTGAAGAAATAAAAAAGAAAGAAAAAATAGAAGAAAATTTCTCAGCTTAAAGAAAGACTGAAAATATTTTGAGCCAGAGGGCCAATTGAATAATTTGTTTTTTAAAACATCCTTCCCTAGGCATGACCTTTCAGAATGACAATACAAAGAAAATTCTGAGAGATTCTAGAAAAATACTAATCTATTTTTATTTGTTTTCTGTTTATACCATTTCCAAGTTTATAACCTTTTTCCCTCAGTTTTTTATTATAGCTTTTTATAAACAATATTATGTGAATTACTTTTCATTGACTTTGCAATCATTTCTTTAACATGTTGCTTAATTTTGTCTATATAGGAAAAATTTTCTTAAACAAACATATTATATAAATATAGTCTTCTTATTTTTTATAAACATTTATTATTTATATTTGTCTCATTTTAGGCTCATTTTATAGAATATGAATTTTTTCATATGAAAATAAGTATTACTAATACTGGCCATTTTTCTCTCTTAAATGAAATTAAAAGTCTTATGCTGTGTGATCCTTGTTGAACATTGATTTATAAATAAATTTTGGGTTTCTATCTTTTTATTTATAAACATGAAATATCTCTCAATTTATTAGGGCATCTAAATTTTCTGAAATATATACTTTTCTCTATGAAAGCCTTATGTATATTTTGATTTACTCATAAACACATCTTTTATTTCCATGTATAAGACCTTTAAAAGAGATATATTGTTTTTGTACTGTTTATAGCTAATATATATAGCTAATGTAATTGATATCTCAAAATTGATGTCATACCTAAAACCTTGCTAAACTATTTTATTTTATAATTATTTGTAGATTCTTACTATATTTTTCTTGATTATAGTTATACTATCACATGAAATGACTATTTGATTTCATTCTTTCTAACTCATTTATCTTAAAATATTTTGTATTTCTTCATTAGTGATTATTATCAGTACAGAAAACATCCTTATTATTTTCCTATATTTAAATTATTTTTTTCTAATATTTTACCTGATAAATAAACTTATTTTATGTATTTGTTTATTTACTCTAGTTAAGCATGTCTCTTTCTGTACTTAGATAGCTAAAACTATTTTTAAAATTATGACTATCTGCCGATAGTAAATATTTATAATATGTATAATATATATAACAATAGTAAATAGTAAATAGTAAATGGGTACAAAATTAAATAGTAAATTTACTATTTAATTTACTATTTAATTTTGTACCCATTTACTATTTACTATTTAATTTTGTACTATTTGTTTTGTACCTCTTGATATATTTTTCTTTTAGTTTATTAATGCAGCATATTTTGTCAATTGATATTTTAATATATAAATAATTTTTAGTGTCCTGAGAAAAGCATATCTTCCTCCTGAGTTTAAATTTTGCATTTATGTGATTTATTTTATCTGACTTATTTCTCTTTAAGGTGCTTCTGTTCCATATGTCTTGAAAGATTTGGGTTTCTGAAGAATATCCTAGTCATAACAGAGTTGGGCACATTGCATCTAGAACTAATCTCTGGAACATTAATGGAAGATATAACATATTTCTATTCCTCACGTATGTGTAATTTACCTCCAAACTGTCTATAACAGATGATTTTATGTGTATAGATTTTTTTAAATGATTCAACTATTTTTATAATAATACATTGTCTCACATTTTTACAATATTTTAGTTATATTTGTAAGAAACTAAATCTTTGTAAGTTTTTAATATAAATCAGGCATAGATTCTTTTAAAGCTTTACTTATAATTTGGAAGATATTCTATCTTTAGTTGCCTCCTTATTTCCATAATATTATCTATTTAATTCTTCATTCTTATTTGTCAGATGTTTGGCTCTTCTATTTTTTTTTCAAATTAAACAACATTTTTTAGTGTTATTTTCTTCAAAGTTTTCTGTTTTCAAATTACTTAATTTCTTCCCATATTATTTATTATTTCTTTAGTCTATATTTTATTTAACTTGCTTATTTTGAAATAATTATAATTTAGAGGATGTTATAAAAATAGTGTAAAATATCGTGCAGCCTTTCTAAACTTCCCCCAATGGTTATATTTATATGATGATAATATAATATCAAAACCAGGAATATGAGAATTAGTTTTTCCAAATTCTTGCCAGTATTTAGTGTTTTGTTTTCCCTTTTTTCTTCTTTTCTTCCTCTCTTTTTTTGCACTTTTACCATTCTGATAGGTGTGTAACATTTCATTGCGGTTTTAACTTACAATTCTCTAACAGCGAATAATATTAAAAATATTTTCATATGTTTATTTGACATTCATATCTAATCTTTAGTGAAAAGTCTCTTTATGTCTTTTGCCCAATTTTTTTGTTAAATGTTGAGATTTTTTATATTTGTTCTAAATATAAATCCTTTGTCAGCTATATAATTTGCATATCTTTATATTTTCAGAGCTTTTCACATAGCAAAACTTTTTTATTTTGAAGTCTAGTTTATTCAGTGTTTTCTTTTACAGATTATGCTTTTTTATGCTATATCTGAGAGTCTTTAACTAGCCCCAGGTCCCTAGCATTTTTTTTTTATGGTCGCTTCTAAAAGTTTTATAGTTTTACATTTAAATCTATAATTCATTTTCAGTTAATTTGTATAAGATGTGTTTTAATTTGAGTTTTTTTTTGTATTCTTGTTTGCTTTTTTTACATATGGATGTTCAGTTGCTCCATTGCTACTTAAAGATTACTCTTTCTTCAGTGAATTGCTTGTACAACAATGAGGAAGCTTTTGCCTATCAAATATAAATACAGAAACTTACACTCTGTGTTAACATGCTAAACTGTATAATATGTGTTTACTATTTTTACTTTTCAAATTGTATTTACAATTTTGGAATTACTTTCATAATGAGGTACAAGAGTATATTAAAAACAAAAGATAGTATTTAGGAGATGCTGTGAAGACACTATCCATTATCCATTAACTAATTTCTAGCCCTTTAGAAATGCTTCAATCACTGACTGCTATAATTTCAATTCTGAAATTTAGATAAACAATAATGCTTTACTGTTCAAGCTGTTTTGATAAAAGTAATTTTTAGACAGAGTGTTTTTAAAAGATAATAAATTAATATGATTCTCACTATTTATAAATTTATAAGATTTTAATTAAAACATGTTTTTAAAAGTTCCTTAATAAATACTCTAAACTTAAACTTGTATGGTTTCATTGGTGAAAAGGAAGCAATTTATAAACTTTTGAGATCAGTGTCGGAAATCTAAACAGAATTCATTAAGCTAGACAAAATGCATATAAAGATTGAGACACAAATGTAATATTAAGATGCTGGTAGAAATAAACTACAAAAATAGGTAAAGCTACATCTTCTTTTATTTCTTTCCTTTTAATAAAAAATACTTAGGTTTGCATTACCCTTATAGACTCCAATTAATCTAACACAATAGCCTCTCCCAAAATACCCATGTAAGTTTCTTCTTATATGTTTTGTTCAATTCCACAATAACAACTAATTATATGAAACTTCAAATGAATAAAGGGAGGCTATTATCTTACAAATACCTTTTAAATAGGCAGTGCTTCTCTAATTAGCATTAAAACACTACCAGCATTTGTTTCCATTACCCCTAAATGACCCTACTTACCTTAAAATCATTTGTGGAAACAGATTTTCTGGTTATATTTGCATACTATGGGGTTCTGAGATCTGTTAATATGATCATTTGAATGAATTATTACTTATTGAGATTCACTACATTTTATATACTACATGCTAGGCAATATTTAAGAAGTAATTTAATTTTTACATATTTAATAACTAAAATGGTAACATGTACTCATCTGAACTCTAGTGAAGGTGAAAGGTTTATTTAACATTCAGGAAAGTTAGGTTACTAAAATTTTTCAAGAATTGTATGAGTTCAACATTGTATAAATAAGAAACTGAAGCAAAGGATATTTGTGGATTGTCCAATACTAAAAAAATCAGTGTGTATTCCAGAATGTGATGCTGAAAAGGAAGGCTAACTGTAAAGCAGATATGCTAACCACTACACAATGGAGCCACCTCACCTACTGAATATTCCTGGGATAGATTTATTATTTTCCTACTTACTCCAAAGCCCTGTGAACTCTACTTATTCTCCAAAGCACTGCTTTAATAATGGAGCCTTGGTTTGTCTTCTCTTAATATACATCTCATACAGCTTTTCTTCAGTCACCAATTTAAAAATTCAATTTTCTATAGGTTTGCCCTTCAAATCTCTTGAGTTTTAATTTTAAGCATTTCCTTAGGTTGTTCTAACTCACACAGATTGTTTCACATGCCACTGACCAATTGAAGAAGAGCAGAATCAACATTTTTACTCTTGAGCTTTGATGTATATTGCTGGTTAACTGTTACACATTTTAATAAATATGATTAACTCCTTAGCATAGCATATTCAGGGTAGAACAAATGGAAACTGAACTTACCTCCATTTCACCATCCCTGCCCTGGAAAGCAAACAAACAATCAGACAAACAAACAGCTCCTTCTCCTCTTACATTCCACATTCAAGGAGAGGCATTAACTTTAATCTAGTACATAAAGCATAAGTCAAGGCTCATACTTGATTTGTCATTTCTCTTTATTTCTCCACATTCGATCAGCAAATCCAATTTGTTCAGTAAATTAAATAACTTATATTTTTTCCTTACTCATTGTCTAAATGCTTCAGATTAATTCATCATATATGTATTTTCAAAACTTGCAATATTACCCTAATATTTATTTATGATCTATTCTTCTAGCTATTCAAACCATTTTCTACTATATGCAACAATATCACTTGTACTAAAGAACAAATATGATCATATCATACTCCTGCTTTATATTTAGAAATTATTTTTCTTTATTTATGGATAAAATTCAAATGTTTTATTAGGTATTAAATGTTTCTTATGAATTGGTCATTATCTACAACACAGATTAATATCTTAACTTTTAGCATAATATATCTAATTTTATTTCTGTGTAAAATATCAATCTTTCTTTAAATGTGTTATACATTTCCACCATAAGCATATAATATTATTCTTTAAGTATAAATACTGTTGCCAATAACTTTGTTCAATTGTTTGATTTTGCCCTCTTCCTACCTTTAGCATGAGGTACACCTTCTCAGGAAGCCCTCCAATACCATTCTAAACCACATGCTTCCTCTCTATATATACACTTCTATTATATTATTTAATATTCTTTATATAATACTTTGCTTCTATCTGTCTATCACTTTCAGAAGATTGTGAAGTATTTAAAGACAGGGCCCACGTTCTGTTCATCTTTGAATGCCTCATGCACATCACAGGGCTTCAATTATTTTAAGCACTCTAGAAATCTGATTGACTAACTGAATAGATAAAGCTTTTGACCTAAAGTAGATTGAGCTTTTTTATGACAAGAATTCTTATATCTGCCAGACAATGAAGTATGAAAAAGATCAGTTTCTGACTTTGGGATCCTTTATTTAGGATTTCATTTTTTGACACAATAATTTTTCAAATATATTTGCAACATTGCATGACCTTTATATTCATTTACTTTTCTGCTATTTTGCCTTGGATTTATTAAGTTCCAGAAGATCTTTCTCTTACTTTAAAACTGGTAAATATTTGTGGATTTTTTATCATTATAGCTCTCCATTGAAAATGTTATTTTTAAATTCTGAAGGCCTTTATGTGCTAAGTATAGCAAGTAAATGAAAGACAGGATTTTAAATGAGGTTTCTGAATTGCAATCAATTCACCTGTACAATTGGAACTTTACAAATTCACTCAAAGTACTTATGCTACTCAACATGTAGCATCTTTACACCCTATCACTTCCATTGAGGAAGTGATTATTCAGTTATAGGATGTAAAGAGGTCCTACCTGGGGAGAGGTCCTACCTGAGGAGTTGTAGTAACTTGGTAATTAATGATCTCATAATGTCCTCTAGTGTGAACAGTCATTTAAATTTGCAGTCTATTTAGATTTATAGTCCTTTTTTAAGCTTGTTTAAATAGTCTCCTTTTGATGATTCAGTCTTTTCCAGTTGAGTGCTCAGATTCCCTCTACTGCCTGCTCATCTCCTGGATGACTTTCTGAGTGCTTGGTATAGTGAAGAAGATTTCAGAATCCTGGCTGCCTCATGCCGATCTGGTTGCTTGATTTATGACCTTTAATTTGCAATCTGTTCAATCTAGTCTTTGGGGACATTGCAACAGTACCCACTGTCATAGTCTATGGCCTCAGAAGTGTGCACTGAAATAAAAGTATCAACACTCTTGTTTTTTCTACTACAGCCTGCTTTCTCCCATCCGTCCCCTCTTAGCCCTTCTATGTCCCTTCATTGTGGTTTCTAGGAATATTTGAAATGTGTGCATACCCTGTACAGACCTTGCTGAGCCAATAATCCTCTGAAAAGCCATCAATTAGGCCACATATCAAATGATATACTATCTCTCCCAGGACATATTGGATATGGCTTAGAGGCTTGGAATCTCCCAAGCTATGCTTCTCAACCCGTGTGGCATTCTTCATCCTTGGCTGCCTGATTTATTGTGACTTTCTAACATTTTCTCTCTCATTAAAGTTCCATGGCAAGAGAGAAACGAAAGAAAAAGTTCTCAAAGATGGGCATGTCTGCCTCTTCTCTTAACTGTAGCTCTCTGTCATGAAAATACTCTGCTATCTTCAATTTTCCTTTTTATTAAGATGTCCATTCTATGAAACACTGAGGTGAATCCCTGCAGTCCCAGCTCCTGGTGTGTTGCTGGTATGCTAAAAAAATGAGAAATTTCTCTATTCTCTCAATAGATTCTTAAACTAGTATTGTTATGATCATATGAAAGTGTTTGAGATTTGTAGATAACTAATCACATTTTAGTTTTAGGTGCTATCATGTATCTGTGATACAGTCAGTATAAAATTATAAGGCAAAAAGTCATACAGAATTGTTGAATGAGTCGACATTAAAAAATGCCTTATGACTACACATATTTTAATGACTTTTATTATTCTTAGAGTAGTCATGGTGTTCTTTAAAACGAGGATATCATTCTCCCCAGCTGTCAGGAATATTGCCTGTTAATGGTGCAAATGTGAGTTCCTCTAATGTAGGGAGGAGGCAAGAGAATTAAAATGTTAATCAAGCTACATTCAGAGACTGCAATATGCTGATCAGCCCTGCAACCAGGCCAGGAGGACACCTGCAGAAAAAGAAAAGATTTCTGCTGGGATTTTTAAGGACTCATTTTCCCACACCTGTGGAAGGGAAAACAGAACAACAGAGTCTTTAAGTGACACCCTACACAAATAAAATCATTCATTCCCTATAGCTAAAACCATGGGGAACCTATGGATTAAAGGCTAGGAACCACCAACAGGCCTTCCAGGCTACACTCTTCCCCTGCTTCTCCCTCACTGTATGTCTATATTAGAGGAAGTGGAAACTAAAGAATGATATATAAACTAAATTCTCTAAACATTTGAGGTCCCTCTTATTCTCTATCTCTGAGAGAAGACCTCACTGTCTGTGTGGAGTGTTACCCTTTTTCTAATAAAATTTTCTTTTGACTCTAACTTTGGCATGTGTGTTGATCTTTCTACACTCTGCCAAAAGACTTCTTCTCTCCGTACATGGCTTGGTCTCCCCTCAATTTGGGGAAATTTGCCCTATTCTGCATCACCTCTGCATTAATTGATCTTGCCTGAAGGAAATGGTCTCACCCTAGGTTATGACCCTCTCTTTAAGGAGGACTAAAAGGATTCTAATATCAATTGTCAAAGTGTGTTTTTATTTGTTTGTTTCTGCACCACCAAGAAATTCTCAGATACCAGTTGAGAGTCTTACAATTCAACTCAATTCTGACACTAGTCATCTGAAAATAATGTTAGATCCCACAAGTTATGAGCTCAATCTTATAAGACTGCCCCCATCTTAACTTTAGATGCTAGTCACAAATCCAGATTGTTGCCTGTGCCTCTGATCAACAGACTATTAATCAGAAAGTCCAAGGACATTTTCTTTGAGTTTGATTAATGTGCTAGAGTGGCTCCCAGAACTCAGAGAAACAGTTTACTTACTAAATTACTGGTTTATTACAGAAGAATATAACTCATTAATAGCCCGATGAAAGACATGCATAAGGCAAGGCATAGGAAAAAGGCAGAGAGCTTCCATGCCCTCTCCAAGTGTGCCACTCTCCCATAATCTCCATGTGTTCAAGAATGTGGAAGCTCTCTGAACCCAGTCCTTTTGGGTTTTTATGAAGGCTTCATTACATAGGTATGATTGATTAAATCATCGGCTATTGGCAACCAATTGAATTTCCAGCCCTTTCCCCTCCTGTAGGTCAGGAGGTGTGACTTACTGTTCCAAAACTCCAAATCCACGGTTTGATCCCCTAGCAACCAGCCTCTATCTTTAGATGAGTTCCAAAATCACCTCAGGTGTGTTTGATGGAGTGTTGTTAGAAATATTAAGACACCATTATCCCTATTATCACTTAGGAAATTCCAAAAGTTTTAGGAGCTCTGTACCAGAAAAAGGGACAAACACTATATTTTTAATCACAATATCACATATTTAATAACTGGTTGATGCAAGATTTAAAGATCCAGTCTTTCCACTTCTGTTCAGAACAATTGTGAATGGCTATCCCATCTGTAGCTGCTCATAATTTACAGAACCTTCTAAGGCAATGTACTTAAGTTCAAGCTCTCCCTTTGGTAAACGCCACTTCTATTTTTTACAGGTATTGTTCCTGATAGCTCTTCTTAATAAACTACCTGCAAGTGAATCTCCATCTTAAAGTCTATTTCCCAGAAGACCTGATCTATGACTGTTGGAATAGAGATTTTAGGAATAGAGCGATTATTGTGTGACAACTGAATTGTAATACAATATTTCCTCTAACCAATAATGCTTTCTTCATTGTCTTACACACATTTTTTTTCTCAAAGCTATCTCCATATTTACCTGATGCATAGGAATCTGTCTTAGAGTCTGTTTCCTATGAAAATCCCCCCTACGACAATCTAGACACTATTCTTGTTTCAAAGCATAGTAAAAGAAACAAGAGATTGTAAGATAAAAAAATGAAGATAATGATTTCTTAAAGTTTTGCGTATTTTTATACTTTTGTAAGCAAACTGATATTATAATTTCTGATTTGATCTGAGTGCAATTGTAGGAAAGAGACAGAAAGACATTAAAAGAAACCAGGGGCAGCATTTGCTAAAGATTGGTCTTGACTTGGATTTCTACATATAAACCTTTATTTCCTTGGTTGATCTAAGAAATGTTTTGATCTTATTAATAAAATAAATCATAAACAAGACCAATTGCAATTTAATTTTTTATTTCTTGTGAATCTACATCTGGCAATGTTGGAAACATTGCAAATAACAAAGAGAATATCTTTGAAAGTATGTGATAACAAAATTTAGGATTAAACTTTTTATTTCCTGTAGAATATAAAAATATAGATCTTCTGTAAATTAGTAGCAAAAAGTCAAAGAAGATAGTCTCAGAAAGGAATAGTCAATGGAGGAAAATAAAGTAAATATGCAAGAAATAAAATATGTAAAAATGTAAACCAAATTCACACAATCTACATAAGCAGTAGTAAAAAAAAAATAATGAAAAAACCCATAAATTGCCAAATAAAAACAAACTCAAGTAGATTTACCAGTATTAAGTTTTTTAGTGAAAATAACAGATATGAAGAAAAAATTAATGAATTAATACAACAATTATATGTGATTCTGAGTGTTCAGAACAAAGGCACAAAATGTAATGAATAATATTTATTTATTTATTATTTTACTAAGGACTGTCTTTATATAAATATGGACATGAGTCTTTTCTGGCAAAGTCAAATCAAATAATAATTTAAAACAACAGGGTTTTTTTTGCAATGTTCAATGGAGAAAAAAAGAAAATTAAATTTTTTAAAATTTAAATTTATTGGTGACATTTATTAATAAAACTATGCAGATTTCAAGTGTGCAGTTATATAATACATCATCTGTATATTGCATTGTGTGCTCACTACCCAAAATCAAGTCTCTTTCCATCACCATATATTTGATTCCCTTTATCCTTTTCTCTTTCCCCACTTCTCTTTTCCCTCTGGTAACCACTATACAGCTATCTGTATCTATAAATTTTTGTTTGTCTGTCTTGTTCATTTATTGCTTTCAATTTTATATCCTGCATATGAATGAATGAAATATAGTCTCAACTTTTTCCAACTGACTTATTTTGCTTAGCATGATATTTTCAAGATCCATTTATTTTGTTTTAAATGGCAGTATTCATCTTTTCTTATGGCCAAGTAATATTTTGTTGTATATATGTACCACCTCTTTTTTATCCAAATATCTACTGAAGGATACTTCAGCTGTTTCCATGTCTTGGCTACCATAAATAGTACGGCCATGAACATAGGATTACATGCATTCCTATACATAAATGTTTTCTAACTTTTTAGGTAGACACCCCAAAAAGGAATATCTGGGTCATACAGTAATCGTATTAATTTTTTGAAGAATCTCTATACTGTTTTCCATAGTGTCTATACCAACTTACATTCCCACCAGCAGTGTATGAAGATTCCTTTTTCTCCACACCCTTTCTAACACTTGTTATTATTTGTCCTGTTAATGATAGCCATTCTAACATATGTGAGGTAGAATCTCATTGTGGTTTTGATTTGCATTTCCCTAATAGCTTGTGATGTTGAGCATCTTTTTATATGTCTGTTGGCCGTTTTGCATGTCTTCTTGGGAGAAGTGTTTGTTCAGATTCTGTGCACATTTTTTAATTGCATTGTTTGTTTTTATTGTTGAATTGTATGAGTTATTTATATATTTTGGATATTAGCTCCTTATCAGAGGCTAATTTTGTTTGAAAATATCTTCTCTCATTCATTTGGTTGCCTCTTTGTTCTGCTGACAATTTCTTTTGCTGTGCTGAAGCTTTTTAGTTTGATTTAGTCCCATTCATTTCTTTTTGTTTTTACTTTCCTTGACTTTGAGGTCAAATTTATAAATTTGTAAGGCTAAGGTCAATAAATTTAGTACCCATGTTTTCTTTTATGCATTTTATTCACCAACATAATAAAAATCTTATATGACAAACCCTCAGCTAATATCATAATGGTGAAAAACTAAAAGCTTTTTCTCTAAGATCAGGAATAAGCTAAGAATGCCCACTGCTGCCACTGTAGTACATATATACAATGGAATAGTATTGGAAGTCCTAGCCAGAGCAATCAAGCAAGAAAAGAATAAAAGGCATCCAGATTGGGAATGAAGATGTTAAATTGTTACTTCTTGCAGATGATGTAATTTATTATATAGAAAATCCTAAAAACTCCACTAAAAACCTATTAGAAATAATAGAGTAAAATTACAGAATGAAAAAAATCAATGTACAAAAATCTATTTCACCCTATATACTGACAATGAAATTTAAGAAAAAGAAATAAAAACATTTTTATTGCAATTGCTACAAAAAGAAAAAAAGTACCTAGGAATAAACTTAACAAAAAAGATGAAGGACCTATCCATTGAAAACTATAAGACATCATTAAAAGAAACTGAAAAAGACACAAAGAAACAAACAAACAAAGAATATTTTTTTTATAGAATAATATGCAAAATTAACATATTTAAGCATCTTACCCAAAGTAATATACAGATTTAATGAAATCATCATCAAAATAAAAATTATCAGATTTTTATGAAACCACAAAAACAGCCAAATCAATCCTGAGAGCAAAGAATAAGGCCAGAGATATCATAGCCTCTGATTTCAAATTATACTATAAAGCAACACTAATCAGAACAGCATGGTACTGGCAGAGAAACAGACACATAGACAAATGAAACAGAATTGAGAGTCCAAAAGTAAACCCACATATATATGGACAAATAATTTTCAACAAGAGTCAAAAACATACAATGGATAAAATAAAGCCTTTTCAATAAATGGTTCTTGGAAAATTGAAAGCCACATGCAAAAGAATGAAACTAGACTGGTATTTGTTATACACACAAAACTAACTCAAAAGAGATCAAAAACCTAGATATAAGATATGAAACTTTAGATTTCTTGATGCAACACTTTTGTTTTATGAATGATCTTCAAAACATTTACCCAAACCAGTTTTTATTTGCAAAGATATTTCTATATATGTTGAGTTTTCAAAACAAAACAAAACAAAACAAAACACACAAAAAAGACTCTTTAAGCTTATTCAAAAAAGGTTTATTTTACTGTATGTTCCTCTTGGCAATTAGAAAACTTAACTATATAAGGAAAACATAAAAGATAGTGATGCATAAATGTAATAAATACTAAGACATGTCTAAATAATTCCTTTGAATCAGGTTATTAAAATAAAAGCAAATGTTTAAATGTACTTTAAAAAAGTAATGTAGCCTGCCAAAAAAATTCATATTGAGAAATATGCAATAATAATTCACAAAAATTCTTCATTGACTGCCTATGCTGTGCAGACATAAGTTACATACATCTCATATAACATTCAGGATAATATTACCAAATGCTTATTTACATACCTGTTATATAGATTAGGAAAGAAAGCTAACAAAGATAAAGTTTTCTCCTAATGATCACAAATTAAAAAATAAGAAAACATATTTTACATCATGGTTGCCTGACAATCAATCCTACAAATTCTATTTTATTCTACTGCTTCATAGAATGTATGCTAACATCCACACAGATACCTTTTTGAAAAGAATGATATTAATCACAATTGAAAGATTAAACAAAGCCTCCTAACATTTGTTAGATGCATTTTCAGGTTAGTTATTAATATCCACATTATCTCTAATTTTCCTAGTAAAACAGTCTTACATCATTCTAAATTCCCCTTTTCTCCCTAGATGCAATTTATTCTAATTCCTTTCTTTCTAGAGTTTTTCTTTTTCTCCTCCCATTTTTTAAAAAAATAATGGCCAATGACATTCTTTTCTAAAGTCCACTGGCTCATTCTTAACCAATTAAAATAAAGCCTCTGCTTATCCTGTCTCTGCTTCTGTGCATCTGTGAACAAAAAGAATCAAATTTTCCAAGCACAATATCCAACTATCACTTTGTCTTATCTTCTACAGTCCCCCTGACTTGGCCTTCAAGGCCAAGATCTATTGCTTTTCCAGACCAGTGTATCAATTATACTTGTTAGATCTAAGCCTGAAAGTAGTGACATATAATGGAAAGTGCATGCACTTCGAAGGTACACAAGCTAGAGGTAAAATTCAGAATTCACTATTTGCCAGCTGTATGACAATGAGAAAGTCATTTTGAAATGATCTGAATGATTTCATGTTAAAAAATTATATTTTTAAAAATAAATATAGCACTTACATTGCAATTTTTTTGGAATGACTAAATTATATACCTTTCAGAAATTTCTTATCTTACTGTGAGTACTTAATAAATGCTTATGAACTTCAAAACTGAATGCATCTTTATTACTAGTGTGTGTGTGTGTGTGTGTGTGTGTGTGTGTGTGTGTGTGTTTATTCTCAACTTAGAAAAAGGGGGTCTAAAGTATCTCAGAAATAGTAAGCCACATAGAAAGATTTATTAAATTACTGCTTGTGTATTAATACCTTGTATTAATTATAATAGTATTCAACATATAATATATAGTTTTTGTTGTTTTACCTTGTCATTTTTATCTCAGCTGTGTATGTGTTGCTAAATAGACAAATAAATACTTAAATATTAGAATAGAATATTCTCTGTACTTTTGTTATTATTGCTTTGGCTTTTGACTTTGTTGCTATTAAAAAGAAAAACAAACATTTAAACCATTTGAGGTAGCACATTTATAAGAAGCAACAGTTAAACTGATAATAACTTTTTAAAAATCTATGGGTCAAAGCACAATTTTAAGTTCTCACTGAGAATGTTTAAATTTCATAGTATCATTCACTATTCAAGAATAATTCTTATTATTATTCACTACTGATATGTTATAAGATAATAAGATTTTAAAATTCTAAACTTTAAATAAATATGAGAACATTTCCATTTATGAATGAGATGTTAAACATGGTTCCCATTGTTTCTTTATAGGAACAATGGGTACTAAAACCAATTTTTATTAGCTTTTCTCCCCCACTGTGCTTTAAAAAAATTAAAAACAGAAATATTTATTATACTAATTAATGACAAATCCAGGCAAATTCAATATGTTTGTATAAATATGCACATGAAAATACTCTGTATGTACTTATTTGCAGAGCTCCGTACGGTATAGATAAATAGGTAGCTGGACATGATAGATACATGTTAGATAGTTGGCTAATATTACTAGCAATATTACTGATTTTCCTATTGTTTATCATTAGGATCTTTGTTTTTCAATAAGTAGAATTTCTAATTCTCACTCTGAGAAGAAACAAGAGGCCAACTCTTCTGAACTACTTGAATATACTGACAAGACCATATTTTTTAAATCTTATGTACTATTTAATGCTTACTTCAGTTTTTTAAATCTCTATATTATGCAGATGAGATTTGGAAATGTTCAAAGTCAAGAAAATAGAAAAAAGAAAAAAAATTATGATATTTTGGGCAAAAACAAAATGATTTAAAAATATGCATAATTTTTTGGGGGGGTACCAGTTGATTAATAAAAGAAACTATAAAATAATAATAAAAAGAATGTCACCTATTCTGAGGAAAAAATTAATTATTTGGAGGTATTAATAGATTTCAATACAAAGCTTTATCTCCTCTAAAACAGCTTTTTCTCTAATAAATCAAAAGCAGTATTTTAATTATAGGCAGCAGTGTTGATTTCAGCATTCCAGTAAGAACAATTCATTAGGCAGCTTTCTTTGGTCAAAGATTATATATACAGAGATGAAGACTTATATTGTGACCTCAAGAATTTCTCAATTATTTGATATAGTTGTAACAAAATCCAACATTTCAAATGCCCTCAAAACTTTTAACAGTCATCATATGTTAGACAATAAAGCTTTAATAAATTTATAAAAGTAGAAATAGCATAGACATTCTCTTATGAAAATCCAATAAAATTATAAATGAATAATAAAATATGATAAATAACTTTTATACCTGGAAAATTTTAAACTTTCTTTAAAATAATCATGAGTTAAACTAAAATTGCATAATGTAGAAAATAAAATACATATTGAAAGCTATGATATTGACTGTAGAAGAGTTCTAAAGTAAATATATGTTTTTAAATTTTTATAGCATTTGATAAGAAAGAATTATAACTAAATGAAACAGAATTCTACTACTGGCTCTGATGACTTTACTTGATTCAGACCAATTCTTCTGAGAACAACTATAAAACTAGATAATATAACGAGAGTAAAAATTACAACTACTTGAAGGCATAAGAGAGCATGCGATGAATCCAAGACTTGAAGGGAAGAGAAGGAAGCCTCCTTTTCTATATCTTTTCCCCCCTTATGTTATTTGTTGATTTCTGATAGAAAATTTTACAGCCCAGCAGAAAGTAGTAACTTAGACATTTCTCAAAAGTATGAAATGTCCAGAGAAAAGAAAATGGGAATCCAGGTCAACTAAATTTGCTAATACTTGGGATGAGGATTAGAAAAGCAGACATTAGAACCAGAGAAAAAGGAAACAACAGACATAATAAGTCTGATTTTTATGTAAAGTTAGACTATAATTTATTTCCAGATTCTAAGAGAGCAAGAGACATAGCAACCAGCCATAAATCTGGCTTACAGACCTAAGAAGGAAAAACAATAGAATACATGGGCTTAATATGAAATTGTGTACTTGGTCAACATATTAGTATTGTCTACTAAGATCCCTGATGAGTTATAACTTAGGAGTAAGAGCAAACTAGAATTAAACATGACTACTCTTCTCTCCCCTCTCCTTCTACCTTAAGACCTTGAAACAAAAGGTGTGAATTGCTTATCACCCTATTCTTAATTTTATCTATAAAAGCACTAAGTCCTCTTGGAATGCATGTGACATCTTTCAGAGATTCAGCAAATATCATTCACCGTATCCAAAGTTAAATATAAAAAATGGCAGGCATGTCATGCAACAATACATAATAACCAAAATCCAAGAGAAAACAAAGAACAATGTAAAGATACCTGAAATAGATTTAGATTTTGTTCTTTCCAGACACAAAATTTCAAAAAACTTGGTTAATATGTTTAAGAAATAGATGAAAGGTAGAGCTTCTCACCAGAGAATCTTGATTTATAAAAAAAAAGCAAATGGAAGCTCTAAAATAAAAATATAATCACTAAAATTAAAAACTCAATAAATGAATATAAGAAAAGAAACAACAAAAGATCAGAATATTTCTAGATAAGTATAAAATATTCAGAATGAAGAAAAAAAAGAAAATACAAAAACACTAAAATAATGTAATTATTGAATACTATGAAAACTTTCAGTATATAAGTAAATGAAATCCTAAACACAGATGTAAAAAAGGTAGTCTCATAGCAATATTTGAAAAGTTAATGAGTATTTACCAAAATTGATGAAAAACATATATATACAAAAATTTAAGAGGTCATACAAATCTCAAACAGAATAAACCATACACACATACATACACACACACATACATGGCAGCTTAAAGTATTGAAAAAAAATAGAAGCGGAAAAATTATATAGACAGCCAGATTTTTAAAAAATATGCATTTCTTTCAATAAATGACATTTTATTTTTTATCAAAAATTCTGTAAGTTCAAACATAATAGAATGGTATCTTCAGAGTGGTGAAAAAAAAATAATGTCTACTTAGAATTTGATACACAGTAAGACTATTCCTCCATTTAAAACACTGAATCTAAAATTTTTGCCTCATGGAACTATATTACCAAATTTCAACAAATGCATATTTTATATCCCTACCAATTTATGTCTACACATATTCCCCAGCTTTATGTTGATGTAAATTTGAAAAAGTATGCAATTCTTTTAAAGTTTATCTCAGCTTCTCATGGGTCACTCTTTGTACCTTACCTTTTGAGACCTACTGGGACATCAGTCTAGTTATAGTAGAAATAAAAAGTAGAAGATATGATTAAATATGTAAAGAAATTACAAAATATGTTATAGATGATTTATCATGTGTAAGATATATATACTCTTGCACATATTTACACTTTGAAAAATATATTTTAATATAATGATTATGACTATTCTGGTATACAAATGTTCAAATAGATGTATTTTTTAACTATGACTTACCTTCATTTTATATTTGCAAACAATAAAATAACTTGTGTCAAAACTAAAGTGTCATATAGGTATATTATTTATGCAATAAAAATGAATTTAACAGATAGTATAAACATCTATCATAGATTCTGAGTGTTTTACCACATAGAAGGAGGCCTAGAGACAGATAGTAGGTTTCCAGAGACACAGGACACAAGGAATTGAAAATATATATAAATTCATATGTATATGAATTTCAGTTGTCCTAGAATGAAAGGCTCAGCTTAGAGAAATAGTGTTTATCACTAAAGAATATTAAAATAAAGGCCAACATACTTCTTGCTATAAAAGTTGATGAGTAAATCCTCAATCTAGCTGAACAAATTTATTAAAAAAATAGCCCTTTTGTTTATTTGTTTTGGTTTGTTTTGGTTTTTCTAAGTTAAGTAATACCATAACTCCTAGAATTGTAAGGCTGCAAAGAATGTAGGACCTATGCGGAAAGCATAGCAAACACTCATATAAAACAAATCATTCAATAAAATATTGAATTCAATCTTGACAAGAGATAGGATAATGTAAATTTTTTTTATACACTTAATAAGCAGTTTTTTTACATTAAAATTTATCACTTTGAATTTATTTTATTATTATTTTTTATATTAGTTTCAGGTATACAGTAAAATGGTTAGGCAGTTATATAATTTATGAAATGATTCCCCCAATTACTCTAGCAGCTACCTGGCACTACACACAGCCATTATAATAATATTGACTATACTCCTTATGTTATACTCTAAAATAGTTTTTATTAAAGAGAGGACAAAGGACAATGAGTTTAAATCAAATTAAGCCCGATTTTAACAGGCAAAATATCTGTTAATATTATTATTAAATCTAGAATTATCTTGCTAACTTGGCACACATGAGTTTGTAAACTGGAGATAGTAACACAATATAGTTCAATAGCATTTATCATATGCCTTTATAACAGTTCACATAATATTTTGTACAAGTTCAGTAACAAGAAATACTATATCTCTGCAGATAAATTTTTATATATTTTCTACAGTTATAAAAATTTTTAAAAAGCAAAAAATAAAACAATATTTTTTTGGAATAGAAAGAGGACATATATTAGATGTGTTATAGAAATAATAATGTATAGTTTCACCTTTTCTATGATCAGTACAAAAAAAGGAAATTTATTAGACTGTTTCCTAGTCTTTTGAAACCCCAATAACAAATATCAGTAGGCATATTTTTAACTATTCAAAGAATTTATTTGTGTACAATCTTACTGCTTTTTTATCCACCACTTCAGCGAAGTTAGGAGTGAAGCCACCATAGGCAATGATGCCAAGTATTACAGAGAATGTTGGTGCTGTTCTACAGTAAGTGTTCAAACAGCTCTCTTTGATGGTGAAAATACCTGGGAGAGTATGGCTTTGAAATACTTTCCAACATTTCAAATAAATAACAACTTGAGACTTAGCTTTAGAAAAAAAAGCACACACCTCGGGAAAAGAGTTAGATGTGTCAGTGTTTTTGCACTTTACTATTGCTGTACATCACATTTATGAAGACATAATAAATAGTCGTAATAGAAAAAGGGTAGTTAGAATAAAATAAAGTGGTCCATCAAGTACTCAGGCCAAGTTTATTACTTCAATGGATTTAGTTTATAATTACTAGCAGAGGAAAGAATAACTATAAGTTATTTTTATGTAAAAAGCATAGAATACTAAGTCAACATAATAACACAGTTTTTATGAACCACAATAATTACACTGAAGAAACACAAGTACATTTTCGAAAAGGTGTGTTGATAAGATACTACAGAATTTTACAGTTTCAATGAACAAAAATAATTGTTATAGCAAAATAATAAAAGTGCATTAACTTTTGTTGCAATACTTGAAAGAGATTAAATAATGAAATTTTAAAAATGCTAGTCAAAAAGTTTTACATCATGTTTAATGTCTTTATTTTAAAATAACATTTTTTAATAAAAATTCTCTGTATATGCAAAGTTGTTTATTATCCTTCATTAGTGATATGTAAGAGATTGTTTCTGTTGTTGAGACTGCTTTTCTATGATACTTCAATTAATGAATTAATATAGGATAAAATGCCTTTAAGGTGAGTGAAAATTTAAATATCGACTTCATAAAACTCTAATTAAGATTTGATCTTAAGCCACTGTGATTTTATTACTATATTTTATTTTGTATATAGAAACTTATAGAAAAGTCAAATGTTATCATCGTTATTTAATGTCTGGTAACTAATTAAAGCATATTATGTTAATTTACATTTGAAGGAAAATGACAGACTGTTGATAAAGAACACAGTCAGGAGCAAGTCATAATATAGATATAATACGGAGAGAGATGTCTTTATGTGAAGGCTATTTATACAGATTCCAGGGTATACATTGATGGTCTGTAATGATCAGGAAGACAACCGCTGATATTATGTAGTTCAATATATTTAGTAATAAACAGGGACTTTTAGAAATTTTTCTGTTTAAATGTAACAACCAGTGAAACTTTTTACTAAGGCAGATAGATAATTGAAGACTCAGATATGATAACTAGATAAGAAACAGCACTATTTAGACATTCTGGAAACCACCAAACAGAGGGAAGTCCTGGGACTGAATTTTGGAAGATGTGAAAAATATCTAGATTTCACAGAGGAGGACTGAGGGGAGCACATTGGCTTTGCAAATGAGTGAACATCTGGGTGAAGCACTTATCTGTTTTAACAGAGCATAAGGACGGCATGTAGAGCAACCCCTCCAAGCATATGATGCGATGTATTCTTCTGCTGGCTTTCAGGAGTTGGGTTTTGTATGTATGTGTACTTAGAAGCTAACATTTATGGAAGTGGGCTACTTGATTGTACCTCTGTCTGGTCCTTACCTCTATGAAGACACCCTCTCCAAAAAGGTGAAGGATGAGGGCAGCAACTATAGCTCAGGTGTTCAGTTTAATCAAAGCTGAAACATAACCAGACAATATTAATTTCCCATTTTTAAGGTTGTTTTTTCATATATTTAAAATATAATTAACATGAGAAAATATATCACCTTATACTTTTACTGACTTAATTATTTTCAATTCCCCACATCACTAGATTAAGGGTAATAGTAGCATTCTAGAAATAGCAAACTAGTAATATAGGAAAATAAGTACACAATTTCTGTTATGGCATCCATTTATCATCTACTGCCTGTATGTCTCTTAAAGACATCCAAAGGTTTAAGGGCAACAAATAGTTATTGAAATGGAAATGGTTACAAGGAATAACCATGTCTATATCACAACAAAATAATTGATGAGTTAGTGAGAGAGAAAATATAGAAACTACCAATGTGCATTTAATTCAGATAGCATCTTGAAAATAGTAACCTCATTGTTTTCCACATTTAAGAAATAGAAGTTAATTAATTGTCTGTACATAGTTCATCTACATTCTCATACGTGAATCCTTTTATTCTGATTATATGTTTACTTTTCCTTGTTTTGTCTATTTTTTTGTTTATGATTTATTAAAGATTTAAATATATGAGCCAACATTAATTTTCTCAGCATTTTCACAACTGGAAGTTCTTTGGAAAAACACAATATTATTTCATCCAGTACTGATGTTGCTTTGCCTATCCTAACAAGAAAACAACTTCACTGTGGCAGCCGGGTCTGGGGGAAAAAAATGTTCTTGAATGAAAGAAAGACTAAGAAGATTTGATCATATGATTATGTGGATAGAGAGGAAACTATTTCCTTAACCACAGTCAGGATTATAAATAAGTATCACAGTTTGATGCTATGAAATATTTAAATCTATTTTAAATGCATTTTTTAAAAGTTTTTCTTCTACCATTTTTCGTATTTGTACAAATAAATCATTTTTATATTAGTGCCTCAATATCATATTTTGTGATAACATTTGCTATAAATGCTTTTTAATTTTTTCTGGAGAAATTTATTCAAAGATATGGTGAACTTTTTAAAATTTATTTATTTATTTAAATTAGTTTCAAGTATACATTACATTGGTTAGACATCTATATTGTTCATAAAATGATTCTCCTGATTGCTCTCTCCCTCCCCTGGCCATCCACTTAGCCATTATATTAATGATAACTGCATTCTCTTTACCGTGCTCTCCATCCTTGTGCCCAACTATCAACTACTAATTTGTACTTCTTTAATCCTTCGCCCCATTCTCCCAGCCCCCAAAATCCCTCCATTCTGTCTGCCACCGAATTGTCAACTATTTTTGTGAGTCTGTTTTTGATTAGTTTTTTTTTTGTTGTTGTTGTTCCTTAGATTCCACATATAAGTGAAATCATATGGTATTTATCTTTCTCTGTCTCACTTATTTTACTCAACATAATAACCTCTAGGTCCATCCATATCATTGCAAATGGTAGAATTTTATTTTTTTAATGCCTGAGTAATATTCCATTGTATATATGAACCATAATTTTTTTATCCAATCATCTATTGATGGGCATTTCAGATGCTTCCATATCTTGGTTATTGTCAATTGTGCTGCCATGAATATTGGAGTGTATAGATCTTTATGAATTATTGTTTTGGTTTTCTTTGGAGAAAGACCCAGAAGTGCAATTGCTGGGTCAAAAGATATATCTATTTTTAATTTTTTGAGGATCCTCCATATTGTTTTTCATAGCAGTTGTACTAATTTGCAATCCCACCAACAATGCATTAAGGTTCCCTTTCTCTGCATCCTCACCAACACTTGGTGTTTTTTGATTTATTGATGATAGCCATTCTGACAGGTGTGAGGTGCTATCTCATTGTGGTTTTAATTTGTATTTCTCTGATGATTAGTGACCTTGAGCATCTTTTCATATGTCTGTTATCCATCTGTATTTCCTCTTTGGAGAAGTATCTGTTCAGGTCTTCTGCCCATTTTTTAATTGGATTGTTTGTTTTTGCTGTTGAGTTGCATAAGTTCTTTATAAATTTTGGATATTAACCTCTTATCAGATGTATCATTAGCGAGTATCTTCTCCCAAACAGTCAATTGTCTTTTTGTTTTGTTGATGGTTTCCTTTGATGTATAAAACCTTTTTAGTTTGATGAAGTCACATTTGTTTATTTTTCTTTTGTTTCCCTTGCCCAAGGAGATATATCTGAAAAGAAATTCCTGTTAGTAATATCAGAGAGTTTACTGTTTATGTTTTCTCCTAAAAGTTTTATGGTAACAGATCTTACATTTAAGGCTTTAATTCATTTCAAGTCTATTCTTATAAGAAAATGGTCCAGCTTTTTCTTTTTTTTTTTTTTTGCATGTATCTGTCCAATTTTCCCAACACCATTTATTAAAAAAACTGTCTTTACTCCATTATATATTCTTACCTCCTTTGTCATATATTAAGTGAGCATATAGGCGTGGATTTATTTCTGGACTCTCTATTCTGTTCCATTTATCAATGTATCTGTTTTTATGCAAGTATCATGCTGGCTGTTTTGATTACTGAAGACTTGTAGTATAGTTTGATATCAGTTAGTGTGATACCTCCAACTTTGTCCTTCTTTCTCAAGATTTCCATTACTATTTGGGATTTTTTATGGCTCCATATAAATTTTAGGATTATTTGTTCTAGCTTTCTGAAAAATGCCATTGGTATTTTGATAGGGATTGCATTAAATCTATAGATTGCTTTGAGTAGTATGATCATTTTTGTCCCGACCGGCGGGACCTGGTTATTCGTGGGGGCGAGGAGGATTCAACCTGGGGAGAAAAAGGAGCGGAGGCAAGACAAAGTTCTGATCAAGCCTCGTTTATTGTAGGTAGGGGTAGAGTATATAAAGGGGAGGATTTGCATAATCACGGTTGCCTTGGATATCGAACCGCAGAACATTCCATTTCCTTATATGACTCCAAAATGCAGAAGGGTCCCGGGAGAGGAGGGGGCTGCAAGGTCAGATTAGTTTAAGCAAATGGCTCAAGGGGCCCAGGGCAAGTCAGGGCATGTCAGGGCAACTGACTTTAGGCTGTCTATCCTATCAGATAGCACAGGGCGAGGCAGATTCTGTCCCAAGGCAAAGTTGCCTAGATCTCAGGTATGAGAGCCTTGAT
>PVKZ01001429.1:51137-169475 GCA_004027375.1 Macroglossus sobrinus | reverse complement strand
TTTTAACGATGTTGATTCTTCTGGCCTATGAACAAGGTATATACTTCCATTTATTTGTATCTTCTTCAATTTCTTTTTTCAATGACTTATAATTTTCTGAAAATGGGTCTTATACCTTCTTGGTTGATTTTATTTCCAGGTATTTTATAGTTTGCTATGCAATTGTAAATGAGATTGTTTTCTTAATTTCTCTTTTTGAAAGTTCTTCATTGGTGTATAAAAATGTCACTGACTTCTGAATATTTATTTTTTAACCTGCTACTTTACTTAATTCAGCGATTATTTCTAACAGTTTTTTGGTGTAATCTTTAGGGTCCTCTCTATATAAGTATCATGTCATTGGCAAATAACAAGAGTTTTACCTCTTCTTTTCTGATTTGAATGTCTTCTATTTCTTGTCTTATTGCTGTAGCTAAGACTTCCGTTACATCGTTGAAGAGGAATTGTGGAAGTGGGTATCCTTGTCTTGTTCCTGATCTAAAGGAAAATGCTTTTAGTCTTTCCCCCTTGAGTATGATGTTAGTTGTAGATTTATCATATATGGCCTTTATTATGTTGAGGTATGTTCCCTCTATTCTCACTTTGCTGAGAGTTTTTATCATAAATGAACGTTGGATTTTGTCAATGCTTTTTCTGCATCTATTAATATTATTTGGTTTTTATCTTTTGATTTGTTAATGTGATGTATCACATTAATTGATTTGTGGATACTGAACCAACCTTGCACCCCAGGAATAAATCTATAATGTATTGCTGAATTCAGTTTGCTAATATTTTATTGAGGATTTTTATATCAAAGTTCATAAGAGATATTGGCCTATAGTTTTCTTTTTTTGTAATGTCTTTGTCTAGTTTTGAAATCAAAGTAATAGTGGCCTCATAAAAGGAGTTAGGGGGCCTTTTCTTGAAATTTTTGGAATAGTTTGAGAAGAATAGGTAAAATATGATAAATTTTTAAAAAAATATTTACATCTGTCAGTTTATCATTTCTACACAGCTGGGCATAAAAACTGAGGTTTTTCATTTCATGTCACTATAGACGAGAATTGCCTCTTCATTCCCACTATGTTTGTCTATATATCTAAAATGAAGGCAAGGTTTTATAATTGAAAACAGTATATTTTATTCATTATTTTAACAAATGATTTTTGAGGACCTACATTTGCTAGCACTTTGTTAAGTTCTGGAAATAGCAGTCAATAAAATGGAGGTGGGCAGACATCACCATGATGTCTAATAAATGACAAAGAAGTTAGATAAATTTTTGGAGAATACTAAATTGAATTGAATTTTGAAAAAAAGAGTGTGGATCCAAATTTTAACCTTGAAAAACATGAATTTTAACTGTGTGGGTCCACCTATATGAGAATTTTTTTCAATAAGTATATTAATTTTCTTACTACTGTGAAGCAATCATACTGAGTGCACTAGGCTCCCATAAAACAATCTTGCTGATTTTTTGTTATCAATCATTATTCCTGTAAATAAATATGAATTTATTTTTCACATGATCTTTCCATTTTTGATGTTTAGTGTAATATGTGTAGTGTTTTGTATCATATAAGACAATATTGATATAGGTACTGACAGCTCATAAATAGACAATATAAGCTTATGGTATCAATTAATATAGTAAATTACTACAAATGTATTTTCTCTTCCTTATGATTTTATTAGTAAATTTTTTTCTCTAGTTTACTTTATTGTAAGAATACAGTACATAATACATATAACACAAAATATGTGTTAATTGACTGTTTATGTTACTGATGAGAATTCTGGTCAATAGTAGTCTATTAGTAGTTAAGTTCTGGAAGAGTCGAAAGTTATACATGGATTTCTTTTTACTGTATGAGGTTCAGTGCCTCAACCCACACATTGTTCAAAAGCCATCTGTATATCTGAAGATGAGCAGCCAAGCAGAAGGAACTATAACTATGGGAATAATAAGAAGGCTAATATAGCTGGAAAAGAGTACATGAGTAAGAGAGGAGTAAGCTATGACATCAGAAAGATAATAGGGTTTTTAAAATATAATAAATGGAGTGTTATTAGAGGGCTTTAAGAAAAAAATCAGAATTAAATTACATTTTTTTAGAATCATTCTTTTGCTGAGTGAGAAGAGAAGGAAGAGTTTGGGTTGATGGTGGGGAGGGATGAGGAGAGACCCAGTTTAGACTCTATTACAATAATCCGGTGAAATAAAAAGATGGATTATGCTCTGTTGATGGCAACAAGCTGGTAAGAAGTAGCCAAAGTATAATTATATTTTAAATTTCCCCCTAAAAAAATAAGGCTGATGAATGACCTAAATTCTTGAGCAAAATTTATTTAATGGAGACTTCAATAAATATAAAGATTATAAGACTGAAATAGGAAAATCATGCTTAGGCTTTGAAAAAAAATGCATGTCCAGCTTTCTCACAATGAAACACATTGTAAAGAGGGGCTGGAAAAATCTCTATCACAATCTCACTGCCAATCTCACAATCAAATATAAAACCATCAAGAGATAACTTATTCATCACCATTGATGGAGCAACCCAACTATTGAATTGCCTTCTTCTCTTACATTTTATTTGACTTAAACTATTGTAAATAAAGCATGACAAACATTTAAAAATTTTAATAAACATATTCACAGCTCAACAAATTTTTACAAATAAAGACACTGTGTAACCATCTCCAGACAAAGAAATAAAAAAACAACAATTCTCAAGTACTTGTGACCTTTTCTAGGCATTTTTACCTCCAAGTTAACTATCATTGATTACAGCATACTAATTTTATCTGTTTTCATACATTATATACAGGCATAAATATGTATGTACTCTTCTGTTTCTGTTGTTTTTACTCAACATATAACTGTGAGTTTTGTCCACTCTGAGGTATAACATTTTAGAACCAAAGTGACTCCATCTTAGATACAAACCCTCCATTTTGAACTTAAGTGGAATAACAAGAAAAACCACCAACTGAGAGTCACCCCACCCAACAAATGGCCAATCAGAGACCTCTTGTACATTATCTGACCATCAACTGACTAAGTCACCATACCCAACAATTGGCCAATCAGAGACCCCTTGAAAATTATCTGAAAGTCCCACCCGCCAAGTCTTGTACTGTGGTTCTTTTCCTCAGCACGAAGTTTAACCAATCCCCTTAAACGTTTTAAAATAAACTCACCAATCCTGTAACACCATGGCTGTACTCCCCTGCTTGTGGCTTTACCCTTTAAAAACCCTTTGAAACTGTAAGTTGGGGCCGATACTTCCACTGCTGCATCAGTGCATCCGTATTGGCCCGGGCTTGAGCCTGCAAATAAACTTCCTCTTGTTCTTACATCGGTGTCAGCTTCTTGGTGCGTGTAGAGACTCAAAGTAGGGTATAACAACATAATTTGTATATTTTTACTAGTGAATAATATCTATTATAGGAATATATCACAATCAATTTACCATTAATACTGTTGACTTTTAAATTGACTATAGTGGATTATAGTCTCAAAATGGAGAATGATGTTATATACATAAACATTCATCAGTATTGACTCTTAATTTTAAGCATATTAGAATATATACTAAAATTACATTAAATGAATATCAGATAACAAAAACATTGAGAAAAATATTTGTGGCATAATCAGAGTCCCAAGATGTCAATATAATTAATAAGCAATTATGTTGTGTCCAGTGAAAACTGTAAACATTTCTTTCCATGGCTGACAATAGAGAAGAGCTCTGCCAAGCTTCATGAAAAGATAAAGTGATTCAATAAAAGATGCAGGTGAGACAAAAAAAAAAAAAAAGAAGTTAATTTCTACTATCACTGATATACTCAGATAGTATATGAAGCAATGTCTTTTGCTCTTTACCCTGTATAAGTTTCCTAACATCTCGAGTTCTAGAGGCAAGTTGATAGATAAAGCAGAAAGTTTCTCAAACCTCTAAATGGGTTGAGAGCATTTGGGAGTGGGCAAACAACTTAGTCAAATATAACTTTGCCTGAGGCCGCCGGCTAAAATCGAACAGTTACCTAGAGGGGGAGTGAGGATTAAGAAAAAAAAAAGAGAGAGACAAAAGATAGAGTGGAGAGGGCTAACAGTAAATACTGTCCCCCAGTTTATTTAGCACAGCATATTTATACCCTTGGAAATGCATGAAAAACAAAACCCACAGATATTCTAACAATTGCTTACATTTACATAAATTCTCTCAAAACATCCTTGTTCCTGTTTTTCTTTTCTTGTTCCTTGGGTGGAGGAACTTTCAACTCTTTCCATTAAGCCAAACTTCCTCCTTCAGGACAGAACCCACCTGCTCTGCAAACTTCTAGCTTGCAGGCAACTTTAACCCTGTCTGTAGGGCATTCAGCAAGAATGGCTCCTAACATAACTTGAAACCAGTTTTGACAAGTTTCTTCTTCTTCTAGGTCGTTATTTGAAGATTTTGCGACCACTAACTTTATGATGCAAGAGCAGAGAGGAAAATAAAATAGTATTCAAAGAGCTGAATATTGATCTAGTCAGTATATACCTGGTCCTTAATTCAACAAATCAGATACTCACTTAGAAATATATCTGATAAAACAAATACTTGAAATGTATTAATTATTTGGAAAATTAAAATGGAAGAATTATCTTGATTACTAATATTTAGTAGGCCCTTGGGGAAAAGGAGGAAAAGTAGATTCCCTCCCTCTCTTTATCTCTCATTGTAAATACATTAGTATTGTAGCTCAGGTTTTGCTCTAAAACACTTGGTAAAAGACACAAAGTTATCTGAGTTCTATTCACACTGAATTTATTAAATGAAGGATTTTATTAGGCAATGAAAAAATATGACTAAAAGAAAAATTTCAGAGTACCTAATGTAAAACATGGTAATTATAGTTGATAACACTGTATAATGTAAATGAAATTTGCTGAGAGTAGAATAAAAAATATTCTAATAAAAAAAGATAAATACGTGAAGTGATGGATGTAGTAATTAACTAGATGGTGAGAATCTTTATACAATGTATACATATCTCAAATCACCACAATATACACTTTAAGTATTTTACAATTTTATTTGTCAATTATACCTCAATAGAACTAAAAACAAACAAACAAAAAAAACCAAACAAACAAAAAAAACTTCCAGCAAGGAAGGTAGGGGTTTTAAGCAATGTTACACAATGCCTTTAAACATTTCTTATTAGTACTTCCTTAAAACAATTTTGCAGGGAAAAGTAAGCGTGATAATTATGCACTCGATAAGATGTTTCTACCAATAAATTCTGAAATGTCCTAGGGGGAAACCATCATGAAATCTCAGATCTTTGCATTTGGGTACACAGTTTGTTGTCTAACTAGAGTTAGCTAGTAACAATTTTGAGTGCACACACATACAATACACTCACACGAACACATACCCATACAAAGGAAGAAGTAAATAATACTTGCTTTCTGGACTAATAACTTATATACTGTTCAGAGTCAAAGGACAGGTCAATGTAAGAAACAAAAGGGAATTTCTTTGGTTTTATCCACAAATAAATCATAGTGTGAGAACAGATATTCTATAGAAAGCATATTAAGAACAAATATATTTATCAGGCAATCAGACCATAAATCTACATGCCTTTTTAATGAAACTAAATAGCCTACTAAACTAACTTAAAGAAGGTGAATAAAATGAAAAAGAATCTTCTCTTTGGAACAAAAACTACATGATGCATTTTTACTAAGTAGGATGATAATGTAAGTGAAGGATAACAAGATACCACAACTATGCCTTCTAATGTTTCCAGCACCCATGGTAAAGATGTATTATTCTTCTTGCAACATCATACTTAGATTAGTTCTTTTTTTTTTTTTTTTTTGGCTTTCTTGTTGCTCAGAAACTGCAGTTCAGAATCAAGAATCATTTAAATAACCATAAAAAATGCAATCACAAAACTAAGAAATGAGCCTATACTTCAATGTGTCCTTTTATTAAGATAGTATAAGGCTCTTTGGGACTCCTTGTTTGTGACAGTATCTCTGACTTTCCTTGTTTTTTTAATCTATATCATTAATGATTATAGATATTTATTTTATACTGTGGCAATAATCAAATAACTTTATTATCTCTTGCACAAATTTTCCCCATTTTTTGTGTATGTGTATGTGTGCTCACATATGTGCCTCATTCATTTATGGCACTAAAAAGTTCTCCAAGCTTATCTTGTTTATCTTCTACCCTAGTCTTAGCATCAGCCATTTTTATAGGGAGTCCTGGTTCTTTTTGTTTGATTCTTATTTATTTTTCATACAGTTAAATATGACTATATTTTATGATGTCACTATTAATAAGATGTCACTTAACAATGGAATAGATTAAAAAGATTAAACTTTAGAGAAACACATAAATTAATATTTCAGAAGTATTTTACTTTATAAATAAATATCTATCTAATTAAACACTTTTTTCCTTTAGTCTAATCTCAGGAGTATGCTAAAGGAGAAATCTAAGACTTGGCCCTTTTTTTTTTTTTTTTGCTTACAAAGATTATAGATTCATATTTTTATATGCCTTAGCATGATTGTAGTTTACATGTTCAATTTATTAAGAAGTTTTATATATTTTGGTGTCTGTGCATAGCCAATTTAAAAAATCATGTAATTGAAATATCTAATCGGATTATAAACATCTAATTATCTGCTTAAATTACTTTTTACATTAAAATATAAATAATTAATGTAAATTAGAGAAATTAAGATAGCAGCTAGATATTCTGTTTCAATGTAATATATAAACTTATGAGAGGATGAAAAAAAATTGAGGCAATAATCATCCTAGAATTTTGTGATCAGGTAAACATATTAAACAAGAGAGTTATAGTTTTTATCTTTTATTTTTTGTCCCAGAATAAAAATTCTTATATCTCAGAATATAAGTAAAAATCCATGGGAAAGTTTTTCTCTTGAGGAAGTGATAGTTTAGAAATAGACAAAAATTAGAGAAATATGAGCATTGCAAAAACTCAAATTATTTTATTGTATTTAAAAATTCAATATAGGAGACATGTCCTATCACTGAGGATGGTAAGAAATCATATTGTCTACATTTACAAGACATAAATAATCAGCTATTATAAATTTGTAGTATTAATTATACTTTTTGACACAGATTACTAGATACAATGTAACATATTATTTATTCTTTTTAATCATTTTTTTGAGTTTAAAAAATAATAGAGAATGTAAAGGAATTTTCAGATAAAGACTTATATTGATATGCTGGTGTGAAGAAAATATTTTCTTTATTTAGACTAATTAAAATTATTTGTTTCAGTGTGTGCATTCTTTTTTTCTGTGTGTGGAGGGTGCAAAAAGAGAAAAGAAAGAGAGGAAGATAGAAATATATACATTGCATATTTTGTATATTATATATCATTTTAACAACTATTACGATAGTAGTTTACCATATATATTTAGCATAATGAATATAGAAGCAGCAACTTTCCTTCAGTTTATGACATAAAAATCATTCAAGTATAATATGAAAATATTGCTATTATTATCCTGGTTTAAGGATTTTTTAAATTATCTATTCATTTCTATTGTTTCAGGGAAACATTAACTGGATTTCTGTGAATAAGAGCCTAGATCCACAGATACTAATTTCTTTAAAACACAGTCACCTTTGTCAGTTATCCTCCATTCCAGATGCCAAACCTAGTGTTAGATAATGCAGCTGCTGTAAATCTTCAGTTTAGATAAAGCAGAATTCTCTCATCTGTTTTTCTTAATTATATCTTTTTCATCCACTTGGCTTTTCAAGCTAAAGATGGAAACTACTGTACTGATCATTAAAATTAGTCATTTTATTCCAGAACCAAGTTACCGGAATAATTTTAAAAGTATCAAGTGACAATGACTATTACCAGTTTTAACTCTGACTACTGTGACTATCATTTATTAGGCAACCTCAAGTGTCTAAAACTGTTGTGAGTCTATTTTTTTTTTTTGTATTAGCTGTAGTCACTAAATATATATTAGGTTGTGATGCAATAAAATTACCAAAATATTAGAGTCTTAAGAAACAAAAGCTTATTTTTCACTTGTCCTATATGTCATTCCAGGGCTGCTGGTTTGTCCCCTCACTGTGACAAAGCTACACTCTGGAATAGCTCCTATGTATAACATTGCTTGTCATTATCACAGAGGGAAAGACAATTTCTGTTGATCTGTTACAAGCAATTAAATTCTCTAGCTCAAGGAGATAGGTAGAACTCAAGTTATAACTTCTAGGCCAGCACTAGTTGCCTGGCCCCACCCAACCAGCCACATGAAGACATGCAATGATATAAGGAAATAGATGTTCAGAAAAGTTTTGTTCAAAACTCACATATAATAAATGCCAGAATCAAAGTAAACTAAGCTTTACCTCTCTTCAAATTAGGTTTTTTCACAGTAAACCATGTTACCTTATGCAATTCTAATAAAAACAGGTGGTAGTGACATAGAATCTAACACAAATTTACTTAGAAAATAAAACAATCTGCTCACTAATCAAAATTCTAAATTGATACTTCAAAACTACCTGTGTTCAGTTTATTCTGAGTCAGTTAACAGTTTTAAATAAGCATAAATATTTAACAGTTATGAGATAACTACTTAAGATAAATGAAATAAAACTTTGTGATTTAATCAGCTCATTAAAAATCTCTAAAGGGAAAAGCAAATATTGTAGTATTAGAATTTTAGCCAGACAAATGTGTTTCTTTCATTAGTTCTCAGATCTACTCTTGCTTTTTATAAATATCATGAAATGCCACTTGATTATAATGTTTATTTGAATATATATTAGAATCTATTATAATTATATATATCTATATAAATATACATATATATAAATAATAGATAGATCATGTTCTCATTGAATAATGATGCATTTTAAAATACATAGATTATCTCTATTTTCAGAACCCCATCTCAGGTTAAAACCCCAGTTTCTGCATTTAGACTATACAAAGAATTTAAGAGATTAAATCTCTGAAGATAAATGAGCCAGAAATATCTATTCTAGCCTAAATTACCATTATATCCCTCGGGGCCCAAACATTATATAGAATGAGTTATTCAGATATAAAAATAGATGATACAGATAAAATGTTAGACTTCCTCTTCAGATAAATTATTGGTGCCATTATTTTGGTGGTTTTTATGGAGTATACTAGGTCATGATGTGTCGATACTAAGTGTGTCTATTTTTTAGAAGTAACAAATCAGGAATGTTTGGGGAAACAAGTTAAGAATCTTACTCCTGGTGACATGACAAAATGAAGCTTGATTTTCTCACATGAGAAGAAGTCTGGAGAGGAGCTGCTGCTGGATCTGGCAAGGCTGCTCGATGATACTAGAGATGCTGTGGTCTGAGTGATTATAACTTGGCTCCCCTGGCTCCGAATATCCGCTGTTAAAATCAAGGAGGATGAGGGAAAGACATGACCAGTTCTTCTCTCTTCTAAAGTTTTCACAGAAAAATAGAATCTCCTCAAAACCATCCCAATATTCTTTCATTTAAGTATCTATGGGAAAACACAGTTAAAATAAAGCAGAGTGGTAAAGATTATTTTAGATCAGCCATCACACTTTAACTGGGTCTGGACACAAATACCATCCTGTTAGCCCACAAAATAAAAATGTGGATTTGACAAACTACTGTCAGATACAACTTAAATGACAATTGTCATGCCGCAGATTTATGCAGAAAATACTAAAGTATTTATTTAAAGTAAAATAAAATCTGACATAAAAATAGACAGATAATTCCTTCTGTTATATTCTACATCTTAGAAATGAGTCAATTAATCCAGCTCACATTTTACTGGAGGGAATTAGACAAATCTAAGAATACTTGGAGTCAAGGCTTATCTGAGGCAAACTTGCTGATTGCTTATAACACTAGCATATAACATCTTGAAAATAGCATAAACTTAATCTAAACAGTATACCAAGATTTGTTACCTTTAAGTAGGGCAATTATATATATTCTTATTTCAGGAAACTTTTATTTATTGTCTGTTTATTGAGTTTTCCTACCTACTTATATTTATATTATATTATATTTCTGATTAGAAATAATACAGCATTTATATTATAGTGACAAAGAAAATATATCTTTCCTTTTCCATCTTCCCATTCTATTGCCTCATATCAAATCAGAATTTGATTCAAATCATCTGATAATTTTGTACTTAATTATTTTTTTGTTATCAAACTTTGACATTATCTTCTATTTAGAAATTATTTTCTTATAAGAATAGCAAACTTTATAGCCACACTTTCAATAATTATTATATAATCTAAGAAATTTAATACTCACATGGAGTTCACTAAATTAGCACCTACTAATCTACAAAATCTCAAATTTAAATCTCTCAGAAAAAACTTTTCTTCCTACAAAGCAAAGTTAGTTCTATCTTTTATAAATCCTAGAGCATTGTGTACTTTTCCTTTATAGAATCCTTATCATTTGTAGTTATAGATGCATTTTATAAATGATTAATTGGTTATTTCCACTGGACTGTACATTTATAAAGGTAAAAATTGTGCCTTTTTCCTCACATGTATGTCTTTAGTACCTATAATACTGTCTGACAGTAAAAAAGAATTATAAACATCTTCGAATGAATAAATAAATACATTTGAATTTTCAAAAAGGAAAAACTAAACCATTTTACATGTACATTTGGAGAAAAGGGCAGGAAGGGAAGGATATGCCTGTGATGTTTAGACTTTTTCAGGGAGCTTCCTTTGGAACAGGTTCTTGTCTTACTTCACCTGGAGCTTGATTTCACTGAAATAGTTTGAAGGCCTAAAGGCTGCTGAAAACCAATGACAGCGGTGGGTGGTTTATTATGGCCAGCAAGGCTTGTGCTTGAAAATAGGTGCACACCTGAGGCTTCTGCCTTGGAACGAAGGGAGGAAGAGGAATAGGACAGGTATCTAACATTTCACTTCTTCAAAAAGGTGCTCTAAAGATTGATTTCTGCTTCATCTCATTCAGAGTGTTGTTGGAACCAGCATAGATTGAATGTTTGAGGGTGGCTAAGGACAAAGAAGAGTGTCAGATACCTTGATGTGGCCTGCATGGCTCGGTGCAATTGGGAAAAAGAACACAGCTTGAGCCTTTTCCACCTAGAAGGAAGAAGGAAAGTAGAGCATGTGCCCAGCATTCTGGATTTTGGGAGAGTTGCCTGAGGGACTGGTTATGTTTGCCCAATTTGGAGTGCTGATGGGGAGCCACAGAGAGCTAGACATTGCTGGAAGATTTGTTGCTTTAGAATAGGGAATTGACAGTGCACAGGCAGGTACCAGAGAGAGAAAGAGAATATAAGATCCTGAAAAACAACTGAGTAAATATTTTATTTGACAAATTACATGCACAGGGCCAGAGAAATCACATCCAAGATAATTTCTAACCTGGCTGATTAATGAGAGTCTTCTTTAAGAAGTCAGTTCATAGAGTTGAAGGTGGCTATTCTTTCAAGTACACAGATCTCATACAAGCCAGCATTACTTGCATACCAAAGCCAGATAAGAACATTGTAAGAAAAGAAAATTAGAGGTCAATATTTTTCACAAGCATAGAAGCAAAAATTTCTCAACAAAATACTAACAGAAAAACATTGGGTCAAAGCATACATGTAATCTGTGTTTCCATGTTTGGTTTATATAGTTGATAAAAACTTAAAGATCATAGAATTTTCTAGGACTCCTAATTCTCCTCCAGTTTTGGGAAAATACTGTCAAACAAAGTATCTTTGAATGTAGACCCATCATAAGGCAGAGAGATTCTTTTTTTAGGCATTGCAATAAAAAAGTAAGCAACACGGACTAGGCTCTTTTATTTTCCACGTTAACTATGGAATGGAGTAAATATAATATAAACTCCTCATTTAAAAAGGATCCATGTCCAAAGATTCTGAAGTTTATAAAATCCCTATTAGTCTTGTTGCAATATCAAATATCTGACTGGGTGCCTCGGAATGTCAAGAAACCTCCAAAGAAACTATCTAGCATGGCAGGGTAAAGGGATTCTCCCAATGCTTCTTCTGGTGGAGGTGAAATGAACATTTACAACTACTTAGTTTCTTGTGTAGACAGATGGTAAGATAGGGTCACATTGTACATGACTTCTATCACTTTATGTTTAGGATCTCTTGTTTTTATTTTTAGAAAGAATCCATTGCTTGCTGTACACCAGCAAAGTCCTTTTGTTTGACTAACATTAAGATTTGGCTCCCCTGTCATCACAGGACCTTTGAAGCAGCTTGTACTTCTTTAACCACATTTATATGTTATGATTACTGTTGGGAGCCATTCTTGATGAATGCCCTACAGACAGGGTTGGAGTTGCCTGCAAGCTAGAAGTTTGCAGAGCAGGTGGGTTCTGTACTGAAGGAGGAAGTTTGGCTTAATGGATAGCTCCTTAGTGAAGGAGAAAGTTTAGCTTAATGTTGAATGTTTCTTGCCCCAGGAAATAAGAGACATTCCTTGCTCCAGGGAATAAGAGACAAAAACAGGAACAAGGATGTTTTGTGAGAATTTACTTAAAGGTCAGTGATCATTTGCATATGTGTGGGTGTTGATTCTCCAAGGGTATATATATGCTGTGCTAAATAAACTCGGGGTGCAGTATTCACTGTTAGCCCTCCAGATTCTTTCTCTCTGTCTCTCTCTCTCTCTCTTTTTCTCAATCCTTACTCCCTGATCTTAGCTGGCTGTCTCCAGCAGATTACTTATTCTTCAATCACATTTTAAAATAAAAAATATCTATTAAAATGTTAATCTATTATAATCTATTATAATTTTAATAATTCCATTTTGCAATCACATTTAAAATTAAATATCTATTATAATTGTATGTGTGGCACATGCAAATGCAAGACAGACAGAGAACAAGCAGTTGAAGCTTCTATGAAGACAGATTATTGTGATTAGTACAAAGTTATTTGAAAGCTAGACAAACAACAATATTGGTAATACTTTGTGGTTCAGCTGTCTATTCATTTAGGTACAAAATAGTTATTGGGTCCCTACAATAAAAGAGAAGATTTTTCTCTTTAGATTGTGGATGAATTTTTATACCCATATTATTTTTAAAGAAACATTGTAACAGAAAATATGCTATTTTAATGAACTATGTGAACCTAGCTTCCAAAAATGCAAGAGAACTAAAGCCATGAGCTATAATTAAGTGCATGCTTATTTGCTAAAATAAATGTGCAATTCTCACTTCTATTCCTGAATGGAATCACTGGGACTACTATCATTAGACTGCCATTATAGTCCTATCATTATAGAAATAATAAGAAACAAGCCCTGGAATCTGCTATTCTCTTCAATTTAGGTGTAATTTGGTGATAAAATCAGAAACAGAAGTTATTTTTAGATGACTTCATAATTCTTACATAGCAATATCTACATACATTTGTAAATAAACATGGGATCTGGACATTTTGAATAGTGGCTTAAGGTTAAATAATAATTTGCATGTGATTAACATACTTTATCAGATCTTGTAACAATTTGATTCCAAATTCAATTATGATACAGTAGAAATGGGTTCACTGTTTCTGTTTTTATAATTTGCTCATTTTTCTGTAATTGTGAACATTGAATACTTAGAGTATTTCTTACAGCCTAAGCTGATTCTTCTATAGGGCACCACTTTTGCATCCTGCTGGTTTCCAGACCTCTTTCTTTTGCCTTTCTTGATTCTGATTCTGATTCTATAAGGCTTTGTCTTCCATCTTGTGAAACTATCACTTACGTGATTTACAGGGCTAAAACCACATTGTCAGACTAACTTTTCTGCTGTAGAGAGGTGTGTTCATTACAGAGGGAATGCAATTTAGTGAGTATATAAAGAGTTTAGCCTTAAACAGGATTTAGAAGATGTCATTGTTTGTAAGAGAAAGAAATACTGTGGGTATGAGTTTAGAAAAGAGAGTTTTAAAAAGATTTTGTGGAAGAGGATGAAGATAAGGAAGGAAATGAGGAAATCAACATGAGTAATAGTCTATAAGAAAAGGTGGATGGATCGGAAGTTACAGTGGGGATGATGCTAATTAATGGAGTTACTAAAGGAAGGTAGAAGGTCATGATCAGGAAGCAGATGAGATTTTATAAGTGCTCCCACATTAGAAATTTTTAGATCAAGAGAATGTGTAGCCAAAAGGGTGGGCAGATCATTGAAGATGAGTACAGGAAACGTAGGTGTGAGGCTGATGATGGACCATACAAAAAATATGGTAAGAGCAGTAAACGAGAGAAAGATGATCTGCTACTAATTATAATCCACTGATAAAGAAGCTTGTTGATAACTTCTTCAAAGAGGTAGATAGTTCTTAAGAAGAGACAGGAAGGTGCCATTTGAAATGAGAAAGACAACTGTCCCCACTTTTAGACTTAGTTATATTTGAGATATAGGTAAAAAAGTTATTTTCTTAGGAAAGTCATAAAAAACAATGTAGTAAGATGAGAAAAAACTTGAAAAGATTGATGGAGTAAAGATGTGATAGATTATTTTTAGCATAAATTACAAACTGAAATATTTGGGGGATCATAAGAAGTTAGAGATTGAGCCAAATGATCAACTGTAAAAAGCCATAGATGAAAAGAGTTTGAATGATAAAGTAGAAGACAGAAGGATTGTTTTTCTTGAGGAGATTGACAAGATCTGAAATGTTCTTTGTGATGGCATTAGTCTGGACAGTTTCCTGAAGGAAGTACATAATTAATGATAGACTACTGATCTTTGTCAACTTATAGTGATAATGCTGGCAGTGAGGGTAGGAGTGGCATTTGCTTTTATTTTTTGTTCACCTGTGCCTCAAATGTTAAGATGTTACCTGCCTCCTTCTTATGTTGAAATGAGGAAGGAGAGTTAGAAAGCAATACTTTATTTGTAACCTGGCTTCTTAGTGTTCTCTGAGTTAAAGTTTTTAACAGTACACTGTCTTCAGTTCTTTGGAGACTCTGCCACCTTTTGACAGCCATCTTTCTACAATTCCCTTGACCTGATCTAATGCATTTCATCATATTAGAGACCAACTTCCCACCCTAACAATCAGTACAGCTCTATATTCTCTTTTAGAAAGGCCTATTTATCTTTCTTTAGTTCTTTTGTTCACAATTTGAGTCATTCCCATGTTTATTCCCTTTCACAGACTATTTACACATTTTTTGCTCAATAGATTCTAGTAGCACAACTTAACTTTAACACAGCAGCCTCTTGCTCTCTATCTTATTGCCAAAGCAGAGAGTTCAATTCTCATCATCTAATTTTTGCAGACAGGAATAATGTATGAATTTATTGTCTTTTCTACTTTCGATAAACACATTTGAATATCCCTAAATTTTGAAGTCCCCTTACTGGGCTTTTGTGTAAAGCTAGAACCCTGTTCCACATACATATACTTTCTTCTTGAAGACAGTAAAATTCATAGTACAATAGCAACTTCCTACAAACTTTCTTATTGTTCAGTGGATTCTAGAATCATGTAACACATTAAAAAACAAAACACAAAAAACGAAAACAGTTTTGAACTCTGCTTATGATCAAACATCCTTTTCATATGTGATATCTATTATCTTGCCATGACTTGGCTAAACTTTAAATTTAGTTTATTTTAGGTCTTTCCTGATTCATTCTTAAAGTAATAATTGTAACAGCAACACTTTATGGAAATTCTACATCTGTCATTTAGAACAGTGGTCGCCAACCTTTTTGGCACTGGTGCTCCTGTGAAAATCGAATGCCTGATGATCAGAGATGGAGCTGAAGCGGTGATGCTAGCACTGGGGCATGGCCGCACATACAGAAAATGTTTCGCTCACTTACCTATGGTTGTGCAACTTGGTTCTTAACAAGTTGGGGACTGGCCAGGGGTTTAGGGATCCTGATGTAGAATGTAGCCCTATGACAGTTTATAAGGCCCAAATAGGGCAAGATAAGAATCAAGTAAATTAAAGATGTAAAAACTAATTTAAAAATAGTGATGGGTTGATATCAGAATAAAGAAGATGAGATTAAGAGGTCATAAATCTCAAAAATGTGTCATACATTTCTACTTATGAGGTATTGACTCACTTTGGAATATTAGATTAACAGAAATAGCATTTTCTTGCTCAAATTCTAACTGCTCCCTATTCTTTGTATTTGAGTATTTTTATAAAAACAGCTTTGAAGAAGGTATAATGCAATGATATCAATTTAGAAATATTTTTGATAGATAAGAGGTTTTGGTTATATCGTATTCCTTATTGATCTACATTTAAGAGAAAATGTATTGAAAAACCAGGATAAAGCCATCAAATCCTATTCTTTTTGCTCAAATATGTCAATGATTTTCATCTTTGCTGTCCTTGAAGATTTGTTTTTGGTTTCCACAATGCCTGTATCTATACTTTTACCAAGAATAATAAACAGCACCCTAAATTTGATTGTTGCCTATTACTTCATTACACTGTTCTGATAGCAAGCAATCCAACCATGGATAAACTCAACTATCTCATTTCTTCATGTTTGCTTCCAAAGAAACAGAGATTGTATTGTAATGAAGTCTTATGTTATTTAAAATGTTTTTTTTTTTATGATTAGTTTTATGTGGACACAGAATAACGCTGCGGCATGACATATAAAGAAAAAAGAGATTTATTATATTTATAAGTCTTAGAAGTGGGAGGCATAGCACTCCACACAAGGAGCTACATGTGAGAAACATCAAAAGAATAAGCTAACTCAAGCAGGTGGGGAGCTGAGAGAAATTGGTCTCATGAGGGTCAGGATGCAGTATACATGCAAAAGGCATAATGAAATTTTAATAATGTGTTTAAACATCATTAAGTCACAGTCAGGAAAAGGCAGAAGGGAGAACTTGTAGCAGGGACCAGCCTGCTACAATTGCTTTTTAATTCTCCACTTGGTTGTTTTGAAAGGAACACAAATTAAACTTGTTCAAAACAGAGCTCATGATTTCTATTTCTCACCAAAACCTGCTCCAATTTTCCATTGGTAAATTATTCTTCAACTTATTAAAAAAAGTAAAGATTGACTTATTTTTTGTTATTTCTTTTCTTCTACACATATCGAATCTATTCACTATTTTTTTTTTTAACATCTATGCTCTCTACCTTAATCTATTTTGTTCTCTGGTATAGAAAACTATTTGTATAGTTTTCCTACTGGTCTACTACTCTACCTTCCACTACTTACACAAAGCATCAAATTCCAAAATCAGCAAAATCTGATCATGTTAACTTAGTAAAGGCTTCATATTGTTCTTACAATAAGGACAACATCATGATATACCAACATTTATATATTTGACTCTCCCCTTATCACTATCCTCAAACCCTTTTTTGCTCACATTCATGATCACTATAGGCACACTTTTCTATAACCCCAGTACTCACTGTGTTCCCTTATGCTATGGGGCCATTACACATGTTTTCCTCAATTGTGAAAATGATCTTTTACAAAACTATCCCAAACGTTACTCAAGTTACTTTCTTAGTTAATTCCCATTCACCTTTAAAGCTCTGCTAAGTGATCTGTATGCATGGAGCTAAACATTAATAGCTAAATTTACAGTATGACATAGTAAGAAGTACATGTACTGTTTATTTCTAAAAATAAAAAGGGATGTTATCCTGTAATTAAATCCAACAGTAATTTTGCACATAAATATATAAACATTCATTTTAAGTTGGATCAGTAAATAATATGTATATATTATTCAGATAAGATTTGCTAAAAATAGCTTTTAGAGCCAAAATTACAAAAAAATAAGTAAATAAAGAAAGAAAGAAGAAAGGAAAGAAGGAAGGAAGTTTGAGGGGTATTAGAACTCTTGATATTGAGATATTTTAAATAGATTCAAATGTATATATTTACAAGTTGCAATTTATTATTTTCTTTAACTGATATGAAAACATAAAGAAGACTGAATGTTGTATGTAAAATTTTTATAATCCAGTTTAGAGGTCAATTTATATCTGTAGTTGATTTGAATTTTTATTTATAATCTAATCCTGTACTATTCATTTGCTATAATGTAATAAAATAAAGTGAAAAATTATATATGATATGTAAATTCTGTCACTATTGCTAGTAACTCTGAAAGTATTTTATAATGGAATATGTTTGATTTAATGTTCTTATCAGAAGGTTTAGAGTCTTTTAATGGAGTTAATTTTAATTTATCTTATATTTTTCTGTCTATTATAAATAATATTTTATATGATTTAGATTTACTTTTTACTAGTTTGTTAGTATCTTAAAATAAGTTAATTTATGGAAAGTGGTTAAAGAGTTAAAAATTTCTTAATGGAGGTGCTATCTTTCACAGAAAAATAGTAAGTTTATTACTATAAAAGTGGGAGGCAGTCAAACGTTTTTAGTAAAAACATCATTCTAGAGGTTATGTTAGTTATTTCTAACTGTAGTTAGACTTTTCATAAATTTTTATGAAATTCTGAATTTTAAAATATTATTTTTATTGCTTACAAATGTATAAAACACAATGACTTACAACAAGAAGAGTGCTACGTCATTGTATGACAAAGTTGAATTAAAGGAAAATAACATTCTGAAAAAGTTTGAATTGATTCTAGAAACAGAAATTTTATAATTATTATAATGATATATATGTGTGTGAACGTGTGTGTAGCCTTCATCTCTATATCAGTTCAAATAAAATTTTGCCAACAAATGACGTTGAGAGTCAAATTATCAATCAAGGGTAAGAAAGAAAGGAAAAAAGAAGAAAAAAAACTGATGTTATATAAAGAAACTCGATTATCATTTAGAAAACGAATCTATATGGACTAAATATTTGAATTTTGACCCCCAAATTCTATTCAACAACACCTGCCTTTTAGAGCCAAAATTACAAATAAATACGTAAATAAAGAAAGAAGAAAGGAAAGAAGGAAGGAAGTTTGAGGGGTGTTAGAACTCTTGATATTGAGACATATTAAATAGATTCAAATGTGTATAAACATAAGCTTTGATTGGCAAGTACAAGAAACAATAGAAAAATGTTTTTAAAATTAGCACCTCATAAGAAAGAAATAACATTAGAAATTTAAAGTAATTTATTACAATTGCAATTAGAAAAAACAACAAAAATAATTTATATATTTAATTCAAGTAAGTCCTTGATAGGACATAGGAATTATAAACAGCAAATACTTCAATAAATTTGGGAGGAAAAATTTGTGATTACAAAGTTTTCTTGAATTAAAAAATGACTACTAAACTAGTGCATTCAGCAGAGTAGTTATAGAAGAAAACTGACTTAAAGACAGAGAATTCTTTCAAAAATAAAAGGAAAAGATAAAATCAATGAATGTTAAGAGAATATACAATATAATCAATGCACTTAAGGATTTCAGAAGGAGAGAACAAAGCATATAATGGAAAGTGATTGAAGGAACAGTAGTAGACTTTTCTTATCTGAGTGGAAAATGGAGGCTCATCATATACTAGAAAAAAGTAATGAAATTAGAACAAAAAAAGAATCAATCTAAAAACATATAATTTTCCCAGAAAAAAAAAAGTTAAAGTATGAAACATACATAGACCCCATCATTGTCTAACAAGTAAGGAGTTTAGGAAACACGTTTAAGGTCATTTGGCATTTCTCAGAAAGGATAAGAAATTCAAAAAAAAAAAGTAAGGTCTCATGATTACACTGCCTTACAACCAAGAAAATTATATAATAATGATAATAAATCTCTTTTTTATAGAACATTTCTTCACTAAGTGCAGACTGTCACTATAAAAATTATTTGTTCACTTATTGTCATTTTTGTAGGAGAAAGTCATTACTTCCACCACTATTCTCAATTGAGAAGAAAGGTCAAGTGAATTGTTAAAAGATGGACAGTGGCACTGAAAATAAAAGCAAAGGTTTTTAAAATTAAATTTTAATCATTGTGCTTAAAATGAAAAATAAACTCTGAATAAGACAACCTTAATTTTTATTCTAAAGTGGTTTATTGAGGGGTTTTGGAATGATCTAGTCAATAATTAAAGTTTATCCAAAAGCTATGTTTTAAACAAAGGACCTAAAAGAATAAAATAAATTTTTATAAAAGTTTGAATTTTGTAAAATAAAATAGATGTACTATATTCATAGTGATATAATTCCAAAATTTTCAGTTAAATTGCATTATTTCCCCAATCTGGAGTCAAACAAAATAGCCGGCCATCCTAGTCTAGACTCAGTCTAGTCTTCGTTACTATTAGATATCTCTGTGGCAATTAAAGGCCTTTAACAGATTTAATTCCTTTGATCTTTAACTACCATAGATCTAATAAATCCTTCAATACATAATCCTTGTTTATGTATTGAAAGCGCCCTCACTTTTAACTTTTATATTGTAATAATTTTCTTTTAATTGCTTATAATGATGAAAATAATACAAAATTTTAACAAAACACAAGCAAGGAGTTATTTTTTCGATATTACATGTGACAATTGTTTAAGAGGCTACTCACATATAAGCAGGCATTTACAAAAAAAATCCTTGTATCTTCAAAATTTTTATCTTACTTTATTCTATTACAATTTAAAATAGTTTCTAAATGTCAAACTAAAATTATATGTTAGAAATAATTATCGAAATGTAATGATTTTTCTTCATAGTGCAGTAGCTAAAACATGGATATGACCTGACATAGTCATTGGAAAACAACCCTAAAGAGCTGTTAGATAACCTGATTTTCTTAAAGGCAAGGAAAAAAGATTATAAGAACATACTACTAATATAATATAATTAAATCCTAATATAATGTAAAATTAATATAAATCTACATATCTGTATCAATATATCAAAATATTACATTTAGTAAAAGCTGACAAGCTACCAAAAAAAGAAAATATACTTTTATAGGAAAAAATAAATCATGAGCTAGTCTTCTTTCATAAAACACTGACTAGCCAAAAATATATTGAGAAAATGGCTACAAAGCTTTGAGAGAAAAATATCATTCTATAATTTTATTACTACAAAAGTTTAAATATGTGAAGTTAAACCAAAGTGATGCTAAGACACTCAAAGAATGGAAGATACAGTAACTATTTATCATGAAAATAAGTGCTAAAAAAAGATAAATCAAAATAAAATAAAAGAAATAAGCTATTAATATATGAAAGATATGATAGCACTGAATGCACAGATAGGCAAATAAGTAAGGCTCAATATGTTTTAAATATTTCAAAGCAAATAATAATGATAAAAATAATTATGGCAGATAATTTTTCTATTATTATTGACTTGCTTTTGTAAATATATATTACTGTATTTTATTAATTTATACTGATATTATTTATATTGTAAAAACAATACATACATAAAATGCATAAAAGTAGGCATACAGTGTGAAAATAATTTCTAATTTTTTATATTTACATAGAATATATTTAATAGTGTATTTTATTATGAATTATAAGTTTTTAAACTTTCAATTAAAATATAAAATTTTAATGAGGACAGAAGAAAATAATAAAATAAATGTTAAAGGAAATATAGTTTGCATGGAAAAATTGTGAAATAGAGTTTCAGTCTTCTACAGATTATCTAGAAAAGAACAAATAAGGATAACTAGGAATTAAATAAAATATATAAAATTCACTACAAAGTAAATAGTAAGTTGTCATTTAAGAAATGAATGTTAGAGTGGGCAAAAACAACATAAATGAAACTCTGAAATTCAGAACCAGAATAATGCAATGATAAAGAAAGAAAACTAAAATCTGTATAGGAACATGTTCCTAAATCAACAGAAATCCTATACCTATATTTTAAATTTGCTCAATATATTTATGTCAAAATTGGTAAAAGGATACCATCACTTGGATAATTTGAACTTGATAAAAATGAAGCCACCATGGTAATAAATCTGTGTAAGGAGGAGCATTTTAAAATGATAAAGGGAAAATAAATTACTCTAAATTTATAATTATTTGTTCAAAATAGCAGTCATGAGAGTGATAACTAAATATGCTTCTTGAAATAAAAGACCCAGGAAATTTATACCCAGACATTTATATGAATAGCTCAAGGATATATTTTAACCATGTCTGTTTTTTGGTTTGCAGACTGGCCCTGTACACAGAGGACAAGGAGAGACTGAAGAAAGAGGCAGGCCACTCCAGATTGGTAGTTGTTAATAATAAGCAAGGAAATTTTACATACTAGGTTTGTCTTGAGCATCCCCAAGACAAGTAAATCTTTCCCCCAACCCCAGAATCTTAAAAGTTTAGATAGATGCCTTAACTGAGTTCAGTTACATATAATGTCCAAATGGTCTCGATAACATATGACTATCTCAAGACTGTGTCCTTGGAGCAATAAAACATCATTCAAACACTTGTTCAGGGAAGGCAAGCTGTATACAACATATTTCAGGACAGAAGGTGAAGACAAGCTTCCAATTGCCCAGGTGGAGGGTCAACGAGAGGTCACATCTTCTGGATCACCTCCTCCAACACCACTCCACATCAGGTATAGGTGGTGAGAAGCAAGTAGAAAAGAAAAACAAACAACTATTTCTTGGTTATTTAAATCATCTTAAAAATTGTGTGCACTATGATTATATTTTTAGTATATTTTTAATGATACATTTCTGAAAGTCTCTAAACCAAGGGTTTGATTATGGATTTCTGAGCAATTTTTCTTGTCTTTAAATTTAATATTCTATTTTATTTACTAAAAATTTTTAAAAGTTTATATAGCAAAGTTAAAATTGCTTCAAATGTATAAATAAAAAGATAGAATGGTTATTTTAATGGGAAAAAGTTAGTGTAAAATATTAAAAACAGTGCAAAGGCTTCAATATAGTTGAGCAATTGTATTGCTTATGGTTTTCACAAATAAAAAAAGTACTTTGTTATTGATAGTTATATTTAAAGTTTTTTACATCCATAAGAAATATATATGTCTAAAATCCATAGAGTAAAATTATGTGCATAATTTGATTCTAGGACAAAAGTACATACACTCACACACATATATATGTACATATATATATATATATATATATATATATATATATATATATACATGCACATAACTAATACCTCAAAATTAAGTACATAAAATGTTTATGTTTATTTTTTAAATTAGTTACACTATAGTAAGATTTGATTATATTTTTATTACACTTCTAAATATTAACTAATATAAGATTATTAATGTGTATACTTATAAAATGTATATCCATTAGCCCACCACCAAATATAAGAAATAGAATATAACATTTTCAATATGTTTACCCTGGCTTTTTCTTGTTACTTAAAAATAAAATTGATAGAACTAATTTTTTTATAGTAATAGATATTTCTATCTGGTATTTTTTTAACATGATTTTATTTTCAATTATTTTTTGTGATATTTTTAAGTATTTCTCTTGCAAATACTCGAGTTATTTTCTCACAAAATATCTGAAAATGTATTTGATAAAGAAATTCACTCAATTTAGTTTTTTTATAAGTATTTTTAATTTCTGTTTTATGACTTTTTTGTATCCATATATAAGAGCATCTTTATTTTGCTCAGTGACTTTCTTTTGTTTTTTTCTTTCAGTTGTTATAAAGTTGTTAAAATTCCTCAATCCCTATACCAATTAAATAATTTCATATTTTTTTATACTTGAATATTTTGACTGAGGAGAATTTAGAATTAAATATGATTTTCCTACAAATCATAAAATTTTGCTGTTATCATTCTTAATAGTTTTGTCAATGTGTTATCTAATAAAAATCATTTATTGTTGGTCTGTTAGTAGTTTTTAAAAATAAATCATCTATTTACATTTTGTATTATATATATATTATATAGTTCCCCATTATATATTAAGAAAATATTTTTTTCCTCCTTTTCAGTACAAGTATGTGTATTTTGTTCCATCTTTCTAAATGTTTTTTTCCCATTATTTTATAGATTATCCAGCCCCTCTTTTGACTTTATTCATTTCTCTGAAACCATTATAAGACAAATCTCAAAACTTCTGGATAATTTAATGTTAAGGAAGTTTGAATAAGAGACTATAAATTTGCTTTAATCTAAATCTTAGGTTTCAAAATATATAACGGGTCAACAAATGGCACTAGATCAACTAGACACTCACACGTAAAAAAGTGAATGTGGGGAAAGAATTTACACCTTTCATAAAAATTAACTCAAAATAGATCATAGATCTAAGTATAAAATACAAACCGTACAGATAGAAGAAGGCAATTTAGGGGAAAATCTAGATGATCTTGAGTCTGATGATGACTTTAGATAGGAAACGAAAAGCATGACCGATGAAAAATAATTCATAGGCTGAACTTCATTAAAATTTAAATATTTGCTCTACAGAAGACATTGTGAAGAGAATGAGAAGATGAGCCATAGACTGAAAGAATATATTTATAAAAGACATATCTCTTAATGGGCTGTTAAGAGTTTTAAGAACTCTTAAAACTCAACAGTGAGAAAATGTACAATCTGATTTTTTTTTAAAAGAGCAAAAAAGTTGTACAGCCACCTCACCAAAGAAAACAGCAGATGGCAAGTAAGCATATGGAAATAATGTTCAACATAATGTCATCAGGGAATTGTAAAGTAAAACAACAATTAAATACTACTACATAAGTATTAGAAAGGTCTAAATCTAAAATACAACACTAAATGTTGTCAAGGATGTGGAGCAATAGAAACTTTATTCATTGCTGGTGGAAAAGCAGAATGGAAGAGAGTTCGGCAGTTTCTTATAAAACTAAACATATTCGTACCATTAGATCCTATAATTATACTTGTAATTTACCCAAAGTAGCTGAAAACTTATGTACATAAAAAACTTGCTTATGGATGTTTATAGCAGTGTTATTCATGATGATCAAAGCTTAAAATTAACCAAGGTGTCCTTCAGTATTAGAATGAATAAGTAAAATGTGATATATCCAAGCAATAGAATATTATTGAGTGTTAAAAAGAAATGAGCTACCAAGCTATTAAAATACATGATTGATCCTTAAATATAAATTGTTAAGTAAAAAAAGCCAATCTGAAAAGGCTACATATTGTATGATTCTAAATATATGACATTTCAGAAAAGACAAACTGTAGACCAAAAAAAAAAAAAAAAAAATCAGTGGTTGCCAGAGATTATGGAGGAGGGATAGCTAAGTAGGTAAAGCCCAGAAGATTTTTATGACAGTGAAATTATTGTGCATGATAGTATAATTATTGTGCAGTATAATGGTGAATATATGTCATTATACATTTGTCCAAACCCATGAAATATAAACATCAAAATAAATCCTGATGTAAACTATGGTCTTGAGAGATCATCATGTATCGATGTATTGATTGCAACAAATGTACCATTACAGTGGAGGAGGCAGTTCTCTATTTCTTGCTCAATTTTGCTACAAATGTAAAAGTCCTCTAAAATAAAAGACTAATACAAATAAATATCTGAAAATTAAAAACCTCACCATTGAAATGAGAGGATTCAACAACAACGAGAAAAGCAAAATTTCAGAACTTTTCAGATGGGTTGGGCAAAAAAATAAGAAAGAATATACAGGATTTTCTAACTGAATTTAAAGCCTTTGTCTAACAATGTACACGCCTCACAGAATATACATTTTTAAAAGACATATATAACAATTATAAAAATTAACTATGTAGTAAGTCACAAAACAAATCTTCACAAATTTCACAATATAGAAATTGTAATATCTTTATTAAGCTAAATAAATAAGATGTAAATAATAAATAAACAAGCAATTCTTGAGCTAATTAAAATTTGTAAACATTCTTTTTCAAAAGTAAATATAACATTCCCATTATTAAAGCCCATAATATTCTTTTATTCTGATTCTATTCACCTCTTCCTTCTCACTAAAGAAGTACCCTGAAATTTTAAAATTTATTTCTCTGCTTTTTTAGTACTTTCTTGAATACATACATAAATCAATAAAACTATTGTTTACTTTTAGTTATTTTTTATATGTATAAATGTTATTTCTGCACAATTTTATCTGACTTTCTTTTTATTACAATCTTTTGATTTAAAAATTATTATTTGTATAAACCTATATATTTTTAGCATGCAATTAAAAAATATTCTATTTACTTGTTTTCCAATGTACATTTGAGTTGTTTAAAATACTTGGTTATTATAAACGATAATGTTTTGAACATACTTGTATATGAATCTGGTGCACACAGAATGCAGATAAGATAAAGTCAAAAGTATTCTAGGATAAATTGCTAGGGTTTAGTGTTAACGCACCTTTAATTTTTGAGAACATGATTATTTTTTCCCAAATTAATTTATTCAACTTATACTTCAAGAGATGAGTTTTTGCTTTTATATTCTTTAATTATTTAAAAATTTAAACTTAAATTTTTGTCATTTTAATGATATAAAATAACAGTTTGTGTGTGTGTGTGTGTGTGATTTAATTTATATTTACCTGATTTCCAATGTTGTCAGGTAAATTTTTACTAACATCATTTCACATGTTAATTCATCTTTGGTAGTTTGTATTTTCTTAAATGCCTACTTTTGTATTTTGCCTATATTTCTCTTAGGTTGTATAATTTTTTATTTGCAGATTATATGTATGTGTGTATATAGATATAGCTTTGCATTTTTAAAGTAATAATACTTTGATAATTACCTGTGTAGGAGATATCAACTTTCAGTGTCATAACTTTTTTGTTTCCTTGTTGTATCTTTATATAAACATGGTTTTTATTATCATGTAGTCAAATGTATTTTTCATTACATTTAACCTATTTTGTATCTAACTTAAAAAATATTTTCTATCCTTAATAGTTTTCTACATTTTCTTATAAACAATTATTATTTTTTGCTTGGAATCATTTTGTGTATGATGTGAAGCATGAATAACTTTTTAAAAAAGTTTTTGTACATTGAGTATTTATTACAGTTAACTGACAGTGTGATAAGAAAATATTCACACGTGGCCTGAATATTGGTCATAATCACAACAAAGCTTAATCCAGCCCAAAAGATACAGATGAAAGTGTAAACTGTGAAGACATATAGAAGTATGTATAAAAGTGACATTGAAACAGCTTTAAAAAATACAGGGCCCATTAATGACACTTTATTTCCTTCAACTCTCACTTTTATATGAAAGGTGGTGTTTGTTTTTATTTTTATAAGATTCCTGATAACTAGGAAGTCTCATGAAGAGAACCCACAGGGGAGAGCAGAACCAATTTCGTTGTATCAAGCATCCCAGAAGGAATATTCGTGCTTTAAGTGGATTAGACAGCACTTGGTGAAGAGAGGGATACAATTTAGTCAGACGCTGTCATGAAATTCCGGGTAAGTCAACATTTCCATTTGATTTGGGAGCATCCAAAACAATCCAACTAAGTGACTAAATGATTATGGCTACAAAAAATTTTATTTCAGGAGTCAAATGTTCCTTGGCCTTAAAAATAACATGCTCATGATTATGAAACAATCACTGTTCCTTGTCTCAGCCTTGGAATGTCTAAGAAATTATTTTTAGTGTAAAACAGCATAATTCCAATTTAATAATATGTGTATTTCCTTTAAGGTATGTAGTTTCCAATAAGAGCCTTGGCATAAATTGCACTAGTCTTTGTTGTCGTTTCCTTTGCCAAAGACAGTAATTAATAAATGTATATTTCCTGATTATGTCATTTTTTTATACATACATCATCAGGTTAAAACAGATCTATAAACCTTAAAATATCCAGGTACCTTTCTTTTTCTACATAATTTTAATTCATATTTAAGTCCTTTAAGTTTCCAATTAACCAAAGTTTTCTTAAAAATAAATTGTGTAGGTCTGAATGAAGCATCTTAGCAAAACAGTAATACTGACAAGACGTCATCTTACACCATTAACTACCATGGACATGAAGGCCATGAAGGCAGTGATCATCTACAGTGTGTGAAAAGCCACAAAAAGTAGTCAACAAGGAAGAAGCGTGATGTCAGTATAACTTCTGCAAAAATCCTACATAGGGTGTCTGCTTCCTCTTGCAGTATATTGACCCACTCACTTGCTGTATGGACAATTTTTCTTGGTTTTTCCTGAACTTTCCCCTCTCAAAACAAACTCATCCAAAATAAAATAAGCCTTCTCAAATTTAAAGATGATATCAAGTTCACACATGCTGCCAAAATACTTGTCAATTAAAGTAAAGATGAATAATTTTCAGCATAATTAGTTCATTATTCTGATTCTCAATAGAACAGCAATTTAATCCAAACTATTTAAATTGTGTTACAAACAAATCACAATTAATATTTCTGAGTGAAAAGAGTCATGGCAAATGAATGCCTACTATAAATCTATAGCAGTGTAAACAATTGGTCTTAGATTTACCTATTCTATACAATTGGATATTTAAATACAGACTAGCATATATCTTCAGACCTCACCACTCAAAAAAGGTGCATATTTTAGGTTTCTGTGCTAAAACGGTTTGAACAAGTTCTCTTGTGGTCTTTTTCTTTTCTTTGTCTTATAGTGGGAAATACTATTTCTGCAGTCAAAGCTTTCCCTGACAACTAAAAAGCAACTTAACCCGATTGCTGTTGAGGGCTGAGACTGCGGAGGAGGCAGAGGCTGAGGTTGGGGCTGAGGCAGGGGCTGAGGATGAAGCCGAGACTGAAACTAAGGCTCAAGCTGATGCAAGGGCGGCTGTGAGGGCTGAGGCCGAGCAAAAGGCCCTGTCCTTGAGCAGAGAAAGAGAAGCCATGTTGCTTGTGGGGAGGGGATCTGGTTAGCCTACATTCTGTATATATGAAAAATAAATTATATCATAAGTATATTTTTTTATTTATTTTCTTCTTTCCTGCCATATTACCTGTGATTTCTTAATTTCCACATTTCTGTGAACTCTATTAGGCTCAGAATGCCACTGGCCAATAAATATATCAACAGTTGAAATTCCACATGATCTTTTTCAAGAGTGCCTTAACTGTTAGTGGCCCTATCTTCTTCCACATAAATTTTAGAATAAGTTTGTTACACTCCATCTACACCTCTGCCAGAATTTATAATAGTTTGCAGGATTATCGAACTGAGAGACTGGACACGGAGGCTGTAAGCAGGAAGCAGTGTTTATTGATGCCAGCACCTGCTCAACAGATTCTTATCCAAAGGCTGAGCCCGGATTGTAACATACTGATAGTCTTGTCATTCCTACACAGCTACAGATATAAGTAAGAACATTGATTGGTTGGCAAGCTATGAGAAAACCGATATTAGTCAGAGAGTCCTTGGAAGTGGGAGCAGTCAGGAACAAACTTGTTGGAGCAAGAAATGGCCAGGCACGGTCAGGCTACCACAATAGAGCATTACATTTTGTGGATCGATTTAATGAAATTTTTACATTGTTAAAATATTAATTTTCCATATCCATGAAGAAGTTATATTTCTCTATTTATTTGTTTTCTATAGTAAATATATGTAACTTTTCTCTGTTAGAATAAGTTTTTTATTTGGTGAAATTCTTGTTTTTTTTTTTTATTTTTTGTGTGGCTGAAATTTTATATTTTCATTTCCTTTTCCAACACTTTGTTTCTAAGCATAGATATATAAATAGTATTTGAATATTAGCATAATGCTCTTTTTAGCCCTATCTTCTTACCTTATTAACTTTAACAATTTAGTTTATTTCCTCCCAATTCTTATAGCTATCACATTTAATTGTTTCTTGCTAAGTTTTTTAGGCCCTCTCTCACAGTGATTAATGTAAGAGGTCACAATGAATACCTTTATCTTTTCTCTAATTTTAAAGGTAAACGTTTTTACATTTCTGTATTGATTACAATAATGCTTACTAGGAATTTATTTTCCTCAGATATTCTTTATCAGGATAAGAAAGTTCTTTACTATTTATTGTCTGCCAAGATCTTTTATCAGAAATAATGTTAATTTTGTCACACACATTTCTTGTATCTTCTGAAATGATCAATTGTTTTTTCTCCTGTAGCTTTGTAATCTATTAATGTGCTGTACTACATTGATTTATTTTATACTGGCAAACTAATGTGCATTCTTGAAATAACTCATTGATGCAAGGTAGTGTGCATTTATTTATTTATTTATTTATTTATTATATGCGTGTTTGATTCAGTGTGCTATTATTTTATTCAGAATTTTAAAAATTACTTTTGCAAATCAATTTTATCCACAGTTTTACATTCTTCTGCTGTATCTACTTAGTTTTGTTTTCTTTTTGTTTATATGATTGTAAAACTGAAATAACACTAGAAGAATAAATCTGTGGTGGTGACTCTAATTTTTTTTATAAGGCGGTACATGAACCTAGACTAATTAAATTGTGTTACAAACAAATCACATTTAATAAATCTGGGTAAAATGGCAAATGGATGCCTACTGTGAATCTGTTGCAGCGTAAACAATTGGTCCTTGATTTACCTATTCTACACAATTGATATTTAAATTTGTTTTTCTCACAGGAGAGTATATCCTTTTAAAAATTTTATATCTATACACAGCCTTCTAAAAGAAGTATCTACATGTCAGTTATTTAAAATTAACAATAATTTTTATTCAAACTTAAAAGCCATGTCAAAATGAACCAAATGAATACTTTCAAAAATTTGGTATATGACTATAATCACTGAAAATGTACAGTTAATTTATGCCAAAGGGCTGTTTGCTATATTAACTTATATTTGCATATAAAAGGGCTGTTCTTCATATTAAATCATTCTTAAGCATGAATATTTTTAATGTGGTGATCATTAAGACACATATCTTTGAAATTTTATCCAAAGCAATCCAGCATGAGACACATTCTATTTGTGTTTCTTATTTATTTATTTATTTTTGACAATTTCCTTGGTACTTTTATATCATAAGAAGAATGACAAAGACTGCTTTATGCTACCAAACCCTGTCTCAATTTCCTTCTGGTCAAAAGCTAGATTATATTTCCCAGACATCTTTGTATTTAGGATAACAATATCCCAATGTTACATAGACAAAAATGATGGACCCCTAGCCCATAATAACAGTTTTCATGCATGCCTCCACACAATCTCTCTTTCCTCCAAGCCTGGCTCATGGACACTTCCCAGGTTGCCTCCATTCTCTTTTTCTTCCCACCACATACTTTTCCCACATTCTCTATTTTATGGGGAAATTTTTATTCAAAATTCAGTCACATATATTATTTATTTTAGGAGTTTATTCAGTGTTGTGTAAGGCAATGTCATTCTATTCCCGAACTCAATATAATCTGGTAAGTATTCTCATTTATAAAGTAAAATGTTCACCTTCATTCTTGCATGGTGTTGTACCTGTAAACTTGCTGTTTACTAGGAATAAATGATAAATTGGCAAGGTGTTTTGTTTTTCAATTACATCCTATATTCTTCTACAAATCTTATCAAAATAAACAAATTTTTCTGTAACTATAGATGATAAAAATATACTTGCAGAAACAACTGTGTGATAAAATCATTCTTGTCTTTACAGCTTTGAACGCTGGATTTTTTTTAAATCAGTGAAATAGAGTTTTACAACATTATGACATGTACCAGACACACATAATTTTTAGTATTATTCAGTCACTAAATATTATAATTGTATTATATCATCTTCTTATTTGGATCCTAAATCTGAAAATAACTATAGAATTATGTTTATTTAAAAACCTTACTGCTTTAAACATATATGAGTCAACTTTTGTATTATTTCAAAAATATTCTTTCTGTATGTTTAAATACTTAACACCTATATCTTATAATTGACAATATATGCAAGATGTTTGGGGATATGAGGCTTATTCTGCTTACTCTTATTATTGTTCAGATTGATTGAAGTCAAGTAGCTCATTAGTCCACAAAGTCTTCTCACACACCCATTTATGTATCATTCTTATCCCTACCTTCACGTGCATTTTTGTTGTTGTTGTTGAAATGATTTCTTTGCCTTATTTGTTTAACTAAAAGCTACCCATAGTCCAGTATAATGAATATATATTAAATATCATATTTCTTGAAATACTGCTAAACTAATTCTTATTGAAATCACAGATTTATGTTACATATTTTCCGCCATTTATACATTGTAAACATTGTGATATATATGACATTCACTTTTATAATGTTCTGATTTTTTTTTTCATTTCCCTCCTTGCAGATGAAGACATACTTTTCATTTATCCTAGATTGCTTGTAAGTCTTGCTGAGGAGCTAAGAGTAAAAGAGTTTTAAAAATCTACATCAATTAATTGATTGATTTTTTTAAAACCAAATTCACATGAGAACATTCAGCTTATCATGGTAATTATTAATCATCTTGTAAAAAATCAACTTTAGTTCTGGTTACTGAACATTAAATTAAGTATAAAAAAACACATTTAATCCACAACAAATTTTCTCATTTAAAAATGACACTTCTGAGACACTTCCATCAAGAAATGTTATTTATATCAAAACTAATTGGTAACTTGCTTACCCAGATTTGTTTTGCTTTGTTATTGCTGGACTGCAGATTTCTTCCATGCAATAGAGCCATCAGTGACAGATGAAGTGCATTGTTGATAGATCAGGTGAGGCTATATGGATTCACAAGATTTTCATCATTGACAGAGACTATACTCTGTAAACTGAAAATTCATCATGACTTTAGGACCTAAGAAACGTCTAAATAGACTTAATGAAAAGTTGTCATGTCTAAGAAAACCCATCACAATTCTTATTTATCTCAGCCTTCATGTATAGTCAGTCATGCACCACATAATAACATTTCAGTCAACAATAGATGGCATGTATGACTGCGGTCTCATAAGATTATAATGAAGGTGAAAGATTCCTATCACCTAGTGATGTTGTAGCCTTCACAGTGTCATTGCACAATGCATTCCTCACATATTTATAAGTGTTGCTGTTGTAAACATTTCTATCACACTGCTAGTTGTATAAAAAAGTAGAGCATGTACAATTCAAACAGTAGGCAATACCACCTAAGTTTGTGCAAGGGCACTCCGTGACATTCTAATAATGGTGAAGTCTAAGGAGAAGTTTAGGAAGGATGAAACATAATGTGTATGTTAGTAGTATCTGGGCCCCATTTAGCACATGCGTGTGTGTGTGTGTGTGTGTGTGTGTGTGTGTGTGTGTGTTTGTGTGTCTGTGTTAGGGGGCAGTTGCAGGACTAAATTGTTGATTATGAATTTAAATAATTTAAACTTTATTGTAAAGAATGGATGAACCAATTATCAATTCTGACACAGAAATTTTATTTGTAAATGTGTTTTTTTAGAGTCATTATATTATAAAGGTTACATAAACTGGAATAACATTTCTATAATAGTTATTCAACAGTTATTCAAAGTATAATGGTTATTCAATTTAATATTTATCATGATTGTTTATATTTCTGATGTTAATTGGTTTTATTTATTAACATTCTTAACTGGATTTGGGATATTTTGGAGAAACCCTCAATCTGTGTTAACATAGAAATAGTTGAATGCTATTGAGAAATTGGGGTTCAATTAAGAAAAAATATTAGGGAATACAATATTTTGAAGGGCCCATAGGGATTACTACTCATAATTCTGTTTGTGATATACAATATTGGATAAATTATAATCTCACATAAAAAGGTAGTTAAGGCACTATCTTTGTCTTTTTAATTTTTATTTATGGAATCTTTTTATTCATTAATAAAAGGAATACAGGTTATACTCACAAGTTTATGGTTTATATAGTCCTTTTCTTTTTTAAATTTAAATGTACAGATTAAGATATACTTTCGTGTTGATCATTATACTCTGGCCAGGTAAATTTTTTTAAAAATTATTTTTGCAAAATATTGTCTTCCTAAAGCAATGTGATTTAGCAAAAAAACAAAAAACAAACAAAAAAAAACCCTCTTTTTTCTCTTTGGTTGAATATTTGGAATACATCAGACAATAAAACAAAAACACTAATTCCCACTGGTCCCTAATTGTTATTTCTAAACTTCAACATCTCTGCGCCTCAGGCATCTTCTGAATACAACACTATGTATGCCCAATTTAGTAACATTAAAATAGAAATTTATAAGATCTGGAGTATCATCAAATGTTACTACCTTTTTCTTTAATTCCTCATGCCCAAGAAAAAGTAATAGACATTTTTTTCTTTTCTTTCTTGTTCCTTTACTTTGAGTTATTGAACATTTATTGAGTTAAATAATATAGGTGGGCTAAAATGAGTTGAAATTAGTAATTTTTAAATTATAAAATATGGACAGAAATCATCTCACAAAAGGTCTTTGTTCACTTTTATTTTGCTTAAGCTTCTTTTCCATCTTTAAATTAAGAAAAGAGAGTACTATATTGTCCTATTGATTTCATTCACTATTATTGGTCTTTATACTTTATAATCAAAAGGGTATCTGAAACATAGGTTCTAAGGAAAAGTCAATAATTTATGTGCAGAACTGAATAACCAATTTTTGATATTAAAGTTAAATTAAAAGAAGAGATAAAGTGAACAAGTTGTGTCCAATTAATTTTTAATTATATAGAAACATTTCAATATAATGATCTCATTAATAATGATAAAATAATTGATCTAGATAAGATTTGGTAATTAGATATATTTGTCAGAGTTTATAAAATGATATGATTATGTTAAGTATAAACAAAAATACCTGAAAATACACAGATCAAATTTAAGCACAAATATGAGGATATGTTAAAACCCCAGATGACAGAAAATAAACAATTGCTCAGCAGAATTATTATAATCAGAGTGAAGAATAAATTCTCTTAGCATCTTGGAAAGAAATAATAACAATCTATATTGTGCAGAAATAAAGTTTTTAAATGGAACAGCCAACTAATTATTTAGTCGTTAAGCCTTGAAGTCTTATCTCATGCATTCTTTTCCTCTCCAGGATAGCTGTGAAAGATCCTCAGTTGAGGAATCATGCAGATTGGAGTCAATGACTTTAAAAAATCTAGTTTTATAATCGTTGTCAAGTAATTTAAGCTTTCCCCATGTAGTTTGTTTTTATTCAGGTGTATGTATATTTAATTCTGAATATATTAAATTCTCTCTCTTCATATATATATTTATACAATAGCTAAAATGTATTGAGTTTATTGTACTCAAGGCACTAGCTTTACCCAATAATGCGCTAAAATAGATACTGTCATCCTTTCACTTCCTTTAGAGAGAGATACATAAGTAAGGTAACTGTGCCACAGGTATACAGCTCATAAGGTGTGGAACATGTATTCTGGTCTAGATAGGTGGACATTAGAGTTTTAGCTTTTTTTTCTAAACTTTTAAAAACAAAGATATGTTACATACATTAAAATATTGACAGTTGGATACACTAGGACTACATTACAGAATATCTCTAGCATCTCAGAAGTGCCTTCTTACCTCTTTCTATAGTAAATTTCTATTTTTAAGGAAGTAACCACTGTGCTTACTTAACTTTTCTTGTATATGATATTTATATCAATAAATATGTAATATTTATTATTTTGTCCTGGCTTCTTTAACTCAGCATAAAATATTAAAGTTTTATTTGTATTGTTGCCTATTCAATTGTCCATTATTATTATTATTTTTTATTTTTTAACAAGAATTTCATTGTATAATATACTACAGGTTCTTTATCTATTCTCACATTGACAGACATAGGGGTGGTTTTTAGGTTTTTATTTTTTTTCTTTCTGGTTTGGGGAGGGAGGGTAGAAAGGGACCTTTATAAATGAAACATTTCTGTGCAGAAATTTTGTGGACTATTTTTTTCCCTTTTTCTAAGGTAAATAACTTGGAGTATAACTGCTGATTCAGAAGGTAGGTGTTAAATTTTAAGTTCTGCCAAACATTTCTAAGTGTTTATCTCATTAACACTCTCATTAGTTTGGATTGCTCCACTTCCCCTCAACTTTTGGTTTTTTCAGACTTTTTAGTTTTTGCCATTCTCAGAGGGGTGAAGGAATAACTTCATTTTCAGATATAATTCTTAAATACAGAGCTCCAGGATGTTCAGAACCATTCTGATTACTATGAACATCTAAACTACAATCAATTCATGAAGATGGAGTCAGGTTATAAGACATGGTAGATTTTAGCAGAATATTGAAAGTATTAACATATTCTCTGGAGAGGAACAAAAACAAAATGATAGTTATAGAGGATGAGTGACTATAGTTCAAACTGAAATTCTCTCCTTCAACCCAAATTGAAAATTTCTTTCATTTTATGATTTAGTTCCCAAGAGGATAGCATAACTGAATGAAGTTCAGATCATTTTAATTTGACCCCAAAAGCTAGCTTTATTTTCTTTTTTTAGGTATTTGTCCTCAGGGCTCCTGTCAAAAATCCTGACTATGAGACTGCTAAAAGAAAAAGATATAAAGACAGATACCACAGATAGAGAGAATGACTCTAGAGGTAAATCCTCCAGGGCCCAATTACCAACTGAAAAATTGAAGAAGTCAGTTTCATTTCTGACCAGACATTTTACCATCAATTTATCTTGCTGTCATATCACAAATATTTTGTAAACAAATATTTTATCTACAACTTGAGTTAGGGTTTTTTTCTGAAGTTGATACATTATATATTAAATTATACATCCCATTTAATAACTATAGATAATTATAATTGTAATTCATTGCTTACCTTACCTTTTATTACTAAAAATTAGAGGCCAACACAACAAACTTTATGCTTTTAAAAATAGTATAGTATAAGAATATCTGAACCAGAAATTACTTTTGAAGAGAAAAAATTTTATTTAAACTTTTTTTTAAACATATAACATTTTATTATTGCATATAAAGATCCAGAATTCAGTAATTCAATGATAGTTAGATATATGCTTCATAAATTTTAGGCTTAGATAAACTTTTCAAAAGTTTTTCTTTTATTTGAAACTGATTCTCACCACAATTTGGTAAGAAAAACTAATGAAATCTTTTTTCTCTCTCAGAGAGCATTCATTTAAAGACTTTTCTTTGCTAGTTAATGAATGGACAATTTTATCACTGTTTGAGAGATGAAAAGTGTCTGCTGTTCTATTTCTCTTCTAGACCAAGACATTGTTGACTGATCCTTAAAAAAAAAAAAAAAAGATGAAGAAACCAAATAGGATGAGTCATTTTTTAAAAATGCAAATATGGAAGAATCTTAAAAAAACAGATTAATTTTCACATGTCTAAAGAGAAACAAATGTAGTGTTCAATGTGGTATCTATTATTAAATTTTAGTGGATTTAAGAAGTATGGAGAGAACACAGAATGGAATGAATTTCAAACACAAATCAAAACAGTAGACACTAAGTTGAGAGTAATGATTATATGAAATATGTGATAGTATGTACACCTGAAAGAGATGAGGACATAGTGAAATGTTAACATTATACTACATTCAACTTGACATTGCTACTGAATATTTTAAAACCATTTGTATATTATCAAACCTCATTCCATCTACGCAAAGGAGATTCTATCAATCAACCTATATTATATATCTTATTATTTGTTTGGTAAATTAAAGTTATAAACTTAAGTTCACAACATAGGAAACATATGTTTGCAAATGTCTTGCTATTATTACTTTATTCAATGGACAGCACTGATGCCATCTTCCTTTCCTACTGATACTGACTTAAAACTCCTTAGCCTGGTAAAGACAATAGTTTTATCACATATAAAAAGAGAATTATTGGACAACCATGTGTGTTAAAAATCAGTTAAAACAATTTTAAATGTCTTTGAATATAAATTTAATCTACAAAAGGGTTAACAACTCTATCGAAAAATAATTGGAAAAGTGACCATATTATCTTTGGTTGAGACAATTTACCTGAAATAATAAAGTCATGAGCTCCTATAAATGTTAGCAGCATTTAAATAGCAGGGCTTTAATATTTAGGAAAATAAAGTAATAAGAAGACATGTTTATATGTGCTATTGTTGCTTAATAATATAGTAAGAATTTCATAAGTTCATTTGAAAACACATATTCTGAAGCTAAAACAGCTTCTTATTCTTGTAAGAGAGCATTGTTTTCTAAAAATATGTCTATACATAAGCTGGATGATCCCATTCCATGTGTTGGATCTAATCTTTTTATAAAAAAGGCAAATTATGTGTACTTTAGTCTTGAAAAACATTTTTGGATAAAACCTTGATAATCTTTTGTAATTCCATTCAAAATTTGTTAAAATTGAAAAATTTAAGAATAACTCATGCTTTTATGCCTGTCAATGACATGTATATCTCAGTTCACATATTATTATTATACTCTGAGTTTTATAAGGTTCTTGGCTATTGAAAGCGGGTTGGAATTAAGAAAGGAGAATGTAATTATAGTGTGTGTATTTTCTTTTTAAAATAATTTTATTAATTTATTTTAACTAATTTCAAGTATACAGTACATTGGTTAGACATATAGTTTATAAAATGGTCCCCCTAATTATTCCTTCTCTCCTCTGATTTTCCAACTAGCCAATATATTAATGCTAACAGTATTCCCTTATGCTGAACTCCTCATTCCTGTGAATTTGTATTTTCAACCAAATATTTTATTTTGTGTTAAAACAACCTATATCATTAAATGATTAATCAATTATCTATAGAAATATAAAAAAATCAGAAATTATGGCTCCTCAAAAATTGAATTTTGACAATATGACTACTATGAGTTCTTAAAGTTGGGTAAAAACTAGACAAAATATAATTTAGTCCAAATTCCATGTTATATAGGAATATATTACTTCAAAAAACAAGTAAAAATTCAAATAAAGCAAATCAAGAGAAAATATTAACATAAAATTACATATGCTTGTTAGTCAATAGTATGTGTTTAACCATAAAAAAAATGTTAAATTTTGCCATTATGATCATAGGAACACCAGAAAATCAGATAAAATCTTAGTCATTGTTTGTCTATCATTATTTAAAGAAGAAAATTAAAACTGTCATTTTCCTATTTGTTTAAAAGGTTTCTGATAATATTGCTATAAAATGATCAAAATCTTCAAAAACATTGTATTTTTGGTTTGTTTTTAGGATAGTCTTAAAAAATAACAAAATAAATTGCAAAGTTCTGAATAAATTAATCTGTGTAAAATAAAAAAAAATAAAATTCTGTGAGTGGTCTTTAAAGCAGTTTTTTAAAGGTTCATAAAATATTTATAAATACATAAAAATAGAAAATAAATAAAAAAATCTTACATGTATCCTTAAAACTATGAAAAGTTAAAATATGGAGAGAATTAATAATAAATTTATTGTAGGTATTGTCAAATTAAAAAGAAAACTTTGTAAAATTTAAATACTACAAATGAGCTTGTCCTAACAAAACAATAATACCTAAGACCCATCGCCATCTGTGTTCTGACTTTGAGACCTCAGGATATTAACAGCCAGGACATTAGGTATCTGTCACTTTCTGATTCATGGATTTGTATATTAAGTCACTAAATACTATTACATGTACAATGACCTTAGAAAAACTCTGGATTCTAGACTAATATTATTTTGTTTAAAGACCAATAAATTGAAAAGAAATATAAAGAGGATAATAATATTAAGCCACTGGAGAGAAAATATTGCAGAACAGAGGAAAAGAAAAGGAATATGGGAACCTGAGGAATAATTACATCCTTGTAAATAAGAGAGAATTAGTTAATATCTTCACATATATTTAGAAAGAAAAATTGAATTTTGTGTGGTGAAAAACAACCTGATTCAGAACACTGACAACATCAAATAAATACTGCAAAGGATGTGGAGCCACAGGAACTCTTATTCTGTTGCTGGTAAAAACACAGAATGTTATAGCCACTTTGAAACACAGTTCAGTGGCTTCTTATAGTTAGCTAATACAAACACCAAATATCATCATCCATATATAAAATCTCTCCATTGTGAAAGCTGAAGAACAAAACAAACAAAAAAAGCAAATATCTAAAAAAAAATACATAGAAAAGAAGAAAATATACAGGTAGAAGAAAACACAAGCAAAAAAACCTATCATTATTCTGAGAGAGATATTACATCCAAATACAGACAATAGAATATCATTTTTAAGAATAAACTTTTAAATAGTAAAAAGAACATTTCAAATGTATAAATATGACAACAGATATGAAAAATTCAATAGAAGCTTTTAAAGACAAACTTTCAAAATTTTTCAAGAAAATATGGCAAGGTAAAGATAACAGAAAATAAGCTTAGAAAAAAAAAAGAATATTGGAGCACTAGTTACAGAGGTTCAGCAAATGAAACCAGATCTTCACAATTAGTAAAAACAAAACAAAAAAATGTACAGAGAAAATTATTTTTTAAATAATAATTAACAAAAAATTCCAGAAAGAACACAAAGGGAAAGTTTCCGAAGAATACCTAACATAATGGTTGATTGTGTACTTGTGTAATTTCATAAAATAGGTAAAACCATTCTCTTATAATGAGAAATTATAATTTATTTAAATTCCTAATTCAACACTGAACACTTAAAACAATAAAAAATGCCTTTAAAATTTCTGAAATAAAAGTATGTCAGACTATAATTTTTGGTCTAACAAAATTATCAATTAAGAATAAAGAATAAAGATATTTTCAGACATTAAATTGTCCAACAAATTTACTTCCCTTCTTTTTTCTGGAGAATATTGGACATGTTGTTCATTTAAATGAGGGAGTAAATCAAGAAGGAAAAAGAAAATGTCAAACAAAAGAGGGAATTCCTAGTGTTGTATACTATTCATAAAATTGAACCACCTCAGTTTGTAGCAAGTTATAAAATTATTAAGTGCCTACAAAAGTAAGCAAAATAAATAACTAAATAAATAACTAAAGACTAAAAAAGTTTTTAGATGCATAGGAAACTAAAATGCATACAGATAAGATAAAAGAAATTATAGTTTATTATGTTGCTTACCTCTGAATATTATATATAATAGTTATTAGGTAAACCTTTAGTATTAAGTAAAAAAATTATTATATAACTATAGTGAAGTATAATTGCAGATGGAAAAAAATGGAAGGGGGAATAGAATAAGAAGGAAAGGAAATAGAATAAAAGTCTCATGATCTACAATGCCCCAAATTTAACAATCTTAATCATAATAATAAAGGTAATAATAATAATGAACACAAGTAAAATTGAAATTAAAATAATAAGTAGAAAAAACACTTCTAAGAACAATGATAGTTTTATTTCTTTGATTTCTTCTACCTGCATAGTTTTTCTTCTATTTATTTTTTTTTAATATTTGCTTTTTTGTTTTGTTTTGTTCTTTATCTTTCATGTTGGAGAGTTTTTATACATAGATGATGATATTGGTATTTGCATTAATGATTGTCACTATATTATTTTTTAAAAAACTATGTTTTCCTAGATATGAAATTAAATATAAAAAATAAATAGGTATTATACTTGGGAACTAAGCAACTGTGAGTCGGTTAGATATATATTATTTATAAGCCTTGTAGAAATAAATTGTTCCAAAGTATGTTCATACTCATCTTTGATGAAAATAAAATGAGAAAAGATGAGATTATGTATAAAAAAACAATAAAAACAGTTGACAATATAATTTAAAAAGGGCAGAAAAAGTAAATAAAAAAGGAGAAGTTAAATAAAATGTTTACAAAAAACTACTCAAGAAGAAATGTTTCATATTGTAATTTATATCTTTAGAATTGATATTGAGAAGTAGAAACAATATTTTTCTTTTAAAAGTCAAAGAATATTAAATGATAAAAAATGATAAAGAAATCAATCTATGAAAGACACATGACAGGAGGATAGAAAAAATACAATATGAAAGTTTCAAGAGATGTATAATTAATATTTTGGATAAATTATTAAGTGTAAATAGAAGATGTAATAATTATAAATATAATTTTCTTGAGTTGATGATCTTTGTGAGCATTCTGATAGTATCACAGGCTAAAAGGTCATATCAAAGAAAGTTAGGTTACCCCTAGAAAAAATGCTAGCAATTTTTATGAAACCTTAAAATAAAAGTTATAAAATTCTGAGCCACAATATAGGCTACCTACAAAAGAAACAACATAGAGTCACTGACTACAATAATCACAGTAAGATAAAGGAGACTGGTATCTACTGGCTTTTAAGGGGAAAATAATAAAACACCTTTTGGGAGATTTAAAGAAAATGTCAGTAAGTTAACACCTTCTTTCATTTTTAAGTTAGAAAACAATGAGGATGTCAGGGCCAGGGTTACTGCTGATCTGACCCAGAAGGTTCAACTGTGTGAGGCACACTTGGAAGAATGCACAAAAGGTAGACATGAGGATGAAATGGCAGGCATAAACTTTCTTGTGCAGAGCACACTTCTGTTGGGAAGAGCAGTTCTCTTGGATGGGGCACACAGACTTGCATGTGCTTATCCTGCTGCCCTTTTCCTCTCCCCTTTTGCTCTCCCCTTCTTTTTCCTTCTCCTCTTTAGAAGACCGCATGGCTACTCACAATGCAGAGTACAAAAGTGGCATTCACTCTCATATGTATGATACAATAATCTGAATATGTTTACATATTTTCTAAGCCTGGAGTTCTATTGCTAGCCACAAGCCTGGAATACAGTCAGATCTTGGACCAGCCAAACGTTGGGCCAGTCAGGACTTGCATCAACCAGGCCTTGGATAACACCCAGACCTTGGGCCAGTCAGGCCTTGTGCACACAGGGGAGATAGACATCTTATTCAGAGAAACATATTAAAATATTAGTTTTACTATTCTAATAACCTTGGGTCGGGGGACATCACTTAGATATACAAGAACAATGAGTTTTTTGAAAGTAAACCTAAGAATTGTACTCAGCCTCAATCAGGTCTGCACAGTCACAAGCATTCCCCAGTGGGTGCCTGACCCTACATTTTGAAAAGAAGGGACACACAAGAGTGCATGCTATGGATAGCAGAACTTGGTTCACAGAGAAAGCTAAAGGAATCTGGCTGAGCTAAGCAAGATTTATCTTAACCTAAATTTTAATCAGAGACATTATCTACCAGCAGTGATAAAATATCAGTGAGAAAGTGAAGATAGAACAAGAGTGTTATATTGATGGGTATATTTCCACATGTAAACATAAGGGGATTAGAAAAAAAAAAATTCTCATCTCTTTTCTCAAACTCATTCTCATCTGGCCAAGTTGCCTCTCTGTGTGACACAAATCAATTAATGTGATAAACCATAAAAGTAAAATTATGTCATTATATCAACAAATGAATAAAAAACACTAGGCAAAATACAACATTCTTTCATGATAAAAAAGTAAAAACCTCAATGAATTGGGTATAGAAAGGATATACATCATTATAATAAAGGCCATTTATGATAGACACACAACTAATATCATACGCAATGGTGAAATGTAGAAAGTGTTTCCAGTAAGATTAGAAACACGACAAAAGTGCCCACTATTATTACTTTTATTCATAAAGTTACTGGAAATCTTAGGTAAAAAAAATAAGGCAGCTTAATTTCTATGAATTTCCCAGCTGAGATTAGAATGAGACATATTAATATTTAATAAACAATATAATCAAGCACTAAAATCTTGATAAGCTATGCAAATACCATAACATAAAATTTCCTTTTACCCATAAACTCTATCCACTTTCTAGGATTTATCTCCAGATATAGTTTTTCTTATTATAATATCTGATTTTCAAATAATTTTTCATAAATAATCAACAATTATTTTACTTAATTAACATCTCTTTTTTGCCACTGATCATCATTACTTCTTATATGTTATACCTTCTTTTATTGAATTCTGCATGCTAACTTATTTTTTTATTTGGTCTGATAAGCCATTAAATATGAGAACTGTTGTCTAACATAATTCAATATGTCCTTAAAATTTAGCAGTGCTTTAATAGGGCTCTACTTCATCATAGGAGTTAATCGCTAAAATCATCACAAGAACCAAGACATCCACCTGATGCTCTTGTTAAAGATGCACAGGTTTTTGACAACACAGACCAACTCCATCTTCTATTAGGTCTAGTTAAAAAGGCTTTTTATAAATGTCACCAAAGCTCCTATCTTTCTTTTGATAGATCCAGAGCATAAAACTTCATGATTAGAAAACAAAATGGCTGTGAGGTGGGGCAGATATGCAGTTCCAGGAGCACCCCAAACTGGGTAGTATGTGTGTTGCATGTGAACAGTGGGCTGGAGCAGCATCTTGTAGATAGGAGTAACGGTGTAGAAGGAAGATACTCATTTTGAATCTCTTGTTCTTGGTCAGGAACTGACTTGCACCTGCTTTCTGGTCTTCATTATATACAGTGAGACTGACAATCATTTTGGCAAGAAGCTGAACTCCCACAACCACATCAAACTCTCTGTTTGCTCCAAGGGCAGGAAATTCAAGGACTTTATAGATGGAAATGCTAGGTGGGAATCTGAAGTTATAAAAACAAACTTAGAGTAAGAGAAAGCCACTGAACTGTGTAGGTTATACCGTAATTTTGTCTCTTGATGCTTTTAGAATTCTTTTTTCATCTCCATTTTTGACAATTTCATTATAATGTATCTTGGAAAAAAAGATTATTCTGAATTAAGATAATGAAACAATTCATTAAGTTCATACGCTTGGCTATCGAAATTTCTCTCCAGGTTTGAGAAGTTTTCATTATTTCTTTAAATAAGCTTTCTACCTACTTCTCTCTTCCTCTTATGGAGAAGAAGCTAGTGTTTCTGATATTAGTTTTTATTTTGTTCTATAGATCTTGGAGTCTTTCTTGGTTCTTTTTCATTCTTTTTCCTTTCTCTTCTGTTTTATTTCAAAGTTCCTATCCTCTAACTCAGTGAATCTGTCTTCTGCTTACTCTATCTTCTGATATTTTCTATTGCATTATTTATTCCATTCATTGAATTTTTCATCTCAAGAATATGTTTTGTTCTTTTTTATAATTTCTATCTCTATGTTAAATTTCTCATTTTGTTCATGTATTGTTATACAATGATTTCATTGAATTATTTTTCTGTGGTCTTGTAGCTCGTTGTGTTTCCTCAACACAGGTTTTTAAAAATGCTTTATCAGATAAATTGCATATCTCCATATCTTTGAGTTTAGTTATTGAAGTGTTATTATGATCATTTTTGATGTCATTTTTTTCTCTATTTCTTATGTTTCTTTGAGTTTCACATTTCTGTTTTTACATTTGAAGTAGCAGTAACTTTCTGTAATTTTTAATAGTTGTCTTCAGGTGAGAATTCTTTTCATTGTCCTGCTTAAATCCAGGGCTTTCTCTGATCTTGCATGGATCTTGCATGGATACAACTGATCTGTGCTTCATGTTCTCTCTTGGGGCAGAATTCTTAAGCTTGTATGTCTTCTCTCCACTTTACAATGTATCTGGTTGGTTGTTGGTCACCTCTCTATTACCCAAAGGGGGCACTATAGTTCAAGATTGTGGTGTCTTTCATGACCACAGATCTTGTTTTGATTTCTGTGCATACTCCTTGTGTACATGAGTTTGCTTTGGCCACCGCCTTTTGAAATGCACACAAGAAGTCAACCCCAGAGTGGAGGAGGTATGGTTTGGTACCTGGGCATTAATGGTTCCTGAGGGTGAGTTGGGGATATCTTCAGGTGAGATTTTTCTCTCTTTTTTGTGGGCAGGCTTTCTGCTGGAGTCAAGAATGCAGTCAGCAGAAAGCATGCCTCTTTAATGCCCTTTGATATTCTAATCTGCCACTTTCCTGATCTCCTCCCCACCCTTAGTTATTAAGGCCTCACTTCAATACTCCGGGAGAGAAACTCTGGTTTTTTTTAGAGTGTCTTGTATAGCTGGGGAAGGTGGGCCTTCACTCATCACTTTTTCCATTTCATCCTGCAGGAAAGATCCTTGGCTTTCTCTTACTCTAAGTTGTGCCTCCTTGTACGAAGAGGTGATGCCGATAAAGGTTCTCTTAATCTAATCTAGTGTATCTAAACTCTTTGCTCTGAGTACTAGAATTTCTCCTATAGAAATCTGGACTTCTAAAAAGCCTCTAGTGTCTGTAGGTATCTGCCCATCACAGTGTTTTCCAGTGTCTGCCTAATACATGTTGCACAGATAGGCAAGACCGTTCCTGATTCTCTTGTTTTATGGTGCTAGATAGGCAAGACCGTTCCTGATTCTCTTGTTTTATGGTGCTAGATAGTATAGCTCCCACTTTAATGTGGATAGTAGTCAAATTTCAGATTAAGGAACAAGAATGAAGGCTATATTAGGTCACCTTGATGCTGATGTATCTCAGGACATCTTATGTTTTTAAAAATATATAAAATAATGATTTTTAAATTATTTAAATTATATTTAAAACTATATAATTGATTATAAGTCTAGAGATAGGTTGAGAAAATATTTATTCTTAATGAAACAATGTAGAGAATCTCCCTCAAAATTTGGCAAATTTAGTAAAAAATTAAAAATAAAGACAAGAAACAAGTTTAATTGAATTAAAATCTTTATAGAATTACAAAATGTATAACATAGTATAATATTCTAATACTCTTTTGCCTGTAATAATCTGTCTGAATACATAGCCAGCCTGAGGATAGCTAGGCATTCTTCACCTCATTGTTGGTTCATAGCTCTACAATTCTAAAGGGAGTTGGTTATAACATAATAAATTATATAATAAATTGTACAACTGTGAAATCACTTCAGAGGTAAGATCAGAATAATGGAAAGAGGGAGAGAAGAAAAAAATAAAAAGGAAAAAACAAGGATTAAAAATAATTTACATATAAACCATATTTTATGTATTTTATTGCATGTTTTTAGAAGCACCATTCGTGTATTGATTAAAAACAGTGGATAAAATGTGACAAATGCATTTTATGCAAACAAATCCATGATAGCCAACCACCTATTTAATCTTTTCTGTACTTTCAGAGGTAGACCACATCTTTCCTACCTTTAGACAATAATCCACACATGACTGGAAAGGTTTAGTTCAGGAGTCTTTGTTAATATAGTTTGTGTAATTTGGCCAGCTATGTTCTATCCTGTAGATAGTCTAAGAAGTCCCACACACACAAAAAAAAAATGATGGTGATTTTGAAGTCTCTCTGCTCTCTCATCTGCTCCTGGGAACTGCTCTATTTAAGTCCTATTTTTATGTCATCGAGTTGACAGCACCAATCTGTCAAAGGATGACTTCATAAACATTTACCTGTCAAAGTCCTTAGCAAAAGACTAAAATAAATCTCACATGTTATAATTAAGTGTGCTCAGTTTCTTATAACACTTGTAGAACATGCTCTATCATAAGTGGTCAGTGAAATATGTTTAAAAGTAATTACATGCAAATTGCTTTAACATTTATTTACATAAGTATTCCTGGGGACATTAAATCCACATTTAAATATCTAACCACCTGTCTGATGTTTCTATTCCTATTTTGTGTCCTGATGCATGAGAACTGATAATTACTAAGTAAATTTATGTATACCTATTTTAGTTGACTGGAAAAGTGAAAGCACAACTGTGCTAATATATAAAAATGAGAGAAAACAAAAAGTTCTTAAATTGCTTAAAGCACATTTCTTTTTAGGAATAAATTATTTAAACTTGAATGTTTTAAAATTTTTAACTCCTATGTACTTTTCTGAACATTGTACTTTTCCTTTGCATCGTATTTTCCCCATATTACTTATTAGTAATTTATTAGTTCTCTCTGATGTCAATTGGTAAAAAATAAACATCTCCAATTTAAAAGAGAAAAACCTAAAAAAATAAGTTTATTATAGTTGCTTTTAGCATTTAAACCTAAGTAAAGATCCAAGGAAAAGTTTTTACCAATCCAATAATTTAAAAATGATTATTTGGAGTATTTGTCATACAAACACATTGATTTTATGTATCAATGTGTCTTTTTGCTCTGCAGTTGTGCTGTTATTACTCTTTCAATGTTAATATAACCTTTCTTTAATAAAGTGATCATAACAGAAAGCATGTTTTATTTTAATTTTTTAATGAACACACTTGAACAATTCTTACTTTTCCTGTATTGGTGCCCTGTTATCGGTTCTCATTTTTTTTTTTTCTTCTATAGGTCTCCTCTCCTATTTAGTCTTATTTTATTTTACCTATCTTTCAGTCCAACAACACAGGACTAATTGGCTACTAGATGATAAATAGTGCATAACTGGTAACGTTGATAATTATTTTATTATTTTGCAGTATATTTTTTCACTACAAAGGACTTCCATGACCTTTTAAAAAACAGACCTGAGTTTTTATATATTGTATTATAAAGACAGAAAGAGATTTTTTGAATGGCATGAGTATTTTTATTATATAATGCATATCTTGTCACATACAATGGAGGTTTATAATATCCATGGAAGTTATTAATCACCTTTAAGAATTTTAAGGTTAAGTAAATTAATATGTTGACAATATAGTTGTAAAAATAATATATTGCTACATAAAATTTTAAAATCTTTCTGATGTATTTTTGGACAAATAAATTTTATTCATTGACAACTACTTTTGAGCAGGTTGTTACTCTGAATCATGGTCTATCATCTAATAATAATCCTGAAATTACTCTGTCTATAATACCTGATAGAATGATATAGAGGGTGCTCTTTAAAAACATGACACTACAATATATTTAAAGTTACAGTTAGAGTCCCCAAAGTCTTGTCTTTTCTTCTTTCTTTGGGGAAAAAAAAAAATTTAAAAAAAAAAACTTAAAATAACTTTGACAAGCCAACCAGATATTGTGCTTAACTTTTAAGATGGACTTTTTGGTGTGATGCTCTTATGTTTCTAGCAACGAAAAATACCAAATCATATAGAAGATGAACACTTGTTACTGGGACATTTCCAGGTTACACTTTTTACCTGAAGTTTCATCTAGTTTAGAATATGTCATAAATTTTTCAATATGAATCACACTTTCACACCAAGTGTATGAATTTTTTGCCTAGCCATAGACCTTGAAATGTCCTGTACTTTTCTAAAAGTTTTATACTTTTAAGTGTGACATTTAAGTCCATAATCCTTTTAAGATATTATCTACATATTTAAAGTAGAATATACTTAAAACATTTAAGCCTTATGTTCTTCTGGACACTTTGCCTTATATATACCCTATGAAATCTCTCTCTCTTCCTCTCTCTCTCTCTCTCTCTCTCTCTCTCTCTCTCTCTCTCTCTCTGTCTATATATATATATAGCACTAAAATGTGTATTATATTAATATTATTATTTTTATATTATATATTATATGTCATATATACCTATTCCAAACCTAGAACTTCTAGTATTGTGTTGAATAATTAGGTATGAGGTAAGCTGTAGATTTTTTGTGGATGCTCTTTATCAAGTCAATGTAGTTTTTATTATAATTTGATGAAAAAGATTTTGTTTTTATCATGAATGGGTATTGAATTTTTTTGTATCAATTAATATAATAATTTCATTTTTCTTCTTTAGTCTGTTAGTATGGTAATTGATGTTGATTGATTTGTTGAACAGGCCTTACATACCTGAAATAAGTCACATTTTTTATGGTATATAATTATTTTATACATTTTTGGATTAGATTTGTTAATATTTTGTTGAGGACTTTGCTTCCCTGTTTATGGTTCGTAAGTTTTTGTTTTGTTTTGTTTGTCCATAGTTTGTCTTTTTCTGGCTTTGGCAATCAAGGTAATACTGGTCTCATAAAATGAACTAAAAAGTGTTCCCTACTTTTTTACATTCTGGAATACCTTATGTTAAAATCAATTTTAATTTTTCTTTAAATATTTGGTAGAATTTTTCAGTGAAATCATCTGGGGCTGGGTATTAATGTTTAGAAGACTTTACTTAAAAATTCAATTTAGGTAATAGTTATGGGACTATTCAAATTATCTATTTCATTGTAGAGTTTAGGTAATATGTGTTTTTAAACTACTTGATACATTTAATCAGAGTTTTCAAATTTATGAGTGTAAGTGTTTGTAGTATTACTTTAATAGCCTTTTAATGTTACAGAATTTGTAGTAATATTAGTATTATTCCATGTCCATTACCGATATAGGTAATCTGAGTGTTCTTCCTTTTATTCTTGTCAATTGATAGAGAAGTATTAATTTTATTAATAATTTTTCTAGTGATCAACTTTTTGTTTCATTGATTCTGTCATTTTCTCTCCTGTTTTCAATTTCATTAATTCCATTATCATTCTCACTATTTTATGACCTCTTTTTGCTTTGGGTTTATTTTGCTCTTATTTTTCTAGTTTGTTGAAGTAGAAAATTAGATTACTTATTTGATAAATTTTCTTATCCTTAACAAAAATTTAGTTCTATATACACTGTTGTATTTAATGATAAGGAACTAGATGTTTTGTTACCTAAGGTCAGTAATAACGCATAGATATTCTATCATTACTACCAGTCAATATCATACTGAAAGTCGTAGCTAAAGCAGTAAAACAAAGAAAGGAAATAAAACATAAGCACATTGGGAGAGAAGAAAACTGTCTTTATTCATAGATTACATGATTATCTCTGAGGGAAACCTCAAAGAATCAACAATAACAAAAAAAACCTGCTGGAACTCATAAGTGATTATAGTAAAGTTACAGGGTACATTACAAGGTTAACATAAAATAGCCAAATGCTTTCTTGTATATTAGCAATTAACAATTAAAATTTGGAATTATAATATTATTTATATTAGCACAAAAATTAAGTATATAAATATAAATCTAATAAAATATGTACATGATCTATATGAGAAAAAATACAAAACTAAAAAAAATTATATAAGTATAAATAGATGACAGAGAGGGAGGAAAAGATTTCAGGTTCATAAATAAGAAGACTCAATATTGTGTCAATATCAATTCTTCCCAAACTGATCTATATTAAACACAATCCCAATCATAATGTTAACAAATCATTTGAGGATACTGATTTTAAAGTTTATATGGAATTTCAAAGACCATAATAGCAACATTATTTGAAGAACAATTTCAGAAGACTAACGCTACTCAACTTTCCACCCCTGACCTGCCAAAATTCATGTTTTTCTTGCCTGCAAAATGCATTTATCCCATTCCAACAGCTCCCAAATCACAACTTGTTAAGTATTAGAAATTCTAAAGTCAAAGCTTCACCTAAATTAGATATCAAGAAAACTCAAGGTACAGCTTATTCTGATGCAAAATTCCTCTCTACTACCTGTGAAACTAGACAAATTCTGTGCTTCCAAAATACAATGGTGAGACAGATATAGGATAGACACTCCCATTCAAACAGAGAAAAATCGGAAGGAAAAAAGTAGCAATGGTTGCTAAGTGGGTTCAAAACCTATCAAGGCAAATTTCATTAGAGCTTAAGAAGTGACAATAATCCTCTTTCATTTGAGATTCTACCCTCCAAGAACACCAGGGTGGCAGCATCACCTCCAAGGTCTTGTTGTATGATCCTAAGGCATGGCTCTGCCAGGTATTTCTGCATCCAAGTCTTTGGGTGGAAACCACCTGAACTATTAAAAGCAAAGCAGTGCCCTTGATAATCTGTAAATTGTCTTGGAGCTAATTTATTTCTTCTTGAAAAATAACACACTTTTGTAGCCAAACAGCAGCTCTATCATCACATCCTATCAAATTAAAGAAATCTGACAGCTTTCATTATTTTGTCCTGTCTGACTCCTTTGGTTCAAATGGACAATGTTTTTATTCTGTCAAATGATAGTTAAGCCACACATATGATATTTCTTTAGTAATCCTTTTATTTATTTATTTTTTTTGCAATATGAATAAGCCGAGAATTCTCCACATCTTCAAGTTCTGGTATGTATGTATGTATGTATGTATGTATGTATGTATTAATGCATGAATTGCTTAATGATTCCCATTCAATCATTTTTTTTCTTTCACATTTTACTATAAATAGTCAGGGGAAACCAAATCACTCTTTAAGAACTTTGCTTAGAAATATCCTCAGCCAAATATTCCATTACATCACTCACAAGTTCTACCTTCCTCAAAACACTAGAACACAGTTCAGTCCAGTTTCTTGCCAGTTTATAATAAAGATATACTTTTTCCAGTTTCTAATAACCTATATTTTATTTCCATCTGAGATCTTAGCAGCATGGCCCTTAATATCCATATTTCTAGCATGCACTTCAAAAATCTTTTAATCTCTACTCATTACCTAATTCTAGTTGCTTCTACCTGATTGTTGGTACTAATGCCTGTATTTGTCAATTTGAACTGCTCATGGTTTTGGAGGTTGGAAGTCTGAGATCAGGGTGCTAGCATGTTCAGTTTCTATTCCTGGTTTGCAGATAGTTGCCTTTTGGTGTGTCCTCTCTGGTAGCTCTTCTGATAAAGGCTACTAAACCTGTCATGAAGGCCCTGACCTTATGACCTCTCCCGAGAAGCTCCATCTCCAAATAATATCACAAGCACTATCCTAAATATGGTCATAATTCAGTCCATAGTAGCCACTTTAGAAGACAATTTTACAGTTTCTTATCATACTAAACGTTTTTAGCACAAAATCCAGCAATCAGGTGCCTTAGTATTTACTAAAATGAGTTAAATTTTATATTTATACAAAAACTTGCACAAGATATTTATAGCAAGTATGCATAATTACCAAAACATCAGAGTAATCAAGATGTACTCCTGTAAGTGAATGGAAAAATAAAATGTGGGACAGTCAAACAATAGAATGTTATTTAGCACTAAAAGAAAATGCACACTTAAGAATAAAAAGACACGGAGGAAACTGAAATGCAAATTTTTAAGCAAAAGAAACCTCTCTTAAAGGACTATATATATTGAGATTCCAAATATATGACATTCTGGATAAGGCAAAATTATGGAGACAGTAAAAGATCAGTGGTTATAGGGAATAGAAGGTGAGTGAGAGGGCTAAATAGGCAGAACAAAGGATTTTTCTGACAGAGATGCTATTCTGTATGATACGATAATGGTGTATTATCATTATATATTTGTCAAAACCCATAGAATGTGTAACACCAAGAGAGAACCTTAATGTAACCTGTATACTTTCAGTGATAATGATATGTTGAAGTAGATTCATTAATTTTAACAATCTATTGCAATGGTCATGTTGACTGAAGAGAGTTGTGAGAGTGTAGGGCTTATATGGGGACTCTGCAACTTTTCTGCTCTATTTTGCTGTAAACCTAAAACTTCTGCAAAAATAATGAAGTCTATTTTAAAAAGTTAGTTATAGAATTTAGAAAATTAATGTTCACTATTATTATTTCAACTTTTTTGTGTTTGAAAACTTTCATAATAAAACATTAAGAAAAAAATCAGCCCTAGTGTTTTCCTTGCTTGTGGCTCGAGGTTTTTCTTCCTCCCTTCCTTCCTCATCTTCACATACATTCACTTTTATACATTTTGAAACTACCTTCTTCTGTATCAGTTTTTTTTTTCCCTTCACAATTTTTGTCTGATATTTTCAGATATTTTAACCTCCTATTCCTTTCTGTGTTATTTCTAGGCTTTCCAGAAAGGATGAAAAAAGAAGTCCAAGTTTGGAAATAAGTTTCTATATTTGGTTTATTGTTACTATTATTATAAGTTCAAGTGTTTTTCCAAGAATGAGTTAATCAAGAACATCAATTTAAGATGCTGATACAAATCCTGCTAAAATATATTATATCAGTTTAAAAAAAGAAATAGAAAAGAACACATTTGTTCTTTTAAATAAGAATCAACAAATATTAGCAAAAGGTATATAAACAAGGAAGATCAAATATGATCCTTGCCAACTCTACTAAAATCCTTCACACAAATGTCACATTGATTTCACAGAGGAATGACTGGCAAGTAGGTAAACATGATAGTTACATTTATTTTACTGATGTCAGAGTTTTAAGCCAGAGATAGGATTTGTAAAAACAATTTAAAAAGTTGCATATTTTATTCTCCCTAAATATTTATGTGTGTGTGTGTGTGTGTGTGTGTGTGTGTGTGTGTGTGTGTATTTTTTTTTTCCTGTGGTGTTTTCTCCTGACTAAACATTTTCTAGCCTGGTGCCCTTCAGCATTCTCAGATCCCCTCATTGCTAAAGGCCATTGCATATGACTGCAAGCTAGAGACTAGATCACTGGCCAAACAGATGGTGAGGAACAGTTAATTGACCCACTTGAGAAGATGATGAGTAACTCAGACCATAGACGCATCAGGGACATGAATAATAAATTACAACTGTTTTACTAAATTCAAAAATAAAATAGCCTCTTAGTTGCTTATTTTAAACAATATAATAAATATGATGTTTATTTAAGGTACCAGTCAGTTTTTATATATTAATTCTTTAATTCTTTAATTATGATGACAATTTTATGGGGGCATTAATACCAGTATTCTCATTTTATAGATGAGGAATCTTAGTCACTGAATAATTAAGAAATTCACCTAGGATCACTTAAAATATAATGAGGTGAGCCAAGAATTAAAACCAGGCAAATTTTCTCTAAAGTTCTGAAATAACTACCTAAGTTTCTGCTTAGAATCCTAGAATATTTCAGAATACATTTATTATTATAAAAGTAAAATATAGTCAGTGAACACAATTTGAAAAATATAAAAAGGTAAAAGCAAAGATAATTAACTGTTGCCATCTCATCCAAAGAAAAGCATTTAAACTGTTGGTAGATTTGACAGTGTTCTAATCATTTCTATGTATTCTGTTTTAATCTGTTTTCTCTTATTAAAAAAATCTGATTTTCTTTCAATATCATATTGCAAGCATTAGGCTTCTGACTTTAGCTTACTAAATAAAGAGCTTGGTTCTTTAGCTTTAGTTTTTACAAAAAAAGACATAAACATCAATGACATTTCTTGGTCTTATCAGAGAATTGAAGTCACAGGGCAAACCTCTCCAGAGACACAGATAAATACAGAGAACACAGTTAAGATCATATTAGCTGGAATGGAATATGTTAGAGCCATAAACTAATAGGAATATTTAAGGAGCAATTTTGACAAGTGGCTGGAGGCCGAATGTGGAGTAGGATGAGAATAAGAAAATTCTGAGGGTCTCAGTCTTAGGGTTGCCCCATGCTTTTGCAGATTTTACCTTCAGGAGCTTCAGAAGTTTTCATGGTGAAAAATCAAGAAACCCTCTCTCATAATTCTTACATGGAGAAGGAGAAAGAAACCATTTTGAAATATGTCCAGAACATTCTCTGTAATAAAAGCCTACTTTCCAGGAGAAGAGACTCTACCAGACCATTACCAGACCATTACTGCACCTTGGGGAAGGGCAATTACCCAACACCACTTCACTTTTCTGTCTCAGGTAATGGAAAGATAGCTGAAAAACATTTGAGAAGGTCACAGCCCTGGTACACAAGACCACTAGGAGACTAAAATTTAATCATAAGCTTATATGAGACCCCTCCTCTGCTCTGCTTATAACCACTACTTTAAAAGGGTTCCTATATAATAACTGTGAATTGCTACTGATAGAGCTGTAAGGTTCAGACTCTATTTAAAAAGAACTTCTTAGGAAAACACAAAAACAATAGAGGAGGCAAAAATATAGACACTGAGGAATTTAAAATTTTTGTCACCTATAGTTATAAGCAAAAACTAAACACTGTCCAACTTATGACCAAATTAACATTAAATCTCACACTAAAAGCCTATTTGCATTAGTTTCTATTATCTGATACAATATGACAATTTTCAATAAAAAGTTACAAGACATTTTAAAAGATAAGAAATAAGAGTCTGAAAAGATGAAGCAAGCATCAAAACTTTACTCAACTATGGTATAGGAAGTGAAATTATAAGTCATTTAAAAAATTATGATTATCAATGTGTTATGGGTAAAATTAAATGCCATAGAAGGATTAATAGATAATTTATCGTTAGCTCATAGACCATATATGGGCCATTCGTTGACTCCTGTTGGTATCAGAGTTATAACAGTAAGTGATAAGTGATGCCAATTATGACTACACATTTACAGTGCTCACACAGATTGCACTTGACTGAAAGAAACTTTGGAAGAATACAGGCCACTAGGATACTATGTGTAAATTGGGAGAGTCAGAGAAGACCATTTAGTAGCATTAGACTGAGACCCAAAGTGTTGTGTAATCTGTGAGTTACAGTCTTGTCCTATTAGTTTTAAATATTCAGTCTTGCTGAAACCTTAATTCCCAGGAAGACAAGGCCAATGCAAATCCTCATTACCACTGTCTTCAGTTTCTAGTTCAATGCCATCAACGCAATATAAATATTTGCTGTGTAGATGAAGGCCAAAGACTGAATAAAACCAAGGTGGAAAGATATTTTGCAGGGTCCCTTTACATTTCTCATTTAGATACAAGGTGGAAAACACCTTGCTTTTTTAGTTTGTAGGGAAAGGTTTTATGAGCTTGTGTGGGAAGTTTGATCACTACCTTTTTGTTGGCATAGGCTCTATTTCATAAGATAATATAGGGATACAGATTAAGGTGAAGGCTGGGTGGTGATTTATCAATCAACTGTCATTGTATATTAATTGGAAGTTTCTTTCAGATTCTGACAAGATTCTGCCATTCTCTTTTTCCATGGATTAATTTAAATTGTATCCATTTCTATGCCTTCTTAAGTATTTTAGAAAGAAATGTGAAATCCATCATCTAAGATTGCTAGAAAATCAGAAATGAAATCACAGATTTTATAGGTAAAAAAAATTCTTAACATGATGTGTGGATTTCACCTGGTATTGAAAAATTTGGAAAGCAAATGAGTACTTTACATTTAGGTGCCTCATTTTTTTTGCCTATGGGCAACTATATTTCCCCTTTGGTTTTATGATGTGTGTGTGTGTGTGTTTGTGAGCACATGTGCATGTTTCAAACATTGATGCTCTACCTCAATAAGATCTCATTTTCATTGCCATGACCCTAGTACAAAACCTCATGTTTGCTCATTACAACCATTGTAATGGTTTCCTGTTTTATCTCCATCTACTTTCTTGTACCATGATTTTCTCTCCATTTTGAGTTATAATTTAAGAACTCAAATGTCATAACTTGCTTAAAATCCTTCAGTAACTTCCCTTAGCTGAGAGCCTTTTTTTTTCTTTTCTTTCTTTTTTTTTTTTTTTTTTTGCATACGGTTTACAAAGGTAGACATTTGAGCTAACTACTATCTACTGGATTAGCTGCATCATAAACCAGAAACCTCTTAGCTTTTCACGTCAACTATCCTGGCCTTATTTCCATTCCAGAAATCAAATTGTTTCTTTCCACTGTAAGGCTTTCACAAATAGTGGAAGCTATACTTTCATAATCTTTCTTAAGCACTGAGTGGTTAATTCACATTTTCACTCAAAGTCCAGATGAAATGTCTTTTTCTCCCTATCCTCCGGCACTGGTTAGATTTCTCTACTTATTAGCTCTTTGGGAACCTTGTTGTTTGCTTTCATACTAATTGTCAGAAATATACAAATAGACAGAGCTAGAACTAGGTATAGATGAGAGAAAGGAGAAAATATTGATGATATAATCATTACGACTACACTAAAACATTAAAAACAATGTCCTCGGAGGATTGGAATTAGGGAAAGGTATGAAGATGTCCATGTATATGCTTATTTATGTTTGTATATATTTTTACATTATCACATTATTAGATTATTACATGTAGTTTTTCCAATTATCATATATTGCTTTTAGAATTAAAAATAATGATTGTTTTTGTTTCATCAACCAGATGGTATAATTAAAAAGGTCGGGCACTGTTATTTTATTACAGGGTCATATGGAATTTTAGCACAGTGTACTGTGCTAAGTTGTCATTCTATATATAGGTATATAGAGAACTATATATACATATATATGCATATATAATTAGTTAATATACTAATAAGGAAGAAAATTTTAAAAAGTAATTTAATTAATAAATGTAATATCTTTGCTATGTTCCCACTGCAGCTTAATTACATTTTATTTTCTTCTACTTTAAACAAAAAGCATAAATTATGATAAATTAAACCATAGTATTTTCTAAAGCTTTTTCTTCCTCAAGCAACATGCTCTTAAATACATATCTTCTGAAGACCAGGCCTTAAGAAATGGGAAACGGGGTGGTAGTTGAATAGCAGGAACAATATTTTGTTTGTATAGGTAAACTTTACGACTCAGTTCACACCATATGGACAGTACGTTAGTCTAGTAAAATTTGTGGCAAAAGCCATCTCAGATTTTTAGACTTCAAGAAGCATGACCGAGAGAAATGGCCCTCCACTGAAGAGATTCCAAGTTTCAAGCGGCATTCCAAAAGCTGAAAAAAAAATCTCAGTAGAGCTTCTTTTTCTTTATAATTCTTTAATTTACTGAAGGAAATGTGTCTAAAGACATTATCTTAAAACAATAAAACATTTCTCTAACTGGGAAGCAGTGGTTCTAGGGACTTCAATAATCTATCTGAAGCACGTAGAGTAACACCTGGATTTTTTGCAATCTATTAGCTTGAATCCAAAATAGCTTTTCTGTTGCTATGTAATCACCACTATGCATTTTCTTACAGCTCTGTGAGTTGCACTAAAAAATAAGTGCCAACTGTTTAAAGAATATGCTTAGATTTAAGTTATTGTAGAGAATTAGTTAATTCTCTACATCCTGGTAATTTTCTGCTGCTGCTGCCTCTGTCATTATTACTGACCAATGTAGATACAGATATTGTACCATGAATTAAAGAGCATGCAAAACTGCAGATTTTTGGAAAAGGAATGTGTTTGAGTCGGTGTAATGATGGTATAGTAAATGATATTTTTTATTCTTTCAGCTATAAGAAATTGAATATTTATATAAAGTAAAATGGTCACAGCATAATTTTTCTGTAAAAAAACCCACAAAATGTTAATTACTATAATTTGACTAGTATAGAGTATAATCCTAATATTATATAAAATTAAATTTTTAGAAATCAAATTTTATTTATTGTGAGTGCATTATGCAGAGTTATGCTAAGGCAGAGAGTTTGAAAGGAAAAGAATAATTTAATTTAATCTAGATTTTTTCCATTGGTGTTTTTTTCAAAGTTCTTAAAATGTCTATCTGTTAATGGAATAAACTTGAAAATAAAAGGTGGCATGGTTTTTATGTTTGCATTTAGCCCTATAGTCTTTAAAGTTGGGGGAATCAAGACCTTTCTGAACAGCTGATGTAAAACATGAATATTTTCCACAGGGTATGATGCAAATACAAATAAACATAAAACGGCACACATCTTTAACTTTCTCTGACCTTCCCTTTTATAAAACCTCCCACCTTTTATCTGAGCTGAGGGCTTAGGTGGACATTGCCTTAGAGTGTGAATCCCTCAGTGCCTCCAGATAATAAAAATCACAGACATAGAAATCATATAGAAAATGAATAACAAATTTAAGAAATAGCATATAAACAGCAAGATTAGATTAAGAATAGCCAAAGCTCCAACATCCTGATACTAACAACTATATTGTTTTAAGATAATCTTTAATCTTCATCTTAATAATCTTTCTTTACAACAGGAGTCCCCAATCCCCAGAACAACAGACCAGTACCAGTCCGTGGCCTGTGAGGAACTGGGCCACACAGCAGGAGGTGAGTAGCTGGCAAGGGAGCCAAGCTTCATCTGTATTTGCATCTGCTTCCTAGTACTAGCATCACCGCCTCAGCCCAACCTCAGACCATCAGGCAGTATATTCTCATAGGAGCACCGGTCCCTGATCCAAAAAGGGTTGGAGACCTCTGCTTTACAAGATTAAAATCCTAAATAAATACACATAATTTCACTTTTGATTTCTAATTTACAATTTAACCAAGTTGCTACTTTTCTTTTTATGTGGGGTGAAACTGGCTTACCTTTTTTGGTCTTACTTTAGAAGTAGAAACAGTACACTGTGATTCCTTTGGTACAGGAATGAAGTTTCATTCTTTTTTTCATATTTAGCATCTTGCAATGTATCTACCATATTCAAGAAATGAAGCAAATATTCCTGGAAAATAGGACCAAAGGAGAGAAGAAAAGAAGAAAGGAAGAAACTTAAAAAATGAGGAAGGAAAGAAGCTTCAAAGGAAGGAATGAAATAAGAAAAAAAATTTTTAGAGAAACTTAGCCAATTACCAGTTTATTTATTGATTTTTCCTGAAGATTTCTGTCTTGCTCTGAATTCTGCTGACAAAATAAAACCCATTTTCTAGTCTGAATATTTAAAAGCTTCACAGAGAAAATAAGATTAAGAATAGCCAAAGCTCCAACATCCTGATACTAACAACTATATTGTTTTAAGATAATCTTTAATATTCATCTTAATAATCTTTCTTTACAACAGGAGTCCCCAATCCCTGGGACCACAGACCAGTATCAGTCCGTGGCCTGTGAGGAACTGGGCCACACAGCAGGAGGTGAGTATCAAAATTTTCTATTCAAATTTTTTTATAATTTTGTTTTACAAGCTTATTTCTATTACATAAAAATTAATAAGGTGAAATTAGTAATATATGTAAAATTTTATGTCCAACATAACACTGCATTACTATAGTAGGAAGTCTTGGGACAGTGTAAGGAAGAAAAAAAATCTCCTTGACTCTCTCAGAGTCTGTAGATGGATCTGAAAATTAAACTGACAAAGATTGACAGATCATATACTATTTTTATTAAATTTTTATATGTACATGAAAGTCTTCACAAGGCAATGAAGACCAAAATTAGTAGGAAGATTTTATATCTATTAGACTAAGAAACAACAGTCCTGTGAATTAATAAGACAAATGTTTTTGAGCTATGGGTAGTAAATGATGAAGAAGTATGTAGGAACAGGCTTCTGCACAGCAAAAGAAATGAGCAACAAAATGAAAAGGCAACTTACAGAATGAGAGAAAATATTTGTAAACGTCATATTTGAAAGAAGTTAATAAACAAAATGTATAAGAACTCATACAACTCAACAGGGAAAAAAATCTAATTAAAAAATGGGCAGAGGAACTGAATAAATGTTTTCCGAAGATATCTAAATTGCCAGTAGATATATGAAAAGATGCTTAACATCACCAACTATTCAGGAAAATGCAAATCAAAATCACAATCATCTGACACCTGTTAGATTAGCTATTATCAAACAGATAAGGGCTAACAATCATTGGTGAGAATGTGGAGAAAAGAAAACTCTTATATAGTGTTGCTGGGAATGAACATTTATGCAGTGGCTATGGAAAATAATGTGGCAATTCCTTAAAAAATTAAAACTGGTACTACCTTGTAATCTAGCAATTCTATTTCTGGGATTTATCTGAAGAAAATGAAAATGTTAAGTCAAAATATCATGCACACCATGTTCATTTCATCATTATTTACAATAGCCAAGATATGGGACTTGCTTCCATAATGTAACAGTTAGCACATCTGCTTTACATGCAGAAGGTCCTGAGTTCACACCCCAGTAGAGCCACCATCCATGGTCAATGGTCATGCCACCTTGAACAAGCTCGATGTCTGATCTTCAAAGCTAAGCAGGGTCGGGCCTGTTTAGTACTTGGATGGGAGACCACCTAAGAAGACCAGGTGCTGTAGGTATAAATAAAAAAAAATAAAAATAAATTTAAAAAGCAAAGATGTGGAAACAACCTAAATGTCCTTTGGTAGATAAATAAGTAAAGCAAATGTAGTTTGTGCGCGTGCACACACACACACACACACACACACACACAGTCATACCATTTTGCCATAAAGAAAGAAAATCCTGTCTTTTGTGGCAAAATGGATGAACTTTGAGGACAGTGTGCTAAATGAAATAAGTCAGACAGAGAAAGGCAAATACTACATGATCCAATTCTATGTGGAATCTAAACAAACAAACAAACAAACAAACAACACCTCATAGAAAAAGAACAGATTGGTGATTGCCAATGGCAGGTGTTAGGGGTATGGAATTGTGGGAATATGGTCAAAAGGTACAGCTTTCAGTTTTAAGATGAATGAGTTTTGATGATATAATATATAAATAGCATGGTAACTATAGTTAACAATATGTATTATTTATTTAAAAGCTGTAAGTGAGTAAATCTTAAAAGTTTTCATCGCAAGAAAAGCAATTGTCACTATGTGAGGTGATAGGATTTAGCTAAACTTATTATGGTAATTATTTCTCATTATCTACATACATCAAATCACCATATCGTACACCTTAAACTTACAGAATATCATATGCTAATTATATATCAATAAAACTGGTGTGGGAAGAAATAACTAGGAAGGTAGGTAGTGTAACAAGGTTTGTACAGATTTCTTGGCCTTCAATTTCCCCTTTCCTGGTGATAAAAATGTCTTTTTTCTTTCTGGTACAGAAAGGACACCTTGCACATAGAAGTTGTATGGCCTGTTCAGGAAAGAAAGACACATGGGGAGAGGTCAAATTGAGGTTTTTGTTTCTGCTGATTTTGTTTTCTTAAACTCTTTCAGGTTAAGATATTCAGTATGTCAGGTGCAATATTTTGGGATACATGTAAGAGCCAATAATTTTAAGGCTCCAACAATAAATTGTAATGTAAATTTTTCATTTAGAATTATCATGGTGACTTCCAGTTTCTGGTCTCACAAGTAAAGAGCTTGGAAGTTATCGTTCTGCCCTGACAGCAAGTAAAAGCTTAACAGACTAAAAATTCAACCACTCTTCTTGAAGCTGTAAAAAAATGGGGGACACAGGGCAAACCTCTGCCCTCAAGATTCGAGTAAAAGACAGGTGACACAGGAAGTTGGGCTTTCTGGAGTAAATTCCCACAAGTGAATGGAATTCATCTTGAGAACAAGTGCCCTGGCAGGAAAACCTGAACTGTAACTGAATTCTTCGAGGCTCAGTGAGAACACCTCTGAGAACAGAAAACTTTAGGAGAACCCAGCAAAAAGGGCCACCACATATTGTGAGATTTATTTCCAGGAGATCTACCAGGTTCCCATTCTAAATGTCAGGGGAAAATTCCCTTATATTTCAGGGGCAGGGGAAAAAGAACCATTTTGAAATATGTGGAAGTGCTCTGTTCTTAAAACGTGCCCTCAGGGAAACTGATTAACCAGGGCCTGACTGATGGGGCGGCTATAGCCATCCTGTCTCTCCAGTGGTAGTGGTGGTGGGGGCTGGGAGATGGGGAGGCAAAGACTGAGAAACTTGTGAAGTTCACAGACCAGGGACATAGGTTCAGTAAAATACTGAAATTTAATTTTAGTATTACAGAATGCTTCTCCTTCCCCCTCACACCTCATCACCACGTTACTAAAGCCTTATTTACAGCACTTCTATCTATCTATCTATCTATCTATCTATCTATCTATCTATCTATCTATCTATCTATCTATCTATCATCTATCATCTATCATTTATTTCCCAATTTTATTGAGGTATAATTGACAAAAAAATATTGTATATACTTAAATATTCAACACAATGGTTTGATATTCATATACACTGTGAAATAGTAGATATCTTAAGTAGGCAAATAACTCATATAATAAAATGTAGCAGTTACAAATTATGCAGAAAGGTGCTTGATACATTTCCCCATATTAATGCTGTAGACATTTGTAGTGCATATTTTAATTAGAACCCCATTTTTTAATATAAATGCCCATATATGTAATATTTTGATTTTCCTTTCTTGCCTTAACTTTTTGTTTAGTATTAATATAACAATTCCTCTTTATCTTTTCCTTATTTTTTAAATACATTTTTGTACATTTGTTTTGTCTCTGCTTCATTTGGCTTTAAATTGTCATTTTTACAATGCATATTGTAACCTTCACTTTTATACTGGGTCTGACAGGTTTTGTCTATTTATAGTGTCATGTAAAACTTGAACACTTATTATGTTTACATTTTTTATGTTTGATTTACTCCTTTTGTCTTATTTATGCTATGTAGAAATATATTTTTTAGTTTTATATTTTCTTTCATTTCTATATTTGTCTGTGTAAATGATACTTGTAGTTTTTCCCTTGAATGATTTGAGTTAAACATTCTTTTAAAATTTCTTTTTTCAAGAGCTCTCAATTACTAAATATGTATGTGCACAAGTATGTGTAGATATTAAAATTATCAACTTAAAAACAAAAATTAACAAAATCTAAAAACTAAAAGAGTATTCAATATTACCCATCACTGTTGATATAGCCTTAGTATTTTAGACTTTTACATACTTATTAGATATCATGAAATGTCTTTTTTCTTCCTTTCTTCTCCTTCTCTCTTACTTACTGCTCTTGCTCCCTTGTCTTTTAACAAACCTAAAACTCATTTCACCAGTGAAGATTTGACTCTGTGAGATTAAATAACTTGCCCAGATCAACAGAACTAAGTATCAGGATACTGGTTCGAGTTTGACATCAGAGTATTTATTTTTTATTATTGCAGTTATTAATTTTTAATCATTCTTTTATCATTTACTAGTAAAATACCAATTTTAGCTAAGATGTTAGAAAGCAGATTTCCTTTAGGACACAGTAACTTTTCAGGGACAGAAGATATTGAACTTTAAATGTCCATTACCAAAGATTTGTTAAACTTTTGTAATATCCTCAATAGTCAACTATTGATTATCGCTTACAAGGTTAAATTTCATAGTGACTTTCCATTCTGATAAAAGAGTAACAAATTTCTTTATTAAAGACACTAATTATAGGCTCTGATTTAAGTGCCTTTTAAAAAAGGGCACCTTTATTTCTGGCTTGAATAATGTAGATCATTATTATTTATGATGATCTCCATTACGTGTCTTTCTCTGAATCAAGTATTTTTTTATAAGATGCTCTAATGCTTCTTTAGAAAAAAAAATTTGCCAACATACTTTTTTCTCTTACCTTCCCTGATGTAGTTTTAATATATATAAAGATTAGAAACATAACTAGTCTGTTGATATTTTTTTTCTTTAATTAGGTGATCTTAGGTGTAAAGGAATATTACTTTAGTCCTTCTCTACTAGTGATATAAGTGGGTACTTGTCAGGAGGCATTAATACTATAGTTATAAATAGAAATCTCTCTGAAAATAAAGTTTACAGGAAAATCTAACATAGACTCATTGTAATAATGAAGAGAACAAAGCATACTTAGTTATTTTGGGTAAAAAACAAACCAAGTTCTTCTGACAGTATCACCAAATTATTATTGTGCAGCCAATGGAGTTTATATTCTTCTTGCCTTTGTTATCATTATTCGGCAGATATTTGGGCAATATTTTGTGCCAGGCTTTCTAATGTTTGATTGGGGAACAAAATATTTTTTAATCCATCATCCTGTACATTGGTCCAGGCAGCTATTTTTCATTAACTTGGGTAGAACTGCAAAATAAAGAGTATTGTAGTTCTTCTCTGACCATAGATATCTTTTCAGACTCATCTGAAAACATTTTTAAATGGTAGATAACTCTTTCAGCTAACCATAGACCTAATTGTAAAAATGTATATTATTTTTACTAATATTAGTGATTTTTGCTCAGAAAAATAGTCTTATATGTGATGTGAATATATGTTTTAGTGTTGAATTTTCCCCAAAGTAGATCCAAGTATTTGAGTATAAATGATTTAGTAACAAATTCTCCAGTAGTAATTAGTAATAGAGTGGAGGAAGCAGGCTGGGGGGGAAAAAAAGCCAAACAAGGCTGTGATTTCAGGCAATGTTCAGTTCTGCTTGGTGTTAGGGAACTGTATGGGTTAAACGAGCCTAAGGCCTAGAGGCCTGACTTTTGTTCACCCCACAACCACTGCTGTCTTCCTGAGTTCATAAAGTTCTCCTGAAATGCTGATTTACCTTGAAAATCTAGCAGCTTTAGTAGCCACGGCCCCCAAGTGTGAGCTAGTAACAGGAAAGCCTGAGGAAGATAAGAGCTAACTGCATAAGAAGGATCTAGGGATTTAGAACTTTACAGTATTTGTCACCATGTGGATTATCTTGAGCTTTTTTCAAATCTTTATAGTCTTTAAGCTATTCTGTATCTTTAATATTTTCATGCTTCTTTCCATTCTATAATAAGAAGGAATATCAGTAAAATGAGGTGAAGGGGCAACTTTTTTTTTTTTAGAAACAACTCTGAAAAAAGTATCTGCTCAAGCAATAATAATTTTTAAAAAGCTAAATATATCTCTGTTCCCCCTCAACTCCCCATAGCCCATTTAGCTTCATAATGGTCCTTCTACTGCTCAGTATTGATTACTTATTAGTTCCAAATTTAGGAATAACCACAACATTGAAATTGGTCCATAAGAAAGATTCATAGTCTGATATTGAATAAGTCTATTACTTACAAGTAAAAACATATCATTCCAATGACTTGAAAAAATTACTAGGAAATGTATACTTTTCATTTTTATATCTTTAATGCAAATCTACTGCCTTATACCTAGAAGATACCACATAACTTTAATTTAAAATAAAAGATTGTTTCTTTATGTCTAGCTAAGGGAAAAAATAACACTAGTTTCAAAAAAGAAAGAAAATATTTAAATTTGAGGTTCAAATAATATTGACCAACCTGCACAAATAAAAATGTAAGGCGTGGGCAGGAAATCCTATTTGAGGAAGTTTTTTCAAAGAAATTCTGCAACTAGTTATCAAATTAGTCTCTCTATTAGACTCTTAGAAGGAGACACCAAGATGATCTATAATTAAATTCCGGGAATCCAATTTACATTTGCCACCCCTAGAATCAACATCATTAAACTACACATTGCTCATCAAAGCAATACATAAAATCTTTCTAGATAGCTCAAAAGGCATGAGCAAAGGCACAAATTATGTATAATATTTGGATTCTTCAAACTAACAAACAGAAGCAGAATACATGGCAAATGGAAGTTATGAAATTGCTGTCTCTTGGAAAGCTTGATACATAATACATTGTATGCTGTTTTATTTACTTGGCTGCTCTTGGAATATTAAAGTCACATCTTTTCCTTTGCTCCTTACTTCACCTTTTCTGCCAAATGTAAATATTAAAAAAACATATACACCTGAAAAGTTTAGCTACAGTTTTTTCAGGTGACTTCTTTCTATATTTTGAAAAAAAATAATGTATAATTTCAGTTTCCTTTATATTACATATAATATAGCTGTGAATTTTAATAAATAATTGCTTCCAATAAATTGATGGAAGAGGAAGTTTGAGGAGATCTTTTCTCTCACTTGGAAAATAAGTATTATAAGGGCATTCTTTAGGAAAGTTATATATATGCACACATATATACGCATGCCTATATATGCTTCTTATTTATATATGTTATATACACATCTATTTTATTCTTTATTTAAGAATACACAAACAAAAAATAAGTCTTCTAGAATTAGTGTCTTTAAAGGCCATAATAAATTGTCTTACCTCACAAGAACAAATACACTTTTTATTTCAATTTAATGTATTCTCAGTGGGAGGTCAGTTTTGAAGGAAGGCAGTAATTTTAACAGTAGTGAACCATTTGTTCTTTAAAAGGGTGGACAATAATTTTCCTGGGATACTTTCATTTGAGAGATTGTTTTTGGCTGCAAACCAGATATAATAATCCTTGGGCTCACTTTGAATATTCAACCTTAAAACTTTGCCAAATATTTCCATTAATAAAAACTTTAACTGTCTACATCAATTTTATAAAGCAAATAAACAATAAAATAAATAGAAATATGCATGATGTTTTCTATTAGTGTTTATTTAAAATTTCAAAATAATATTAGATGAAATATTTTAAAATCAAATGATCTAATTGAAATGTCTCCATGTTTACTCTAGTTTAATAGTAATAAATATTTTAGAGAGTCATTTTGTTACAAATTTAGTGGAGTATAATGATGTTTTAAAACAAACTTACAATTATTAGTGAATAAAGAATTACTTTTAAGTTTACAAAAATAATTTTAATTAAATTTAGAAAATTTGTATAAATTAGGAAATTTACACAAACAGTTTGCAGAAATGACCTAAAGCAGGAGTTAGCAAATTTATTTTGTTTAGAAGGACAGATAATAAGCATATTAGGCTTTCTGGGCTATATGGTCTCTGTCTCAACTACACAACTTGTTGGTTATAACAAAAGTAGCCATAGACAATATGTAAGTGAATTAGCATGACCATGCTCCAGTAAAACTTTATAAACACTACAATTTGAATTTAATAAAATATTCTCAAGACACAAAATATTCTTTTTCTACTGCTTAGTTTAACTACATAAAGATATAAAAAATTCTTAGTTTACAGGGAAATAGGTGCTGAGCTGGGTTTGAATAAGGCCCATCTTGCTTCATGTGCTGATCTTTGATCTAGAGTTTCAAACATTACCTTCTACAAATTGGCAGTACTACTATTTTGACATTTGCTTTTTTCTCTTCTATGTAACAATATGCATATATATGTATATTTAATATATTATTTCATTTTATATACTTAACATATTTACCTCCCTTATAAAAATTAATTAAAATAATATATAATAAATATACTCTCATATGAATAAGTGGCTTTATACATTAGTATAATTGGTTCATACATTATGAGACTCACCATTATTAATATATTTTTCTCATTTCATAGATAAGAAAACTAAGGCTTAAAATAGATCTAAATATCTCATGTCTGGCCCTCTGTTTTGCTTTAAAATAAAAAAAAATTTTAAATACAGTGAAATAAATGGACATTACTGGATGTGTAACAATACTTTGGGAACCACTATACTAGGTAAAAAGGTAAAAAAAGACATAGAAAAAATAATTGATTAAAGATAATTAATATTTTAACCAAGCCATAGAAGACTACTGAACCACCCTTTCTCCTCAAAAAAAAAAAAAAAAAATATATATATATATATACATATATATATATATATATATATATATATAGAGAGAGAGAGAGAGAGAGAGAGACAGAGAGACAGAGAGACAGAGAGACAGAGAGAGAGCTCATCAATGAGACTGTATTGATGACCATTGATTATCATCTATATTCAAGATCTATCTCAGCTGGACATTGCTTAATAAACATTCTCAAATTGGCCCTTTTGGGGTTTATGTTTCTTATCTCATGTTAACCATCAACCTTTCTTAGCAAAGATTTCCCATTGAGTGCAATAAATTCTATTTGATTTTCTAGTATTATAAGTTTCCAGTTCTACATTTGAACTCGTCATCTTGACTGGAGTTGGTTGTGGTCAAACTTCTTGGCTTTTTCTTTATTATAATTTACTTAACAACTTGCACTATCAGTGTATATCCTACCATGTACTATTGTCATACCTAGTTAGTGTAATTAATTAACCCAAGTATCAGAGAGACCCTAATTTTTCCTCATTTTTTCTAACAAATCAGAGAAACTATAAAGTTTTTACCAAGTGCTTTCTACCTCACACGGTTGTACAAACTAAATTGAATAAAGCTTAACTCATAATAGCTGCTAAATGCATTTTTGCAGTTTCTTTCTTTCTTCTCTAATTAATGAATCATGACAGAAAAAAAAAACATGTTTTAGCTTAATATAAGTGCCTGATGAAAAGTTCATTTCTTCCTTTTTCAGTTCATTATGGAAAATATTTAGTGCAGCCTGAAATTACAGCTTAAAGCTCAACTATGGAGTATGTGTGTGTGCATGTGTGTATGTTTGTGTGTGTGTTGCATACATGCAAGCATTGTAAGATCTATAAAGCCTAATTTTCTAGGGTAATAGCTTATCTTTAAATTTTCAAATGTTTTTGATTGTTTATGCATATTTTATCAGTGATTCCAGTTTCAAAATCATGCTTTTATAGAGGCAAACACTTAATATATTGTCAGAACATGGATATGAGTCACTTTTATTGAACATTCATTTATATGAATGTCAAAATTTTAACCTAAATATATTTTTAATTTTGCTTTGAACAGATTTCCATCATATTTTCGGGAAATACTACCCTTATTAATTGTGAAGTGATGGGCATCATAGAAAAAAGGGTAAATTTGCAGTTTTTAAAATATGACTACACATTGACATTCATGTTAGCAATACATGAAAATGACTTTATAAAATATGTTGATTTGTGAATATTTGGACATTTTACCAGTAAGTTGTCAAAACAGTATCATGAGCATATTCAGTTCCATATTTTCAGAAGTATAAAATGACAGCTATTAAGTGACTTTCTTTGGTGCCAGACAGCAAATCAATGGTATGATCAATATCACAATCCACAGGCTCTGAATCAGTTATAAAATAAATAGATTTTGTACAAATTTTAATGTTCACACAAAAACAATCATTAAAGTCATTAGTAAGATCATTTGCCATCATCAATACTATCAATTATTTTACAGTTTGATTATATTTTTTCCCACAAGGTGAAGCTATGCAATTTAAAAAAAAAATGTTTGGTCTCCTAAATTCAGATGTTGGGCTTATTTCTTAAATGATGGGAGTATAATGTAACCCTAAGAGTGTGACGTTAACCAAAGAACAAAACAAAATGCCTGGCAATAGCTGGTGCCCAGTAAATGTTAGCTGCACTTTAACAATACCAGAAAGATTTGTTGTTCATTCAGTATATTTTCAATTGATAGTTAAAAGAGAACTAATTATAATCTTTAATTATACAAATATTGGTCTTAAAATTTAGAGAAAAACTGTATTAAATGTCTCCAATAATGTTTTATGTCTTTATAATATATTGTGATGGTCCTCAGGTAAATTAATATTTAAACTCAAGAGAAATGAGAGAAGAGTTTATATAAAGCTCTATAACGTTCTCATTTGTTCTATTAAAAAAAACATTGATATCTATCTTTTTTGATAAGCAAAATCAAAACACAAAACTGGGTAAGGGAGTAAGCAGGGTGGGGATATGAAATTAGCAGAATTAAATATATATCCAAAAGGTGTATTTCTGACACGTTCCAGAAAAAGAGAGTCCTGGTTATTCCAGATTTAGGTTTCAGGTTTCTAAGGAGAAAAGGCAGATGTAAGGTACATTCTCATCTCTGGAACTGATTCTGCACAGATGGAAACATTTTAGAAAATGATGAGCTCCAGATTTATGGCTACCTAACCAATAGTAATTGGTTAATTCTTCTACAATTTTTTATTAGAAAACCTTCAATTTTGTACTTGGGGAATATCTTTGGCATTCATTTATGTTCAACTTGGTCTTGAACTCCAATGTTTACTCCAGGTGAGAGAAATCTTTGTTTTTCCTAATTATCTGTGATCATATTTTAGGATGTTTTTAATATTGCTGTAAACATCTCATATAAATATTCTCCTCTCTAACACAATAGATTCCAAATCATTGTTTTGTCTAAAGTTTTAATAATACTTCTCAGTACATGTCTACATGCACTAATTTATTAATAATGTCACATGATAAAACAAATGTAAAATAAAAATGATACAAACATGATGAAAAAAATAAGTACTTTGAAGTATATTTTCCTTTGAAAAAAATATTAAAAGCAATTAAGCAATACAAATTAAAGAGCATTAGATTTTATCTTAATCTTTAATCTAAGAACTCATATTTAAGTTATTAATGTCAATAAAACATACACAGTTCTATGGCAGGTTTGGAGTACAAGAATGTTTATCACAGTCTTCATTAAAACAGCAAATTTAATACTATAATTATCTACACAGAGTTTGGTTTAGCTAAATTATAGTGTAATATAATGTAATGCAATATGAATAGTAAATTGCTTACTAGAAATATGCCTATGCTATATCGATAAATGAAAGAATTATAAAATTGGGTGTTATTTCAATTTCATTGTATGTAAGTATAGAGGCACAATATAAAATGCTGAAAGTAATAGAAATAAATTTAACAATGATCTTTATGGAGTGAGATTTAGAGCATAATATGCATATTGATTGCTTATCTGCATTTTCTAACTTACCAGTTATTTTTTTATAAATATATTTTAAAAGATGTATACATTTCTTTATGCCATAGTATTAAATATTATAATTTTGAGAGGTCTAAAACTTCATTTTAAAAAACCTTTTTCATTCTTTCATTCACAAAATAAGAAAAATGACCTATTTTTTAATAGTTCTCCTTACATAATAAATTGCAACAAATTAAACTGTCAACAAATACCAAAGGGAAAACAAATCTTTTTGATAACTGCCTAACAAAATGTCACTTTGGGATATTTGACATTTTGATATAATCATTGATAATTGTAGAAGGCTCAGTAAATTTGTAAACCAGGTGCAAATAATGTGGCATAAAATATTCATTATGTAAATTAAATGGTTTAAGTCTTCTCATGTAGCTAATGTGTTTACACTGTAGTGGAAGGCATTTATTTTCTTCCAGCCTAACAGAAACTGACTGTATATTTTTCTAATTGTCTGCATGTTGAGAAAACTATATTGCTACACAAACAAATTCACCAAAGGAAGATTAAATAAGATGTCATTATGTTAGTCCTGATATCTAAGTGGTACAGAAGAAGAAAAAGACTTGGAGATAAAAAGACCTACACATAATTGTGTTAGCTAAGAAACTTAGTCATCAAAAAGTCTCTTTTACCCTTAATCAACAAGAAAATTGTAACCAAACAATTGAATTTCTCACTTAAATTTTATAAGTATTAGAACTGTAGTAAACTTCAATTAGGTGATAAATTTACCTATATATTGAGTTATACATGCAAAGAAAATATGTTTTCTTTATTTCTTTGCTGCTGAGTTTATCTTTCTCATTCTCTATTTGGTGATTAGGGTGAGGTGGGGAAGAGACAAGTGTTATAATAGTTAATTACAGTAATCTCTGCCCAAGATAATCTCCATGTCTTCAGGTGACTTATTCTGTTTGATAACAACTTATTTTCTGTTTTCATGTGTTCCTTTTTGATATATCATATGAGTGTATGAAGTAGTGTAGTAAACATGACATCATACAAAAAATGAAATCCACAAACACACATTGTGTCTTTTGAACACTCTGTTTCTGCCTGCAGAAAATTGGTGACCTGCTCCTTTTCCTATGATGATGACCGTAATAGAAAATGATTTACATTTGGCTTTGGTTAGTTGATGACATACTGGCACTCATTGCTGGAGTTCATATTCCTAGTCATTTTCCTGTGGTCACAAATAATTCTTCCAAAGATACTCTTCTGCTTTGACACCCCTTCTGTTTACCTACTGAAATTTTCAGGCATGTTGGAACACTTTCATGGAATGAACTGGCTTTAAATAACTAAAGGTGATGAGGAGAGAAAAGAAAAAAATAATCATAGTGTATATACTACACAGCTCAACTGTAAATAGAATTTATATCATGCTGAGTCCTCAGGATCACCTATCTAACTTTTACCACCCTTTTTGCATTACGAACTGTCCTGTTTTTTGTGGTCTGTGGCACTGAAAAACATTGGCACTCATGAACATATTTCCATGTATCCAAAAAGTATTTTTTTTGTTGTGATTCTGTGGATAATAACCTTCATGAAGGTTACATAGTTCTGAAAACTTGTTTCTGTTTGTTTGTTTGTTTGTTTGTTTCCATCAGCAGAGTTCAGAAGGTCTGGGCTTATGATTTCTTTGGCATTATTTTTCTAACAAAATGTTTAAACTATTATTTGTTTTCTATATGCCTATGTTTCAGGAATTCAACTAAAAAATTTTTCCTAGAGACAGTTCTCAAATTTGCTTTATTTCTCTGCTTTCTCAGCAGCAGGTTTCTCCCTCTCAAACTTAATGACAGATGACTTTGAGAACAACAATGTTTCAGGTGCAACTTTTTAAAAATTATGAATGGGTATCTTTCTAAAAGGATCATTAGAATGATGTCATTGTGAAGTATAGTATATAAGGTAATTTCTCCTAGAAAGTAGAATCAAGGCTTAATTAAATCTCTGCTACCCCAAGGAATGGAATCCCTCACAATATTTTCTCAAAAGAATTTCAGAATTGCTGTTAAGTACTGCCTACCGTGCATTTCCCATTTATCTCTTTTTTTGAATGGGGTAATTTATTTAGGTTATTCTGTCCTGTTATACCTTTGGAAAATGGGGGTGTAAGTAAAAGTGAAGTACAGATAACTTGTCTTTTTAGTTTACTGATTGCCAGAGAAAAAAACATCTAGTCTCAATGGAGATAATTGAGCATTATCTAGAGATCCTCACCCTTGGTCTGAATATAGTAACTACATGGAGATTTAAGATTATCTTTCAAGGAGAGAGTGAGTTTTTTCTATATGCAATAGAAAAAAGTAAATGAGTATTTGATGATTGAGAGGATAAATAATGGCAGAGCTGTGTTAGATATTCACCAATCTTAGCTACTTTTTCTGGATATTCATCAAAATTATATGTCTTAGGCTCCTTTATAATTAGAATAGGATGCATGCAGAAGTGACATGTTCCATTTCCAGGCTTTGCGATAAAACTTCAAGAATTATTGTTCAGAATCTCTCTCTCTCTCTTCTGTGGTGACATTCAAACTATACATTTAAAATATTAGAAATATGCATCACCTGGAGGAGAGCAAGGAGAACCTGTATTGTATTGCAGTTATAGGAAGTAAATCTTTAAGGTTTGTATTGGTTTTCCATTGCTGCTGTAACAAATTACTACAAACGTAGTGGCTCAAAACAACATATATTCACTACTTTACAGATCTACAGGTCAGAAGTTGGAAACAAGCCTTCTGAGATTAAAATCAAGTTGTTGGAAAGACTGCATTATTTTGGGGAACTCCAATAAAGAATCCATTTCCTTGCATTTTTCAGCTTCTAGAGGCTTTGTATTCTTTGGTTCATGACCCCTTCCACAGTTTGAGGCCAGGTGGGGGAAACTAGAAGGAATAATGGGTGGTATAAATACATGATACAAGTGAGTAGGACAAGTTGATCAGGATAAGACAAATCAAATAACATAAAAATTTTAAGTAAAATCCCTGCATATTATCTAGGTTTATATGAAATTGATGGTTTAATAATGCTTTTAGAATATATAGGGTTAGAATAACTGTCCTTCAGAGTTTGATTATAAAATGACTATTTGAGAGATAAGCTTCAAAAATCAATACTTAATGAATATAATTTATTCTCTGCAGAAATGATTTATCTCAATACATTTTCTGCAAATAGATGGCTGACAATATACCTAAATCTAAGCAAGACAACTACTAGGTAATCTTAAACCTGGTTAAAATTAAAAGAAATTGTAATGTAGGTAACTTTATAAGTAATAAAATCAGTTAAATAAAGTGAGATTTTTTAAACTGTATCTATCAATGTGTCTTGAGCTTTCTCCAGAGGGTCTTATGCTCAGACAAAGAAAAGTGAATGTTTTAAACTAGATGGCAAATACATTTTATAGGAGTGGGGTATACTACAGGCCCTATAGCTTGTTCCCATCAAGAACCCCCAGGTAACTTTCCTTGCTCTGATTCTCATTGAGAAAGAGGAAATTCTAGTTTACATATTAGTTCTTCTGAAAACTAGAAAAAATAATCATGGGGGAAAAAAATCAAGTGTCTAAACCTAAAGATCAGATTCTAACCTTCAATTTTTCACTTCTTCATGAAGTCCTGCCTTAGCTATCAACCTTTCTCCTTTTTTTGTAGTTCCTACATTGTCACCTTCAAAATTTCACAAAAAAGAATTTTAAAGTATAATGTGCAAAATATTAGAAACCTACACAAAAATGCTATGGTTATTATCTCTATAATATTTGGAGGCATGGATAAAGTCAAATGCTTAACTCGTTAAGAAATCTTTACTTGTATTAACATTAAGCTGAGTGATAGACTGCAGGATGGTAATTTATCTGTTGGAAGAATCATAGGGTGCTGAATCCGATATGCATGGAGGTCTCTCTCTCTCTCTGTTTCTCTCTCTCTCTCTCTCTCTCTCTCTCTCTCTCCTTCCTTTCTTTCAATATGATTTTGCTTTTATGAGCTACAGCCTAGGACATGAGATGAGATCCAGGCATGGTTTCAGATTTCAGATTTCCCCTTTGTGTTCTTCACATATGCTGTCTAAGTGGTAATGGGTCCCAAGGCTTGGCTCTCTGTGTGCCGACCCCATTTCTCCCGTTTTCCCTCTTTCTGTCTGAGAGCTAGCAGGGAGACCCTAACTAGCAGCCGTCTAGCAACCTAATCCAGATTGTCACTAGGCACTTGAACAAATGCTAAATTCTAGGTTTTTTTTTTCTTACTCTTATTTAATGCACTCCCCTGCTATTGTCAAGTGCATTGTTTTGATGTAAAGACAGCCCAAATTAGTTTATCAGAACCACATTACTGCACATAATTCACTTCAGTTTCCTAAAACTGGGTTTGAGAATCAAGATGGTAGGGGAAATAGTGTTCCTCTGCTTTCTTTTCTCATGCCCTTTGTGGCTATATCATCTAATATTTTTATCTGTTTAAATGATGGTAGTTTACAATAGAGGCAACATTCAAAGTTTTTAACATTTGGTGTGATATTAACCCAGCAGAATAGATGCTGGCCTGACAGCTAGAGTAGGATCCTACACAAGGCAGCTATGCCAGAAAATTAGTTCCTTAGTTGTTTCACCAAAGAGATTTCTAGGGGACCTGAAATGAGTGGTGGTAGCAATCAAGTGGGCTCATTGCAACAGGATTTTATTCACTAGTACTTGATGATCAGTACAGATATGCAATGTCTTCCAGGTAACTAAAAACCCTGATTTAGGTAGGTTTTGGTGGTATTAGTGTTAAGAGCTATCAAATTATTTTAATAATACCAAAAGTCCATGGTTATATCTAACAGCATTCAGAATATCATGCTGAATATTTTATAAATTAACATTATGGCTCAAGATCCATTTGTTTGATTGATTACTTGGATTGGGTTAATAAAATTAGTAGTGAATATATTTAGGTTAACAACTACACGGTAGTTAATATTAGCAGTAGCAATTTTTCTATATTTCACCTTGTTTTTATACAAATTACTACATACATGTCTTTATTATTTCTGAATCAAAGAACATCTTAGTAAACTTAAAGTTATTAAAGCAATTGTGGTTATTTTTAATTACTCCATTTTTCTGTACACGCAAAGGCCACTGTTATCCTTTATAGCTGCAATAACACATCTCACTCCTGCTTCAAAAAATAAATATGTCAGGGATCTTCCACATATTGAGAATATTTCAGGATCTGAAATAACTTGAGAAAATTTAATTCAGTGCCTGCCTGATCTCCGATATTTCTGTAAACCCACCAGCAATATACACAATAATACATGAAGTTGTAGACTTTGCACATGTAATACTATAAACCACACACTCACATATATTCTGCCCTTTATTTCTGTTTCTGTGTCTATATCTGCCTGTGTCTGTGTCTGTGTCTATGTTTATATCTGTGTGTGTCTGTCTTTGTTGGTCCCTCTCTGTCTCTGTCTCTCTGTATCTCCCTCTCTCACATACACATACACACACACTTTTTAAAAAAAAATTGGATTCTAATGTAATCTGAAATTTTGGTGCACAGTGGAATCCCCTTATTAGCAACTCTAATCATACTGAATGATATCAATTAATGAATTATTTCAAACTATTCTTTGCTTTCTGTCTGAAGAGCTCCAATATCGAGGAGTTAAAATATGAGGGAAAAAAGAAAGAAAAGTTCTCTAAAGCTGGCATTAATATTTAATACATAACTTTTTATTACATCCTATCCAATGCTTCTGTGCCTAAACTTGTGATTTTGATTTTTTCCTGTTTGGTTAAATTTCTTATAAATACCTGTTCTCCTCTGTTCCACATAATCAAACTTCTGCATGTTTCCTTTATGGAACTGCTTCCAGAGTGGATACACTTCCTTACATACCAGGAGGATTTGAAAATGAAAGGTCATGGTCATAGAGCTTGGCATTTCATTTGAAAATTAAATGGATCTGTCTCTGAATTCCAGTAGCCCTTCCTCATGAAGGAAGCCTGCCAAACTCAAATTTTAGTCTCACATATTTCCAATCCAACTTTTACAGGAAAGGAATTATATAACAAACTTTCTCATAAAAGGAGTAGGAAAATAAGTCTGGATTTTATCATGTGATATTCAGAATGCCTTAAATTTGGTGTTCATGATGGTGACTAATCGCAGACTTTCTGTTACCAGCTATGTTGCTCCAGAATTGCAAATCCTCAGTCTTATTTTTCCTGAGTATTTATCTTACTTCCTTTAAGTAAAAGTTCAAGACCATGCCAAGCTTTTTATGTTATCAGCAGATTTCCTTGAGATGGGGATAGGAAATGGTAATAGTGCTGGGATGATGAATTGAGATATTTTGGGTATTCTAGAATATCAAACTTTTGTATATATCAAAGTTTGGTGACATTAATAATTAACTTAACATATATAATATGATCAAGGAATATTGAATGAACCAGTGACTGCTCTTGTATTTGAGGTTTTATTTTTAATCTTTGATTCATCCTTTCTCAACTTTTTATCCACATGGATTATTTAATCCAGTCATATCACCTAATTCAGATAATAAAAAACTAGCAAGAAAAGTCATACTAAAGTGTAGCCACAACCACCTATTTGATGGATTAAGATAATTTTGTTCTTTTATTTTTCCTCTTTATTTAAACATTTATCATTAATGTCAAAGATTTCGCTGTTTTAGAATCTTACCCTGACTGGTTTATAATATTAAAACTCTATTTAACTTCACTTCAACATCTGCTGTGCTCTTACTGGTCATAACTTTTATCAACAGTGATTTTTCAACTTTAGTTTATAAACAAGTGTTTTATGTTAACAATGGTGACCCCACGTGTCACCCTCAGAGTTTCTATTGTCTGGAATTGAGATCCTAGACCTGCATAGTTATAAAACCTCCAAGCAATGTTGATTCAGGTAGTGCTCCCAATAACTTTTGGTAAACACTAACCTAGATATTATTTTCCCCAAAGGCTCATTCACCATATAAATATTAAAATTCAGTGCTATCATATTTGGCCGCCACCTCATAACGTTTTATCTCCTCACTCCCATTTACAGATTGTAGAACTCATAGAATTATGCTCCTGTGATCCTTCAATGTTTCTTAGATATAGATGAGCTAAATAACCTTTTCATCTGTATCTATGTTTAACACTTACACATTGTTTCACCAGCACCCTAGTTACTTTCCATGTCTTACTTTAGCCACAAAAAAACAGAAAAAAAATAATAAAAATGTTTATAATAAATTTTTATAATAAAAATGGGTAACTGTTATAATCTTACACATGCATTACTAAGTGCAATTGGCAAAAACCATTTATCTAGATACTCACCACTAAAATTTCTGGTTTTCAAACTAGACAATGTCCTGTGCAGTATTTTAAAGCTTTTTTAAATTGTAAAGTGTTCTCCTTTTGCTAACTTATGTTAACTATTGTCCAGATATTATCCAACAATTATTACCTACTTTCTACTCTATAATCTACTTTCTACTCTAATTTATCATGTTATCTATCATCTATTTATCTATCTATCTATCTATCTATCTATCTATCTATCTATCTATCTAAAATCTATCATCTATCTATCATCTATGGACATATTATTCATTTCTTCTCTAATCTCTTCTACATATTGGTTCATAGTTCTCTCTAACTATTGAGTAGGTTAACCTTATTTATTCTATATACATATTATCTTTATAATTTTTTACAATTACCTAGTCAAAAATTTGAGTTAAAAATTGTATCTTTAGCCTGCTATATTTGACAAAATAATGCAATATAAGTTTTGCTAAATTGTTTGTGACTTAGATTTTTTCCCTTTATACTCACAATAGATAATAACTGGATGTCTGGAATCCATTTTTTCTTGTATTTTTACTTTTATTTTATAGTTTTTATCTCCTTAAACTTTTGCATTGTGATTTGGTCAAGGGTTACTACATAATGATTTAGGTTATAGAAAATTATTCTCTTATTTTGTCCTAAATATATTAAACTTAACTGTAGTTTAAAAAAAGTTTTAAATAACTATTAAGTTTTCTTATATTTTGTACATTTATCATATTTTTTGGTTTTTGAATTAACATTGGATCTGCAGAAATGAATTTGTTTGCTCAGTGTAGTCCTTCCTCCAGTTTTCTGATTTTCTGATATTTAGCAATTTTAAAAAATTATATGTAAGTATTTTACTTATTTTCTGGTATTTAAGAACCTTAAATAATTATATATAATTATTTTTACTATTCAAAGTTGAGAGGACAAATGGAAATCGCTTTCTTTTTAATTAATCACTTTATTTTTAGAATGGTTTTAGGTGTACAAAAAATGAGCAGAAAGTACAGAAGTTTCTTAAATCCTCTTTTTCAATCCTGCTCACAGTTTCCCCTATTATGAACATCTTACATTAGTGTGACACATTTGTTACAATTGACAAGACAATACTGATCTAGTATTATTAATTGAAGTTCATAGTTTATAATAGGTTCACTCTCTGTGTTGTATTTTTGCAGATTTTGACAAAGGCACAATGCCATGTATTTACCATTACGATATCATACAGAATAAATTCACTTTTTAAAGACATCTAGTGCTTTGCCTATTAATCTCTCTTCATTTCTCCAAAACCCATAGTGAAACTGGAAGACAAACAAGTCCAGGGCTCATGCTGCCTGCTCCAGCTGTAAAACCAACACAGAAGTTGGGCTAGATAGAATAAGCATTCATTATCAGAGAGTTTCAAGTCCCGAAGAAACAGGCAAGTTAGCACTAAAAGGCCTTGCCCTCTGACTATCTTGGGAGTACAGATTATATAGGGAAAATCAGGACTCGTGGATACTAATTTGGAGTTTTGGGTGTTACTACTAAAAGGGGATGAAGTAAATGATTGGTGTGTTTGGTTCTGGAAATCAGCCCTGGTGCCATTCTGTCTGATCCTATGACCTGGTTCTTTGTCTGGTGGTTGCAGTTTTGCCTCAAATGGTTTCAGGTTGAAACACATCTAAAGCTAAGATGTTATCCTTAGTCTAAAGTCCAGCCAAAACTTATTGTCCTCATAATTGCAAAGCAGAGGCTTGGTTAATGTTGTGTATTAAGGCTTAATGATTAAAAGAGCAGGCATGCAGAGAATAAGGATGAGGTGGGGGTGGGTGAAGGTGGGGGAAGGCAAGTGAGTCACAATGCCATTATCTGGACAAAACCAGCTCTCAGTCTTATGAGAGCTCTCTTGTAGGTAACTAATGGATTTTTTCTTGCTGCTTTTAACATTCTCTCTTTGACATTTTAATCACAGTGTGTCTTGGTGTGGACCTCTTTGAGTTCAACTTATTTGGGACTGTACTTTCTGGACTTGTATATCTATATTCTTCACCAGGTTAGGAAAGTATTTTGTCATTATTTTTTTCAAATAAGTTTTTAGTCCCTTGCTCTCTCTCTCTTCTTCCTGGTACTCCTATGATGCAAATATTGGTATACTTAATGTTGTCCCAGAGGTCCCTTAAACGATTCTCATTTTTTTAAATTATTTTTTTATTTTTCCTGTTTCATTTGAGTGTTTTTCGCTATCTTGTCTTCCATATAGTTTCATCTAATTTGCTGTTGATTCCATCTAATGTATCCTTCATTTCAGTGATTTTATTCTTTATTTCTAATTGGTTCATTTTTATTTTTTCTATCTCCTTTTCTATGTTTCCTGTCTCTGTTAAAATTCTCAGCAAGATCATCTATTCCTCCTCTAAGTTCACTTAAGTGTCCTTATAACCCGTGTTCTGATCTCTGAGTCTGATAAATTGCTTGTCTCCATTTTGCTTAGCTCTTTTTCTGGAGTGTTGTTCTGTTCTATCATGTTTCTTTGTCTCCTCATTTTGGCTGACAAACTGTGTTTATTTCTATATATTAAGTAGATTTGCTATGTCACCCAGTCTTGGTTGGGCAGCCTTATGTAGTAGGTGTGCTGTAAGACCCAATGATGCAGTATCCCTGAGTCATTAGGAGCCAGGTGCTCCAGGTGTGTTGCTTGTATGGGTTGTGTGTGCTCTCCTATTGTAGTTGAGCCTTGATTGCTGTTGGCACATCAGCAAGTGGGACTGACCCTCTTGCTGGTTGTAAGGACTACCTGTGACTTCAGTGAACAATCTATTGTGTGGGGGCTGATCCAAAGGAGTGGGTTCACTTCAGCAGGGCTCTGCTGAGTTCACTTTTTGGGTATGTTTTTTGTGGCACTAATTTGGTAGTACTTTGGTGTTCATTGAAGCAGGCCAACAAGAATTTTGTCTGGAGACTTTGGGGAGAGGCTCTAGTGTAGGCCAAGGTCAGCATTCCCTGCAGCCAACCATGGGCCACCTGGTAGAAGCTATAAAGTGATCTTCATTTGGTAGCTGCCTGTTCTGGTCTTAGAGTCACCCAAATGAGGTTATGTTGAAAACTGAGATCGGCTAACACTATTGCTGGACTTGAGGCCACTTGGCAAAAGATACAGGTCATGCCAAGGCCAGCCACTGCTTGTTTGGGGTTTATAGACCTTTGAGAGGTTTTTGAAAAATCCACAGCACAGGAACAGACCAGCTGCTTATATGAATCAGCCTTTGGCTGGCACATGAATTGCATGGGTGAAATCTCAGAGAATCACCAGGATGGGTGAGAGAAGTGTTAGCTAGATTAATGGAGAGCTCAGATTTGGTGCTCATCTGAGCCTGCAGGGCTGTGTGGAGGAGAAAGCTCAACAAACAATGGCATTGGCCAGTATTTCTGCCGGTGCCTGACAGATAGCTTATTTGTTTTATCAATGACTTTTTCACTGTATAGATGTACCAGCTTGTTTATCAATTGAACTTTGATGGACCTCTTGTTAGCCTTCAATTTTTGACAAGTATGAATAAAGCTGCAAATTTTTGTGTGGACATAACTTTTCAACTTATTTGAGTAAATACCTAGGAGCATCATTGTCATATCATGTAGGAAAGTGACAAACTGTCTTCTAAAGTGACTGTATTGTTTACATTCGTACTGGCAATAAATAAAAGTTCTTGTTGCTTCACATCTTCATCAGCATTTGGTATTGTCAGTTTTTTTTGGAGTTTACCATGCTAATAGATATGTAAAGGTAGCTCATTGTTGTTTTAATTGAAATTCCCTAATAATATAAGGTACTGTGCATGTTTATTTGCCATCTATATATACATATTTTTTGGTCATATATCAGTTCATATCATTTGCTCATTTTTTAATCACTGCGTTTTTGTTTTCTTATATTGAGTTTTGAGAGGTTTTTGTGTATTTTGAATGAAGTCCTTTACCCAAAATACTTTTTTCTAAATATTTTCCCCAGTTTATGCATTCTACACGGTAATCAGAGTTTTAATCAAGCAATTCTGATCTTCAGAAACATCAAAAAGAAAGATTTTCTTAAACATGAACTCTATGGCATAATGCCTTTACATTGGGTTTTACCTTCAATTTTTTGGAGACAGTCCTAGAGTCTTCACTAATTAAACAAATGACCTAGAATTGTTACTGTGTGTGTGTGTGTGTGTGTGTGTGTGTGTGTGTGTGTGTATGTGTCAGATACCTTCTTAATGCACATGAACCTTCCATAGCATATAACGTATAGCTGTATGAAATTCAACAATAAAGAAAAATCTCCACTTTTCTAAATGAAATTTAAAGTTTAAAACCAAGATTAAAATAATAATAGTCACTATGTGTTAAAATAAATGAGATAAAATGAGATAAATAACAATACAAAAAGTATTGATAAAAAAATTAACTGTTTTAATTCCAACTATTCTTCCATGGGAGTGAGAAATAATGAAGGAGCAACACAAGAAGTAATCATAAAGTCTTCACTGAGCAATCTCTATATTCTTTGTGATTTTGCATGTATTTTATAAATTTGAAGATGCCTCTGGGAAATTAATTCTGATTTTGCAGCATTTCACCTGAATATATAAAATTAGACAAAGCAAGACTTGGCTATTTATATGGGAATTAAGCCACATCTGTTTTTGTCTGTGAGCTATTCAGACAGAAACAGATAAATTCATGTTTTAAGACTATATGTAATAATGGAAGCATATACTCTAAGTAAAATTCAGATGCAGTATCTGCTAGAAAATATAGAAATAATATAGATTGGTTGAATTCTGTTAAAATGTATGTTTTATTTAAAAGAGTAACTCAGAAAGATAACTTGATAAAGGAATAATGTAAGTTACCATAGTTATTTTAATAAGACAACTTAAAAATAACACTATATGTGCTATAAACTGTATTTTGACTTTCTAAAATTCACATATTAAAACTGTAACCTCAGATGTGGTGACTTTTAGAGATGGGATCTTTGAGAAATAATTGGGTTTAGATGAACTCATGAAAGTAAGGTCCTCATAACAGCATTAGTGCACTTACAAGAAGTGACACCAAAGAGCTTGCTTTTTCTCTTTCTCCCCATCATATGAGGACACAGAGAGGAGGTGGCTATTTATAAGCCAGAAAGAGATCTTTTATCAGGAGCCTCCAGAGATATGACAAGATAAATTTCTTTCTTTCTTTCTTTTTTTAAACCACCCAGTACGGTATTCTGTTATGGCAGCACGAGGAAATTAAGGCAACCTGCTATATATAATTATGATAAGCAAGAAGTTTGGTGTCTCTGTGTGTGTATGCTGTTTGTATTCACACACAGATATGTAGAGGTGGGAAGAGCAGGCAATAAAGAGAAGGGAAAAAATAGCAGAAAAGTTACACAAATATATCTTTTCTTTCTAGTATTCTTTGAGTTAGTGACTCTGATATCTATTTGAAGAGTGGAATAAAAATAAAATTCGAGTCAGAGTTCTTCACAACGATAAATCTATTGTTCTTGCTTACTCTGTGCACAAGGTAGATGCTAGCCTAGTGAAATTACTGCAGCAAGTTAAGAAGGATGTATGAAATGAAAAGTTCCTGCCCTGTGGACAGAAAATGTTTCATGCTGTACCATTTTTTACAGTGTAATATTCACAAAATGCAAACAAGATTGGAGGCTATTCTTTTAGATTAGTTTTTCTCTTATCTTGGCATCCTAATTGATTTCCCTCTTTGGTTTTTAGACAATTTATTTTATTGGAAACCAATGAACAAAGAGTGTCTCTTTTACAAAGCTTATTCTTTCATGCAATAATGAGGTCTTTTATAATACATTTTCTAAAAGATAGTTTTTGGAGGCTCTGGAAGAAAAGCGCAGCACCATTAACCTATACCACATATATATTTTGGGGACCCAGCCATTGACTAACCTTATATCCAGGTAAGATGATCACAAGACACAAAAAACAAAACAAAAAAATATCATTATTAGCTACTGACTAGATACCACAGCTCTAAGTTTAGCATGTGCTAAAGTGACACTGATGCAGGAAGATGGGTTAAATTGTTAAGAACTGTATCTCTAGAAGCAAATAAACTTAAATTTGAATTCTATCACTGCCCCAAACTAGTAATGTGATCTTTAGAGGTTTATGAGAAATTGTATATAGGGTTCTTAGCTCAATGACTGGCAGTTGGCTATTGTTTACCCAATGTTAATTGACCTAGAAGACTTTGAATTAGGAATTGAAAGGATATTTATTATATTATTTTAATGAATCACAATGTACTTTTAACATATAAATATACATTTATAATATTTCCTATTTAGACATTCAAGGAACTACAATGCCAGATACTGTTATAGGCAGCATTATTTGCACACATGTACTCACACATAAACACACACAAATACACACACAAATTAGCTAATACTCAGAATTATTTTGTAATGTGTCATTAGATTACTAAGCCTTCTTCCCTATTTATATGAATGATTTATTTTCCAAAAAGTAAACATAAATGTAGCCCAAGAACATACATATGTATTGGCAAATTTAAAGATTTTTCAGAAAAGTTGTAGTTTTGGATATTCTGTATGATCAGACCATATTTTATGTAAGTCTCATTGTTGATTTATATCTTATGGTTATTATACTCTAGTAGTATAAGCACAACACAAACTAAGAATATTTTATTTAGAACCCCCCTCAAAAAAAAAAATAAAATTGAGTTACATAGAAGCAAAAAGTACAATGATTATAACATCTATTATAAACATTACATATAAAGTGTTTTTCTAATTAGAGTTTTCTGAGCATTTCCCCCCACATTTTGCATTATATAAATTTATTAACCTGACATAAGGTTTGTGTGTGTGTGTGTGTCTATATGTGCATATGCACACACACATTTATACATATACGAATCATTATATAAAATAGGAGATAATAAAATTGAAGCTTAAGGTGATAAATGTCATGGTAACAATCAAATGGTATGCCTATTATTAAATAATTGCCTCTTAGCTTTGGTTCTTCTTCTCTATACTACGTTTTGCAATTATGGGCTTGAAATTCTGTCAACCACATTTCAGCATCATCGGCTGCTTCCCACAGTTTCTTCCAATAGAGTACCCAGAAAGGAGACTGAAAAGCTGAAGTAGGAGAGAGACACATCTTCCTTGTGAGCTTCCTGTTCCTGTTGGTAGCACCTTAGTATCTTTGCCCAGATGTGGCAGTTTATTTTCATACAGTTAGTCATATTGTATCTTCTAAAAGGTCTCACAGATTTATGAACTCTGAAGACGAGGGGAGAGAGAGGGGGAAGAGTTAGAAGTGGAAAAGTACTGAACACTAAAACAGTAAAGTATCTTTATGTTTCCTCTCCTTCCTTTCCCCTCCTCCTCCTCTCCTCCCTCTATAAAGAGGTCTTTGCAAAGGTAAATGAGGAAGGCCCCAGATCAAGGGGCCTACAAATGGAGACTCTTAGTTTACGAATTCAGATATGTAAAGACAAGGCTACCAGGAGAACTTGAATCCTTGATTGTAACTCCTCTCAAAGACTGCAATGTACTGATGTGGGAAGGGCAGGTTTCCCTTTTAAGGCCTGACAGATAAAGCCTTGTGATGCCCTGTTGTTGGGTCTAGATGAACACACATAGGATTTGGGCCAAAAGTAGCACTGCTTAGTTCCTTCATGTCTTTTGCCAGTCAATCCATGAATTCTCCCTATCCTCAAGTGTACAATTGGTGCTCTTGTATTTTCTTTCCCATAGATTAATTCATCTTTTGTAGAACTTAATATAAACATAATGATAAAGTCAATAGATATGGACAGCTTGTAATTATAGGAAGGAAAAGCACAAATAAAATGGGCAAAGCTCATAGGAAGGCAAAAATAGATGGGACATAGAGCTCAGGGAGACATTCACCTCAGAAAAAAAAAGTTTTATATTAACAGAAAGGTAGGAGGAGGAGATGGATGGGGTAAAAGATAATTTCTACAAAGTAACTAGAAATCAGCTCATATTATTGCCTGTATTATTCCTTTGATATTCAACATATTACATTATAAAAATGATTTTCTAATTACAATTCATTCTGTTATATCCTACTTAGTAATAAAATATTTACATTTTAACATCTGGCCTTAAAAGATAAAGGTTGACTAGAAAATGTTTTTAGAACCATATTTTAGAGAAATAAAATCCTCAATGTATCAAAAGCATGTAAATATCATGAAGAAAGAAAAATAACCCTGGGGAAGAAAATAATCACATGGAAAAAGCAATAAACATTTTTAAAATAATAAGTTAACTCATTCAGTTTAAACAAATGAGCAATTAAGAATGGTAGAGATGTTAAAAAATGTCATTATCCAATATGGAAGACAATGATCATACTTATATGCAATGTATGGATGTATAAATTGATACAAAAATTACATAAAATATTTATATATATATATACATATATATGTGTGTGTGTGTGTGTGTGTGTGTGTGTGTGTGTGTGTGTGTGTGTATGGTGATTATATTTCTTTGATACAGCAATTTCACACTTAGGAATTTTTCATACAGGAACAATAAACTACATGACCATGTTTTTATCTACAAAAATTTTGATCCACATAAACATTTTAATTAATGATACAACTGAAAAACTCTTCTGAATTCAATAACAAAAATATAGTTATTAGTATACTAATATAGTTCAATGTGTAAAAAAATAGATATTTATAGTATATTCTTAATTGGAAAAAACTTTTAAAAATTACATGCAATAGATCCCATTTTTATAAATGTAAATATAGAAAAATATTAAAATCTTATAGCTAATCGTTACACATGCTGTCTTTTAATTGATGAGAATACCTGTGAGTTTTAGATGTCTTTTTTCTAATCAGCATTGTCTAAATTTTTTACAATAAACATAAATTACTTCATAATTAAAAAATTTACATGTACAACAGATTATAGTTTGTTTCTACCCATGTTTTAGTTGCTATTTCATGTAAGTATCTAATAAAGCCCTTTGAGACACCACTATAATATAGCAGAATCATTTTGTGACTGATTTTTATAGTGTTAAAATCTCTCTGAATTATCTGGTTTTTATTGCTTTAATAGTTTAATGTCAACTATTTTTCATAAAAAAATAGTTGGGGTATTTCAATTATTATGTGAGAAAGAAAAGTATATTTTGTCATGAAGAATTGAAAATAAATACTTGGCTCTATAAAAGATCATAAATTTGTTATCTTTTCTTTTTGGGGGTAAAAAATGCTAGAATTTTCAATAAGAAGACCAAAGTAATAAATTGCAATTGGTAAAGTAATATAATATATATTATTTAAGTCAGAATAATATAGCGAAAGATACCAAATGAGAAAAACTTGGATCTAAATCCAAATCATTTCATTTGATAATTATGTGGTCTTGAAATAATTATTTAACATATCGATGTCTCAGAATAGCTTCTGTAAAATATGAATCATCTTGGTTTCTTCATGAAGTTAGAAAGAAACAAGTGAAAAAGCACAAGTATTGATACATTATGAGAATGTAATTTTTATTAGTTATTGTTAGATTTTTTTATTGTACTACCAGAAAATATATAATTTCAGATGTTGATATATTCTATGAGGAAAATAAACAAGGCAGCATAATAAATAGTAATTTGATTATGTGGGATTAACTACTTCAGATTGAGGCAACAGAAAAGAACTATATGATAAACTGACATTTGAGAAGTATATTAGATTTTCTTTTATTGTTGTGTAAAAAGTAACCACAAATTTAAAGGCTTAAAACAATACCTATTTATTATTATTATTTTAAAAGTTTTTGCAGGTTTAGCATTTGGGCATAGCTTAGATATTTCCTCTGTTCAGGTTGAAATCGAGTGATCTGTATCATCATGAAGATCATCAATCTCACCTGCAGCCCTGGGCTATTTTTGCAATTCAGGTTGTTAGCAGAATTCAGTTCTTCTGTGGTAAGAATGAAGTCTCTCTTTTTTTTTCCAGCTGCCTGCTGAGATCTCTCACAGCTCCTCTAGGTAGATTCAAGTCCTAGCAACATGGTCCTTTCACAAAATAGAAACTAACTTCTTGAAAGCAAAGACTATCTCTTTTGAATCTGCTAAAATAGAGTCTTATAAAATGCAGCATAATCATACTAATGATAATCCCATCATATTCACAAGTCCTGCCCACACTCAAAAAGAGGCAATTATAAAGGCTTGTCCACCAGAAGACAGGAATCTTGGGGTCATCCTAGAACTTTGCCTACTGCAAGGAGAGGCTAAGGTGATGAGTAGGAGCTAGTCTTGAAGATTTATTGAGTAGATCATTTCAGATATAGATAAAGACGAATACAGAACTAAACATCATTTTGTGTACATGCAATGATCTAAATCCATTTCTGCTGGTTAATTTCTTAAGTTTTTTAAATATGAAATTGGCAGAATTCCTGCTTTACAGCTAACCACTTTCACCAAGGTGGTATTGTTGTTATAGTTTGTGGCAATTATTTTAGCAATCTTAGAATACACAATTCTTTGAGTTTTCCAGTTAAAATACTGATGATCATATTAACTATCTGCTATAAATGTCTTAAAAATTAAAAGAAGAAAGAAAGAATAAAAGAGAGAAGGAAGAAGAAAAAGAGAGAGATAAATCTCAAGATGATGTCACTATAATGCAAATTGAATTCAGGAACTGACCCTTAAATAACTAAATCTCAACTAATATGGAAAAAGAATAATAATAATAAAAAAAACAGAATATCAGAAGTCATAATAGATGGAAAGTAGGCAAGTTCCTTCCTTTTTTTTTTTTCCATAAGTATTGAGGATTTTCTAAAACCTATAGAATATCCCAGACAAGATAAAAAAATACAGAATGACTTGGAAAGTAGTATTGTAGTATTTGGACATTTAGAGTCAAGGGATGAGGATAAGAATCAGTTTTGGAAGAAAACTGAGGAAGTCATTTGTACCATGTTAGATCATGAGAATTTAAATATACTCACACCAGGGACAAATGCTGCATACCAAGTGACAGACTCATGTGCTAGGTAGCATTTACAACAAAAGCCAATACAAAACTAGTCTTTCATATGTATCACAATGTTTACAAAATTAATTCTATACTAGCAGAAGGATTGAAGTAGGATGCAGACACCGCAGATATCTCAATAAAGCTAAATAGACAAGTTGATCTCTATTACTTTATTTTCGACAAACTTGAAATGAAATTACAAAGAAGTGAAATATCTTTTAGGTCAGTTGCCTGTAACTCAGCCCTAAAACCATACCGGTTAAACCACAGTTAAATGACAAAATGCAAGATTTGTCCTTCTGTTTAACACACGTGAGTGAAGGTGGTCTAACAACCTTTAGGCCAACACTTAAGAAATGTGAGACCTTATGGAGTTCTCTTTATTTACTTATATTTTTTACATTACTTACATTATTTTAGTATGTTTTATGAAGAAACATTTTTCAGAACTCATTTTTTCTAAAACTTCAGGTTTATGGTTCTGTTTATTGTTCACTGGATTATGGTAGAATTTCTTTCTCAAAGTTAAGTTGAGGGCTAAGGTTCATGGGCATAGCTCTTGGAAGAACTTTTTTTTTATTTCTCAGAATGTTTTTCATGCAAGATTGCTGTTAATTTTCCTAAATTTAAAGACTTGTACCATAATATACTAAACTTTTGTAAAAATAAAAACAAATGCTTTCAGTATAAACTCCAATGAGGATTCTTTTTTGTAGTTGGTTCTGCTTAGAAAACTTTATAAGGAAATCCTCGCATAAAACAGTATGCCATATTAAAACTCCTCCTTCCACTCTTTCCTTTCTTCAGTTTCTTCTCTGAACTGTGGTATATCTAAATAGTTTATAAAGGTTAAGAATAGAAAATGAGTGGGATAAATGGACTTCACCTCTAAAAGAAAAACACAATCTGGTATAGAATAGCTGTCTTATTATCTGGTTATGGTTTCTAAATTGAGGTCATGCAGTGAGATAGGTGACTCTCTTTTCTATATGGAATCTATTTTATGAATTGTAGCCTGGACTGGCTAAGAGGTGAAACCTAGTCTGATATACCATAGCTCCATCAGCCTTATCAATAGTCTAGAACCACCCCCATCTCTTCCCTCTACACACACATTTTGTAGGTTAACTCTCAGTTTGAACTTTTTGATAGGGTTATATTTTCATTATATTGTTTTTGTTAGTATTTTGGAGGAAATTTTGTAATAGTTGCTATGGATTTTGATTATTCTACAAATAAAATTGAAATAATTTGGGGGATATAATATAATTTTCTAAAGGTACTAACTTATTCAGATTACAAAGAGGTGAAAGACATTGCCTACTATATTACCATGCCTGAGTCAATTACTTTCCTCAGGAGAGCTGGAACATTTAATTCTGCTAGTAATAGACTTCACAAAGCTCTCTACCTAAACTGCTAAGTCCATGACACAACATGCTAAAAAAACATCTAGTGAAATACTGGAATTTTAAAATCATCATTAATAGTTACTAAAAATATTATAATATCCTCTTATGTATAATATTTGGACTAGCTACACTTCATTTATTCAGCTCCTTTTCTTTATAACTTCTAGTCATTTAAAGCTTTCTTCACATTTATATGCCACCCTACAGAATTGTATTAGTTTTTATTTGCTCCATGTTTATAAATGCAACTTAAATTGTTTTTCTCACTTTGGTATCAAATGATGAACCATATGTCTTTTTGTACTCATTATCAATTTTGGTTTAAACAATAAAAAGATTTATAATAAAATATTTGTTTTATAAGGACAATTACATTTTTTTTCATGTAAATTATAATTAAAATCTCTGTAACAGAAATGTTAGCCAAAAAAGAACTCATGTAAGTCTGGAGAAAAAGTTTTTATTTTTAAAAATTACACTAGACTGCTAAGTACAACTGTCCTTTAGAATTAGAGCTAAGAAATAGTGTTTATATATATAATATAATATAATAGATATATACACACACACATACATAATACATACATACACATATATACACACATATATGTGTATATATGTATAGATATACACACATATATGAGTGTGTTTATATATATGCATATACTTATGCATATGCATATACATACACACATTCTAATATATATTAGACTATATGTATAAACATGTTTTCTAATACATACATTATGTGTATATATACACACATACTATAATAGACTAATATATATATTATTAGTTGACTCTTGAACAATACATGTGTATATACACACATACTATAATAGACTAATATATATATTATTAGTTGACTCTTGAACAATACAGGTTTAAACTACATGGGTCCACTTATATATGGATTTTTTTCAATAAATCCTGCCAATGTATTTTATCTTTTTAATAATTTTTTAAATAACATTTTTATAGTTTACATTATTATAAAAATACAATATATAATGTATGCAACATATTAGATATATATTAATTGACTGTTATCAATTATGGTCAACAGGAGTCTATACATAGTTAAGCTTTGGGAGAGTCAAAAGTCATACACAGATTTTTGTCCATGTGAGAGGTGAAAACATTTCCACCATTAAACTTCATGTTGTTCAGATGTCCATTGTTATGTATGTTTGTGTGTGTATATGTGTGTGTCAGTGTATTCTCAAAGTAGTACACATAACAATAGCTCCCTGAAAATGTTCACACGCTAATCCCCAGAACCTGTTTATATGTTATGTTACAAGGCAAAAAAACTTTATCAATATAATTATGTTTATAGACATTAAGATAGGAAGATTATTTTGAATTAGATAGATGGGTCCAATCTAAATACATGAGTCCTTAGAAGATGTATTTTTTTTTTTTTTTTTTTGGCTTGGGGCAGAGAGGTGCAGAAGAAGAGGGTGCTGGAGAGTTTGGGAGCATAAGAAAGATTTTGTTCACTATTGTTGGTTCGAAGAGGAAAAAGCTATGTAACAAGGAATTCAGCCTGCCTGAAGGGGGTGAGAAAGGCTCCAACCAAGAAAATAAGGACCTTAGTTTCACAACACAACTTTAAGGCACTGAGTTCTGCCAACAACCTGAATGAACTTCGAAGTGGCTGTTCCACCAGGTAAGCCTTCAGATAAGAGCTCACACTAGCCAATACCTTAATCTTGATTTTGAGACTACCCTGACTTCTGACATGCTAATGTGTGAGATGAAATTTTATTACCTTAATCTACTAAATTAGTGGTTATTTGTTATAATAGCAATAGAAAAATAGTATAGATTTAGGTATTAAAAATGGAGTTTGTTACAATGAATACCTAAAAATGTGGAACTGGCTTTGTAATGGATAGTTGGCAAGAATAGGAAGAATTTTTAAAAATATAACTAAAAAGCCTAGAGTTATTGAACAAACTGCTAATAGTAATACAGATGCTAACAAATCTGCTAATAAGAAATCCAAAGAAACTGAGTTACATAAAAGAAAATCTAAATTGCTTTAGAGATTACCTCAATCATTATAAACATTATTAGTAAATTATAAATTATTATTAGTAAAAATATAGACCTTACAGGTGCTGCTGGTGTGGCCTCAGAAAGTGAGGAATATATTAATGGAAATTGGCAGAAAATTTAATAAAATTGTGTCTTGCAGACACAAAAGAAAATTTGTAAATAAATTTGATAGTTATCCCAGGAGATTTCCAAGGAGTGTTAAAGGTTTATTTGTTTTCTTCTTACTACTTACAGTAAAATAAAAACACATCGAGCTACAATTGTAGAAGAAAAAATAACCAGAACTTGTTGATTTAGCTGATTCTCATCCTAGCCAGATGGAGAAGACATTAATAGGAAATTCACCGCCAGAAAAACATGCTCTAGGATAAAAGGCACATGTTTGACTCTACATTTCTTTCTTCAGAACTGGGTAAGACCAAAATTCAAAGTATTCAGTCAAGAGAGAAAGGGTGTGGTTCACAAACTCTCTCAATCAAACTGATGAACCTCTAAAAACATACGCATGTCAGTCTCTGCTGTTTCAGCAGAAAAAAAAAAAGAGATGGAATTATCTAAAAAAATGTATTTATGTGGCTTTTGTCAAATGAACTGAATCTATGTGACATAAGGGAGACCCATGATGTTCTTGAGAATTGCATATAGGCAGAAACATTGACAACTTGGACTAATTGCACCCACAAATTCCTGGTAGCAGAAAGCAGACTAATCTATTTCCCCACTGGCAAAAAAAGGGCTATGTTTCAGAAAAACATAATTAACATTTTTTTTGTGATTTAATATATATGTTTAAGTACCATGTGAAGTATTAATATTTACCTTTATTTGACATGTCTTGTAGAGGAGTCCACCTCTTAGCCAGGAACCTATTTGTAATCTTTCAAGCCTGATCACATTTAGTTACACAGGCTTTATTTGCTATACCTCATGGGAGGAAAAGCTACTCTGACCACATAAAAATTGATGCACAGCCAATACATTGCAGTTTCTGAAGGTGTTTGGAGTCAAAGGCTCAGGCAGTCAGGGACTCAGGTCCCCTAGCTGACCATGCTTTGGTGCATATCTGAAGTCTTAAACCAAGCAAGGTCCTTTATCAGAGATCATTCTCTAACATCTCTGCTAAAATCACCTTATCTGATGAAAATAAGAAACCCTGAGGACACATTTAATTGATTCAGAGTCACATCTTTTTTATTCCTACCTTACTATTCTCCCTCTTCTCACCCCCAGCTCCATTAAACTGAAAAAAGCTTTTGTTTTGGGCTCTATCACATCTGTGATAATCCATCTAACTATCACTGGCACAATTGCATAAGAAAAAAAATGAAACTGTGGAAGTCAGTGCTTTCTCCAATTTAGCCTCTTGCTTATGTGACACAGTAAATGATTAAAGGCTTGGCTGTTACTTTCATTTTGCCTTGTTTTCTTAGCTACTTTGACATCTGTCAGCTCAGCTCTCTAATTCAGCTCACTTCTCAACATTTAGATCTCTTATAGACCCAAAGAAAATATTAATAATTTTCATAAAAAGAAACATTTTGTAGACAAAAACTTTTATCCAAAAAGTCATAAAATAGAAACTAATAAAATCATATAAGCTATTTAACATTTTACATAATTAGATACCATTCATTTGATATGGTTTTTCTAATGAAATATGACAATTATCAAATTCCTTTAAAAAGTACTTGACTTGTAGTTACAATTCTACAAAGTTTTCCTAAATAATTAATCATGGCTATTTGCAAATATATCTACGATGTTTATTCATTCCAGTGTTGCTTATAACATTATAAAATTAAGATGGAGTACTTTGCAATTGTTTAAATAATAGTGTAAATAATTACATATACATATACAAAAGTATATGTTCTATAGTAACATATACAATCCTATAGCAACTTTATTTTTAAAATAGGAAGATAGATGATGATAGATGATAGATAAATTGACATAAATAAATAGATGATAGATAGATAGATAGATGATAGATAGATAGATGATAGATAGATGATAGATGTGAAATGACTATATAATAATATGCTCTTTAAAATTTTTCTATCTGTGTTGTTGGGATATTCTTTTTTATTTTATTTTCCAAGTTATCTATAAAAAACAAGCATTTCTTTGAATAAGAAAATAAAAAGTTTTAAAATTTAAAATTCAAAATTCAATAGGCTCTCTTGTTCATATATTCAAACTAAAGAAATTTTCAAAAGTGTGTAAATAATAATAATAAAAAAACTCGATTATAGAAGTCCAGGACTAGCTGGTTAAATGAGCCAAATTCTCAAAACCTGCAGTCTCTTCCATTATGTTAATATTCATTAGAATACCCAGCAGATATCTATTTGAAACTCTATTCATCCTATCAGCAAACAACATTAAGATATTTTAAAAATCCTTTTCTAGTCTAACATTAGAATCTCAAGAAAAAAAAAGAATTTTATCCATATTTTGATAGAATTCCACATCTAAATTATGAGCTTCTGAACCAGTACCATAATCTACATCCTCACTGGGGTGGGAAACACTTCTTCACTCAGACATTAAGCTGGGAAAGGTTGTCAACAAATTTTTGATGCTCTCGCTAATTGGAATACTAATGAAAATTAAAATCTCAGATGATTTTTTTTTCAATATTATGACACATAATGAAAATAAATGAACAGAAAATACATCTAGATATTTTTCCATTGGAAGAAGTTTCTATTTTTAATGAATGAATTAATAATGTTTATTCATAATAATGTGAATAAAGATGTAGCTTTATGTATTCAAAGTAATTAGCTCTAGGGAGGTAAATTTTTTAGAAGTTTACATTTATTTGCTTTATTTTCAATGTTTTATATGCAAGTCTCTGTAGTCACCTATCATACAGGAACCATACCCCTCTTATACCATTTAACCCATTGATTAGGGCCATAGGAAAGACTGGAAAAAGGTTGAGTTTCTCCACGTAAGATAATACAATGATGCATTAACAAGGTTATTTTCTTTTTAAGATGTATACAACCCATTTGTAGAACCAATGTCTTAAGCAGAGAGGAAATCTTATTATGCAGACAAAATGCTATTTTCTGTTTAGTAAATGTGAGAATTGATTCTCTGTGCATTAAGACAAATGATTGCTTTTATGAATTAATTTTCAATAAAAACTAGATTTTTAAAACAAATCAGAAGGTTTTCAGGATGAATATCATTTTCTTATATGTCTCTCCTGTTCATAGGCAAACATAATTTCTTATTTATAATAACAAAAAAAATTAATCTAGCCCAATTAGTACAAAAAGCTTAAAGACTATTTTATAGTATTATAATGGGTATTATACTTATGTTATTTTTGTGACTTGCCTGCTTTCACAAAAATAACAGAAAATCTAATTTTCTTGTAAAAAGATATTTCCTGGGAAAGCAAAAGTCAAATTTCTTCCAGAAAGCCATATTCCACCATAATTACTAGAAATAATAATTCATTTAAATTAATATAATTCTAAACTATTTTCAAAATGTAATAGCATTAATCATTAATTAAAAAATAAAATACTCAAAGCCTATATTAGAATAATAGTTCCCAATTACACATTAAAAATGTGCTGTTGGTGTCTGCACATGATGTGTATGTGGGTTGTGTCTGAGTATCTCTGAGTAATCACCATTCGTGTGGGCACCTCCCTACTTTCTAGAGTGGGAAACAATCTCTGAATGGCTCATTGACCTCATTCTAGATAGGAGAAGTTAATATTACTAAAAAGAATGATGAAATAAGGTTTTGAAAGAGAACTACTCATAATAAAATTGAAAATGTCTCTGATTGATTAAGTATAACAGTCCAACTTAAACGTATAGGAAAGGAAACATGGTTTTGTTTCTAATGTGACATGGTTTCTTATTATCAAGTTCACCTCAACATTGTATAACTATATTCAAATAATCTAAACATATAATAATGCGTATATATGTTGTATACTATATGTCTATGTGCATATTTTATAAATGAACATAATAAATTATTTTGCTATAACAGAATATATACATATAGCCTGATGTTTTAATATATGTATGCAAGTAATTTTTATATAATATTAAAACAGTTATTTGTACAAGCTACAAATAAAAATTACTGGCATTATATTTTTTATTAATATACTATAAAAAATTTCTGTTACATTTCCTTTTAATAGCACAGTAATGCCAAACCAAAAAGAAGAAAATGAATTCTTCAAAATAACAACAGTCTTTTTTTACATATAGACGAAGAAACACATTTATTAATTACAATTAATTTATTACGCAGTAAATTTAAAAAGAATGTTCAAGGTAAAAATTAAACACTCCAGCATTTTACCCACATTTAAGTATAGCTGTGATGGATGTAAAAAGTGACAAGGTCTAAGACAAGGTTTTGGGAGAGAGGGAAAGAATGTGTAGATTTACCTGTTTCACCCTACACGCAAAAGGTTCTTTTTGCCAAGGTTAGCTGACACAGGCAAAATAAATGCCATAGCTATAAATCTGCCTTGAACAAAATCTGTTCTCTCTTTCAGTTGTTACACTATATTTTAGCAGTCTTTTTAAAAACTGAATTTTGCAGGGAAACTGAACGGACATATTACATTTACATTTTTTCTGATTGTTTTCAATATTAAAACAACTTTAATAGATTAGAACCAGAAAACCATTTTTTTGAAGGACTTAGCTAAATAGCACTTGTTATTTTGCAAAAACTAGTTTTCTGTATTTTTCTCACCATGTTATCTTCCAAGATGAAAAAAAATTTTACCAAGTGAATGAGTTTAACACATATTATTTATTATTTTTATAAAATCATGGCATCTTATCTTAATGATGATATTCGTTGAATATATAATAACATGTGGTAACCTTTCAGTTCTCCCAAATTAAGAAAATTGTCTGGAAAACACCATCCTTTGAGAAGTAAAACTAATGACATTTTTAAAAATGGAGATGTATTACTCTATAGCAATAGTGCTTTCCTTAGAAATAGTTTGTTGCCTGGGTAATATCCAAGACTAAAATGAATAAATTATAAACCCAGACATGAAATACAAAGAAAAATGACAGCTATTGAATAATCATTTGTAGAAAAATCTATCTGAAACACTGAATTGATATAAATTAAAACAATAAATTGTCTTTAGAATGTCTGTAAAACAAACTTGAAGAAAGAAATACATTTCCTCTGTGTCTTCATCTCTGCACAGAGAGGAGACCCCACTTGAAAAACAGGTGAGAATATTCTGGTTACAAAAAATTGCCACAGAGAACAGCCAGGAGGGCTGGATAATTAGCTTAATGACTGAGGTGATTTACTTAGAATTAAAGTGGTCCAACTTTCTGACAATAAAATGACCAACTATTTGGATTTTCTATAGAAGAGACAACTCAATTCAAATTAATTCAATGAATGTCTTTTCATTACTATGCTGGGCAAAGTGAAAGGTGCTAGGTTTTAAAAGATAAGTAGGTTCTATTATTGGTCTTTTAAAACAAAGCTCACAATTTGGTGCTAGCTAACAGCAATCTGGGATGTAGCTAATAATGTGATAAGTGTTCATGAATAAGGTGCTTTGGGAGTGCAGAGGCAGGAGCAATTAATTCTACTTGAAATGCAAAGAAATATTTTACAAATAATGTGATAAGTCAACTGGAACCTAACTAGTCAGCAAAAGCTTGCCAGGGATGAGGGGAAGCGTTGTTAACAAAAGAAAAAAAGTAGAGCATCTTCTTTAATCTTCACAAGAATTCCATTAGGTATCTGTTATCCCCATTTGGCCAACCAATTCATTGAGGCTGTCCTTGTTTGAGTCCCATTTTTGAGTCAAGGTTTAAAATGAGGTTGTAATGATTTTTTTGTGTGCCGATTATAATTTAATTTTCACTTCCTCCTGTTCTCTCACTTAAAAATGCCAAATGGACAAATGACAAGAGACATAAAAACTAGAAAAAAGATTCAATATCTAGTTATTTACATAGATGTGGTATGGTTGTGGATGAGCCAAGTCACAACAGAAAACTTTGCTGAATATAAATCAGTCCAAAATTTCTGAGCTCTAGGTATCAAAGGGTCTGGTATCAAAATGAGGAGGTGCAAAGACATGGACTCAGGATTGGAGGTCACAGAAGAAACTAAAACCGTTATGAATAGATGAGTAGTCAGCGTCTAGAAAAAAGGCATCATAGCCACATTTCATGCTAGAACTTGATGCCTGGACACCAGTAGACCCTAAAATGGCAAATTGGTAAAGATGAACACAGCCAATGATCACTGCTAATACTTAACACTGTAATTTGAAATTCAACAATGAAGTTGATTAAACAAAGAAGCAAACAGACAAAAAACTGTAAACACAAAAAGAAAAAATTGCAATAGTTTTTATAATGTAAGAGAGCTTTTCTGGAATGGTGATAACATGAAGTTGTAGGCTGTAAATATATAAATATTTTTAAAAATTGCAATAAGTAAAAATAAAAAAATTAAATATACCAGATTTCTCATACATGGCTAGATGAATGGTATATCTGTACAATTCCTCTGGAGTATGATTTTGCAAAAATAAAAAACCTTAAAACTATCTTATTTAGTTTTAAGATTTTATAACTCTATCTAACATAGGAATATAATAATTCTATGAGTGCTATTCCATTTAAATAGTAAAAAACTGGAAACCACCTTGATGTGCAGGAATTTAATTTGCAAATATTACAGATTGACTAAATAAACTTTTGCTTTCAACATTCTTCTCTTTTATCCACTTATAATCTATTTTTCTGTTATTTGCCATGAGAATTTTGCCTTTTTAATATTTTTCTGGCTCCGAGATCAAGAGGGTCCCTGATGTCCTTGAGGATTCTGGGAAATAAATAAAGCTCTACAAGACCATTTTTCTGAATTATTAACATTTTAGATGTAATCTCCCACTTTCTATCTGTAGTCCATCTGGAAGAATGCAATGATATATTTAATCGATACATAATAGAAAAATTAGCTAGAAATTTTTTTTAAAATTTTACAATTACCAACAGAAGTTAAATATATACTTGTTTTTCTAAAGAATATTTTGTCTTGCATTTTAAGTTAGCTGCATTAAGATCTTCTATTTCTCACAAAGAACTGTAAGCCTATGTCCTAAACCATACCCCCACTTTTAAAAATAAACCTAAGTTCACATAAAGTATTTTTCTCACACTTGTAAAGCTCCAGAGTATGTTACTGAGAACTAAGAACTGTTAATGAATTCAGCCTAGCCCTGTACCTCACATTCCTGTTTCAAATTCCCCTTTTGAGCCACCTATGAGCCTACGAGATATAAAACCACCTCTATCTTTCAGAAAGTAGATGTTTCACTTTCTACTGACACGTTATAGAGGCCAACAAAATTCTCTTTTTTTTCCTGCTTTCCACCTAGTTTTATTGAGAAATAATTGACATATATGATTTGACTAACATATATTGTGAAATAATTACCACAATAAGTTTAGTTGTCATTCATCACCTCATATAGATTAAAAAAAAAAAAAGAAAAAAATAATGTTTTCCCCTGTGACCAGAACTCTGAGAATTTACTCTCCTAATAGCATTCAAACATGATTGCAGTAGAGTTAGCTATGGTCCCATTTAACCGTATATTTATAGTACTTTTTTATCTTATGAATGGAGTTTGTATCATTTGACTACCTTGACCCAATTCCCCCTTCCTCCACTCCTCACCTCTGGTAACCGCAAATCTGATTACTTTTTCTATGTGTTTTCTGTTTGCTTGTTTGTCTGTTTTCAGATTACACATATAATTGAGATCTGCAGTATTTATCTTTCTCTGTCTGATTTATTTCACTTAGTCATAAAGGTATATCTACAATGTCTCAAATGGAAAGATTTCATTTTTTTTACAGCTAAGTAATATTCTGTTCTTTCTATATGCCACATTTTTTATCCATTGATTTGTTAATGGACATGTAGATTTCTTCTACATCTTGCTTATCATAAATAGTGCTGCAAGAACACAAAAGGGCAGCTAGTTCTTCAATATAGTGTTGTTGTTTTTTTTTTTTCTCATCAGATACATATCTGGAAGGGGAATTACTGGAGCATAATGAAGTTTTATTTTTAAATTTTTGAGAAAAGTCTATACTTTTTTTCATAGTAGTTTTATCGATTTACTATCCCAGTAACAGTGTACAAGAATTCTCTTTTGTCCCATTCTCAAGAGCATTTATTTCCTGTCTTTTTGATAACAGCCATTCTAACCAGTGCAAGGTGATATCTCAGTGTGGTTTTGATTTGCATTTCTCTAATGATTAGTGATGTTTGAGCACCTTTTATGTACCTGTTAGCCATTTTATATATCTTCTCTGGAAAAATGTCTATATAGTTCTTTTGCCTATTTTTAATGGAATTACTTACTTATTTTATTATGAAGTTGTATGAGTTTTTTATATATTTTAGATATTAACCTCATGTCTGGTAATAATTTGCAAATATTTTCCCTCATTTTTTAAGTTGCTTTATAATTTTTTTGACCTTTTATATTGCTCTGCAAAATGTTGATATATAGTTTTGTTCTATTATGGTCAGAAAAGATATTTAGTATAAATTCAATTGGTTTAAATTACCTAAGATTTGTTTTGTGACCTGTTTTATGATATATCCTAGAGAGTATTCCATGAGTGTTTAAGAAGAATGTATATTCTCATGATGTTAAGTAGAATGTTATATATATGTTTGTTCGGTTTATATGATCTAAAGTATGGCTCAAGTTCAATGCTTCCTTGTTGATTTTCTGTTCGGATGGTTTATTCATTGCTGAACATGAGGTATGCTGCATTCAGTACATTAGACACATAAACCAATGCACTCATTGTTTATAATGTGTCACTACAAATTAACATGAAAAAGAATGTTAAATTGGCTTAAGGTAAAACACCCAGTAAGAGAAACAAATAAAAAACTTATGGTTAATTCTTTAAATATTAAAAGATGACTTCTTTATATATTTCTACCTTTACACTTAATTTTTGTGGGAAAATATAATTTAATTGAACTTTGAGAAGAAAGAAAATACTACTTGTAATCTTAATGGCTATCATCTTGATTATAGTTCTTTCTGGTATACCCTCATATTAGGATTTCATCATACATGGTGTTTATAACTTTATTTTTATATGTTCATTCCATGACAAAACAATGATGTTTACTAACTAAAGAGCATTTAATATATGCAATAGTGAAAGATTCAATGTATTTAACACAGTATGATAGGGCCCATGCTATTTACTAAATCAGGACAAACATTCGGTGTAAACAACCAGTACTCTTTGACAGAATTTTTGTTTCACAGTAACCTAATATTATTAATAAAAATGACCTGGCAATTGAAAATGGGTGATGTTGGAATAATTGTTAAATAGATTATGAAATAATGTGTTCATAGTTAGCAGACAACTTTAAAATGGAGCCTTGAAGTTCTGACATGGTACTTACATCTGCAAGTTGCTAGGTTACTACCAAAACGTACAAAGATTAAAATGAACAATATTAAAAATTTATGTAGATAGGAGCTTCATATTTATTTCTCCCATGTCATATATTAAAGGCCTGCTTGCACACCAAAGTCAGGTCCTTTGGGTGGTTCAGTCAAAGAGGTAATACCCCAGCTGGCTCACAGGAGAAGTATTCACTTCTTGGCCAAGGTTTTGGAATTTTGCCAGCCTTGAGCTCAATAATTTCTTCAATATCCTTAGATGTCAGATCCTCATAGTAGTTGTTATTTATTTGAACTATTGGTGCATTTACACAGGCCCCTAAACATTCCACCTCTATAAGAGTGAAAAGTTTGTCAGGTGTAATCTCTCCAACTATTCCAAGCTTTATCTGAATGGCTACTAGTATGCTGTCAGAGTTTTGAAGCATGCAAAGTGTAAGTAGTGCAGACCTGAATGGGATACTTTCCAACCAGCTTTGGATTTTATATTGTATAAAAAGTTGCTACTTCATATATTCTCCTTGAAGATACTTGTACAACTCCTGCAACCTTGTTAATAGCAGATATGGGTAACCATCCATTCTGTCTTTGGGCTAACTCCAGGACTGGAAGCACAGCTGCTGCTTTATGCCCTTCTGAATAGTTTTTTAAAATTGCCTCTATGATCTTATAGTTTTCTGGTGTAAAATCAAATGGAGTATCTGAGTTATTATCAGGAGTAACTCTGTGCACAAATAAAACTCCTCCAGCCTCATTTTGCACTGCTGTCTTATGCAAATTCCTTATATGTCTTCCCCACTGGGCGGTGAGTTCACTGCTGGGATGGAGCACCACAGAGAAGAACAACCAGTGTTCTTATTCAGCCAGGCAACTGAATATCTTCATGCATTGTAGAGCTATAAATGCTTTTTAACTTATTTCATTCATTTGTGCTACTTTTGAGGGGCTGAGTATTTTTTTTGATAGTAAAAATAATGTAGAATAATATTTCACAGCACTGATTTATCGTTAATGAAGCATGGATATTGGCAGTATAAATGGCCAATTGATATGATATAAACATGTTATTTAATGTTAATTTTTAAGTTGTTTTATTTATCTTATTTGCAAAATGAAACTAATAATAAAACCATTAAAGGAATGCTACAAGAAATGAGATGATCTCCTATGTAAATTTGGTGCTAACATTATACTTAATTATATGAAAGTGAATATTTTTATCCCAAGATCAGGGACATGTCAGAATGACCTTAGCAGCAACATCATACAGGAAGTCCTAGCTGTTGCAATAACGCGCGCGCGCGCGCGCGCACACACACACACACACACACACACACACACACACACACACACACAAGAAAAATGTATAGTTCAAGAAGAAAGAAATAAACTGTCTTAAATTTCAAATGACAAGAACGTCTAGATAAGAATATTTCAAAGAATCAAGAAATAATGTTCTGGAACTAATAAGCAAATACAGAAAGATTTCAGTATATAAGGTTAGCCCCTTTCGAGAGGCTTTGTTTGCAAAATATTCTCTTGTTCATTTGGTTGCCTTTTTGTTTTGTTGACAAATTTTTTGCTATGCTGAAGCTTTTTAGTTTGATATGTCCCACTCATTTCTATTTGCTTTTATTTCCTTTGCCTTTGAGGTCAAATTTATAAAATTCTAAGTCCAAGTTCCATGAGTTTAGTATCTATGTATTCTATATTTTTACCCACTCCAAATATTTATCATAAATACAATCATATAGTAATGACCTTTTTCATTTGGCTTCTTTTCCTAAGCATAATGCTTTTGAGATTCATCTATGTTGTACTATATGTCAGTACTTCATCCATTTTATGGCTAAATAAAAATCTATTGTGTGTACATACCAAAATTTTTATCTATTCATTCATTAATAGACATTTAGATAGTTTGCACTTTTGTCTGCCATGAATATTTCTGTTTTGAACATTTCTGTACAATTATTTGCTTATATATACAACTTTTCAATAATTTTTAGTATATATTTAGAAATAAAATTGATATATGATATGCTAATTTAACATTTAACTGGTTAAAGAACCACCAAACTGTTTTCTGCAGCAACTACAGGATTTTACATTCCCACCAATTTGTCCACATTCTTACCAACACTTGTTATTTACAATTTTTTTCATTATCCCCATTCTAGTAGTTGTGAAGTGATATCACATTGTAGCTTTGATTTATTATTTTTTATTTTTTCTCCACTATCCTCATCCTGGTGGTTATGAGGTGGTACAACGTTGTAGTTTTGATCTGTAGCTCTCTAATAAGTAATGATATTGAGCATCATTTTATGTACTTATTGTGTACTTGAAAATATTCTTTGAAAAAATATCTATTCAAATTTTTTTCCATTTTTAAATTGGTTTTTCATTTTGTTTTTGAGTTGTGAGTTCTTTATTTATACTAAATAGTAGATACTTATCAAATGTATAATTTACAAATATTTTTATTGTTTAGGTTATCTTTTTACTTTCTGAATAATATCTATAATATACAATTTTATTTTTTATAATTTAAATATTTAATTTAAATATAATTTTTTATTATTCATGCTTTTAGTGTCAGGTTTAAGTATCTATTACCAGACAAAAATCATAAAATTTACACTGTTTTCTTTGGAGAGTTTTATAATATAACTATAACCCACTTTGAGTTAATATTTGTGCATGGTGTGATGTAGCAGTTCAATTTCACCTTTTTTTCTTTTAGAGTATTCAGTTTTTCTAGCACTATTTGTTGAAGAGGTTTGACCATTGATTAATCTCAGTTCCCTTGTCAAAAACCAATTGGTCATATCTGTGACCCAGCAATTGCACTTCTGGGACTTTATTCAAAGAAAACCCAAACACTAATTTGAAAAGATTTATGCGTCCCTATATCACTGTAGCACAATTTACAGTAACCAAGATATAAAAGCAACCTAAGTGCCCATTAATAGGTGATTGAATAGAGAAATTATGGTACATATATACAATGGAATATTACTTAGTCATAAAAAAGTAAATTTTTACCATTTGCAATGCCCTGGATGGACCTATAGGGTATTATGCTAAGTGAAATAAGTCAAAGACAAATTCCATATAATTTTACTTATATGTGCAATCTAAGGAACAAAATAAATGAACAATCAAAATAAAAACAGACTCAGAGATACAAAGAACAACCTGGTGATTACTAGATGGAAAGGGGGTTCGGGGGCAGCATGAAAATGGTGACAGGATTAAGAAGTAAAATTTGGTGGTTATGCTGTACACCTGAAACTAATATAAAATAAAATAAAATTCTTTAAAAAATTAAGCTAAAAATTAATTGGTTGAAGAGGTATGGGTTCATTTCTGGTCTCCATACACTGGCATCACAATGTTTTATAACTATAGCTTTGTAATATATTTTGAAAACTTTTTTTTTCAGATTCTTTTGGCTATTTGAAATCCCTTGAAATTGATACAAATTTGAGGATTGGCTTTTTTATTTTTGGAAAAAAAAAGTCATTGTGATTTTGAAAAGGATTTCATTGAATATATAAATTGCTTTGAGGATCATTGTCATCTTAACAACCCATAAACACGGTCTTTTGACTCTTCATTTAACTTTAATCCAATGTATTTTATTATTTCTGATATTTCTGTAAATGCAATAGTTTTTATAATTTCCTTTTGTATTGTTCATTGTTAGAATATAGAAATACAAATGACTTGAATGTTGAATTGTATCTTGCAACTTTAATGAATGTATTGCTTCTAAGAGTTTTGTTCTTGTTTGTGGAGTCTTTAGGGTTTTTTATATAAGGTCTTGCCATTTGTCAATGGAGAGAATTTTACTTTTTACTTTTCATTTTGAATGTTTTTTAAATTTATTTTCTTGACTATTTTGGCTAAAACTTCCAGTATATATGAGAAGTGTCAAGAGAAGGTATTCTTGTCTTGTGTGATTTTAGAGAAAAAGTTTCAGTTCTTAATATTGAGTATATCGTTAGTTTACTTCTGTTACTAGAATGTAGAGTGTTTTTTTTAAAAAAATAAAAGAATGTTGAATCTTGTCACATACTTTTTCTGTATCAATTGAGATGATCATGCAGTTTTTTACCTTCTTTTTGTTAATATGATATATTTTAGTAATTGATTTTTTTACGTTGACCTATCCCTGCATTCCAGGAATAAATGTCATTTTGTCATGATGTTAATCCATTTAATGTGATGATAAATTTGTTTTGCTAGTATTTTGTTAATAATTTTTGCATCAATATTCTAGAGTCTGTAGTTTTCTTGTAATATCGTCTGGTTTTGACATTAGGGTAATAATAGTAACATAAAAATAAGTTTGAAAGTGTTCGTCTTCTTCTATATTTTGGGAAAGTATGAGAATAGGTAGTGATTCTTTTTTAAGTGTTTGGTAGAACATTCCAGTAAATTCATCTTGTCCCAGGAATTTTTTTTGAAATTTTTGATTATTGGTTCAATTTTTTTACTAGCTATAGGTTTGTTTGGTTATCAAATTTATTTACAATTCAGTTTTAGTAGGTGTATGTATACTTCTAGGAATTTATCCATTTCTTCTGTGTTATCCAGTTTGTTGATATATAATTGTTTAAAGTAGCCTCTTATGAACTTTTTTATTGATATGGCATAAGTTGTAATGTCTTTTCTTTCATTTCTGATTTTATTATTTGAGTCTTCTTTCTTTCTTTTTCTCCTTAGTCTAAGTTTTATATGAAACTCAATAGTTGAGTAAGAATGGAGTTTTAAATATTGAAATATTTGCAGTATTTTTCAACTTTCTTTTATAGTCAGGTTATCTCTGTTTCTTTACATAGCAACCCTTCTTCTATTCCCTTACCATGTATGAGCAATTTTGATTTTTGAAATCCCACTGGAATAGAACTTTCAGGCATCAATATTAGCTTAAAACTATGTAAGCAGTAGACCTAACTTCTGGACCATCACACATCTATGAATTCGTGTTTTCTTTAACATCATGAGAGACATTTGTACTCTTTTTGGAAGAATATATAATTCCTTTTGAAATATTCTAAAAGTATATCCCTCAGGGTATGTTAAACGCCATAAGATGAAGACTTTTGTGTGAATACTTAAGATAGGAGGTTTCGATTAATGTTTCACAGCAAGCACACACAAATTATACATTTAACTATGGAAAAGTTTAATAATTTAGACAGGTATTTGGTTTGGCCATTGTAAGGAGTATTAAAAATAACAAATTCTTTAAAAGAAAATTATTTTTTTAACTCAGATTCTAACTACTATGTATTTCTTGTACAGTTAAAAATGTAAATGTATTTATGACTAGAGCTTCTAACATTGTATCTATTTTATCTTATAGCTTTATATGGTTATATTTTTCTAATTGTGATAGCATTTTATGGAGCTCATTTTTGATTATCTGAGATAATATAATGGGAGATAAATTACCTGATTTAAATAAATTACTTAAATTGTTCATCATCATAGATCACAGCAAACAAATAAATAATTATCTAATTTTATAAGGTAGATATTTTAAAGATTTAAGATAAATTTTTTTCTGTTTCATGGCATAGTAAGAACACACTCTGTAGAGTAAGTTTGACCTACACTTAATACTTAACTCTATTATTTACGATGTAACTTGAAAATCAACTTACTAGTTATTTTTCCTTTGTGTGTGTGTGTGTGTGTGTGTGTGTGTCTTCTTCAAGGTTGTGATAAAGTTTAGCATGTTTCAACAAAATGTCTGGCACATAATAAGATTTTAATAAGTAGTAGATTTATGTTACTACTCTTTGAATCAACTTTAGGCTTAATAAAAAAATATTACACCTACTTTATATAGGAGTTTTAAAAATCTTAATTTATTATGTTTTCTTTACTTGCTTTGTCTATAGCCTTTGTTTCTTTCTGGCTAGTTTAAGAAAGAGCTCAAAAGAATGAGAAATATTCACTAAAATTATATCTTTATGTTGGTGTATTTGAGCAAATTTGATTAATTAAGAGAAATAAGAAAAATAATGGAGGATCATATCTTAAATTTTTTAAGGTAAAAGATACTTAATTAAAAAAATTGCAGAAAGATAATTATGGGTGGACGATGTCTAAAGGAAACATTGTTCTTAAAGAATACAAAATATGTTACTATAAATTAACTATAGTTTTCAAAAATTTATTTTGTAAATTTCTTTCTAATTTAAGTATTATTTAAATTACTATGCATGCAGTTTTATTGTTATGATCAGAATAACTTTATTTAAAACCTCTGATCCTTTAGGTCTTAAAATTATTTTCTATTTTCTATTAAATATTAGTTCTCCAGTGAGTTTAGATTAATTTATGATTTCATTGAGAATTCAGATTTGTTCAAAGTTGTTGACAACTTTATTGTTAAGTTTCTATTTTTTTCTATAATGGAGCAATGGAAGGTAATATTGTTGCTGTACCAAGGATTCTCTCACTTAAGAATGTGGTTGCAATGAGTTGACTGGATATTTTAAAGAAATATTAAGTCTTCTATATCAGAATGATCTGTGGTACCTTTTCAAAATGCATATTTGCAGGGTTCTTCTAGCATATGCTAAATCATAATTTGTTGGTAGTATCCATAAGTATTTATTTTAAGCCTATAGGATGTGCAATTACATTTTAGAATCACTATTTCTATTTCGATTCACAAGTTGCATTATAGATAACCTCTGAGATATGGCATCATGTCCTTTTGCCTAAAATATCTTGCCACAGAACTACAGTTATCCTTGCAGTTCTCACTATTTTGGAGTAGATTACAACATCTTCAGAATAACATAGGATAAAATCAGAAACCAAAATTGAAACTCATAGCCCCAAATTATTTTCAATAGATATTCCCCTTAAATGAAGAATATAAAAAGATTGCAGTTTTCTCTTAGAATTTTATTATCTGATGTTATCTATGATAGTCTGTACTTCGAATCATCTCATTTATTTAATGAATTCACTAATTATTTGGCATATAAGATACAGAAGGGTAGATTGAATAGAGGTTTAACATTTGGGTTTGGAAGTTAGAAAACCCTGAATGGCTCTGCCATTCAATATCTATGTGTCCTCGTGAAAATTACTCACCTAAACATCACTTCACTCATGTGTAAAATGGAGAAATTAAAGATATTCTTATTTGAAGAAGCAGTAATTGATATAATGCATATAACATACTCAACTCAGCCTGAAAACATTTACCTTTATAAACTGATACATGTATATGTTGAGATGATTACAATAACTAAGCTAATTAACATACCCATCACCTCACATAGTTACCATTTGTGTGTATGTTGGGGTGGGGTAAGAACAAATGAGATTTACTCTTTTAGCAAATTTCAAGTACATAGTACATTATTATTAACTATAGTCACCATGCTGTACATTAAGTTTCCAGAACTTATTCATCTATAGCTGAAAGTTGTTATCCTTTGAACAAGATATATATTTTTTTATTTCTCTTACTCCCCACCCCCTGGTGACCACCATTCTCTCTGTTATTAGTTTGACTTTTTGGATTCTGCATGTAAGTGAAATCATGCACTATTTGTCCTTCTGTGTCTGGCTTATTTCTCTAGCGTAATGTTCCCCAGGTTTATCCATGTTGTCATAAACAGCAGGATTTTCTTTTTTGTTTTGTTATTATTTTGTTTGTTTGTTTGTTTAAGGCTACACACTTCTATTGTGTATATTCACCACATTTTCTTTATCCATTCAACCACTGACAGACACTTAGGTTGTTTCCATATCTTGGCTATTATGAATAATGTTCCAGTGTCTATGGGAACACAGATACCTGTTCAGTTATACTTTTTTTTGTAGTGATGGTTGAGTTGTTTACTTACTAGAGTTTATAGCAAGCAATAATAACCTCCCTTTCTATGTACCATATTTTCTGAATATCTGGCAGAGAAGGAAGAGAAGGAGAGAGGAAGAGAGAGAAATTAAATCAAGACTTTTTTAGCAACATAAAGCCAAAAGATATAGTTTATGTTTTCCTTTCTGTAAAGCAAACAACTAAAATCATCATAAATATTGTTCTCTAAATGTATTATAGATATGACATCTGACTTCTTGATAAGTCAAAATTTACCTCTAGAAAATCTGCAGCAGCCTATTAAAATGCAGAATGAAGGGTTATGTGTACTCGCACCTTTGCTAATTCTCTGTTTCAGCAGACATTGGTTATGAGGTCAAAAGTGAGTTATTTCTTCAGGTTGCACTTGATTTTTCTAAATATTTTTGTTCCACACTACATTTCTTTCTCTGCTTTATTTACTTTCCACTCTTGGCATTAAGCATTCCCTAGATATTCATTATGCCACTAAGAAAAATGAATATAATTGATAAATGAAGTTACAGTTTGCAGCTGCTTCCTTTCCATCAACCGGATCTTCTACTTCTGTACATGACCAAAGATCTAAATTTATCATGATTCCTCAGCTTTCTAGCAACTCAATCATACTTGTATCATATACTATTCCAACTAGATATATTTATAACAACTTTATATTTTAAGCAATAGGTGGGATTATTAAGTAATATAAAAACATATAGTCAGGACAACAAGGAGAAATAAAAAATACTTGAAACAAAGCATCATGTATATCCTCTCTTTTTACACAATTTTTGTTCTCAACATATTTCTTTAGAACTCATTTGTAAAGCTGCTGAGTGACAATTTACATTCTAAATAAATTAGTTGCATGAATTTATTGTGGAATTAATCACATTAATTGTAAAGAGTGTTATTAGACAAAGTGTAAGATGCCGAGATAAATTTGATAGTCATCTAAACAATGAATACTCATTTCATATGAGAGTGTCTCAAATATCGTATGGGGCATAGATATAAAATATTTGTTATTTATGTGATTTTTCAAATTTAAGAGTGTCCCATATTTTTATTTTCTGAAATCTTTCACTGTACATTAATTTAGTTCAGTGAATTTTCTTTTTTTGGAGAAATGAGATCAAGCTTCTTTTTCCTTCCAGTTGCTGATTCCAGACCATTGATCTCCTCTCAAAAATCAAATAAACAAATGAGGAAAAAATAATCTATAAACACATTTTCTTTAAGCATTCTTTTCTAGTTACATGTAATCTTCTCTACTCTAGAGAGTTTACAACAATGTTTTAAATTCAAAACCTCATTTCCTTACCACATTTATTCTTTGATTTGGTTGCTTGCTTGTCTTACAACCTTAGTTCTTTGATGAATTCAAGAAAAGCCATTAATTTGTAGAATGGGAGAAAGTGATGCCTTTCCAACTCTCCATATATCCATGTTGAAACTGAGGTAACATTAATTTAATGCTGTTCAGCAATTTATGCAAGTGTTTATACTCCAAAAGTATTGTTAAGAGAATATGTCATCAATCTATTGGATAATGCCAATCAGATAAGAGAAAAACATTTCATGTTATTTTGGTTAGGTTCAAATTATATTTATAAACACAGACAAAAATTAGTTATTTGGGATTTAGTCTTCTAAATAAAGATTTCCTTCTTATGTAGAGGTATACCCTTCCTATTCAAATTTGTGATAACTTTAACAAGAGGTTTTTCTTTTCACACACACATTATACATAAACATATGTATATATCAGTGATTTCAATTTTCTTTCTATGTTATTTGTTTTAATTTTTCATTTTGTTACCTTTGTATTATTACACCAATAATAATACTAGAACTATTAGTCTTATCTTACTTTTTGGTGACAAGACTATTTTTCCATTAAGAAAAATATTAAAATTTACAAAGAATTTATTTTTTCTTTACCAGCCCTTATTTGGAGAAATACACTTAAATATTTTGTTGCATTAGGTGCTTATTATTTTACTTCAATTTACAGGTATATAGTGTACTCTTTCAATATATGGCTTTAAGCCACATAAAATGTATTTTAAAAATAATAAGGTAATAATAAATTTATTTAATATAACATATATTTACTTTTGTTATATTTTATTGGAATATAATAGTAATATTCATGATGTATAATTTTTTTACTTTTAAAAATTTGATTAGTCATATATTTTGGATCTTTAAAAGTTCTTTTAAAGTACTTTAAAATAACAAACCATAAATTTTACTTATTTTACAGAAGTACATTTCTGCAAGACTTCATTTTCTGTAGGACCATTATATTAATTCTTTTAATAATGTATAGTAAACTTGCATGGGATTTGAGCACAGTCCTTTATGGTTGCTCAGTTTTAAAAAATACAATATATTTTTTTAGTTTTAGCAGTATTAAATTATACTGATACTCTTTTCAAACAGTATCAGAGTAATTTTCCCACCTATATAATTTTACAGCTCACTCTTCTTTTTAAAATTAATTTATTTTTCAATTATAGTTGACTTTCAATATTATTTTATATTGGTTTTAGGTGTATAGCATAGTGGTTAGGCATTTATATGATTTTGAAATGATCCTCCCACTTTAGTCTAGTACCGACTGGGCACTATACATAGTTATTACAATATTATTAACTGTATTTTACATTCCTGTGACTATTTTGTAACTACCAATTTGTATTCTTACTCTCTTCACTTTTTTCATTCGGTCCACCTGCACCCCATCTCATCTGGCAACCATTAGTTAGTTTTCTGTATCTATGAGTCTGTTTCTGTTTTATTTGTTCATTTATTTTGTTCTTTAGATTCCACATACAAGTGAAATTATATAGTATCTCCCTCTATCTGAGATTTCATTTAGCATAGTACCCTCTAGCTTCATTTATATTGTCTCAAATGTTAAGATTTCATCCTTTTTATGGCTGAGTAATATTTTATTGTATATATGTGCCATTTCTTCTTTGACCAGTCATCTATTGATGGGCACCTAGGTTGCTTCCATATCTTGGCTATTGAAAACAACACTGCAATGAACATAGAGAAGCATATATCTTTCAGAATTAATATTTTAAATCTCTTCAGATACTCAGAAGTAGAATTGCTGAATTATAAAGTAGTTCTATTTTTAATATTTTAAAAAATTTCCATACAGTTTTTCATAGGTCTGCATCAATTTGCAATTTTGCTAACAATGCAAGAGAGTTCCCTTTTCTCCACATCCTGATATTTTTTCTTTTGTATTTATTCTTGTGACAATCTCATTACAGAAACTCCTCATTTCTTACTGTGTTTCTCATTTCTAGTATTTCCATTTCACTCTATTTTATAGTGAATTTCCTTTATCTCTTTCAAATGTGTGGTAATTTTTTCTCACAAGAACTTTTAATACATTTATCATAATTATTTTAAAGTATCTATTCTCTTGGAATATCTGGTCCATTTCTGTGTCTCTTTCTGTTGACTATGTTATGTTTTGACAATGAGTTACTTTTTTTTCTTGTATTTTGTCTATTGCTTTATTTTTATTTTAATTCTAGACACTATATGTAAAAAAAAAACAACAGTGAATTCTGGTAAATAATATTTATGCTTGATATTAGGCATGCTCTTCTTCCATCAGTCTCTGTGTGGGTGCTTGAGTTTAGTTAATCTGTTATTGATCTATCAATCTTCATTATTTGAAGTAGTTATGTTCTATTGAGTTGCCAGGAACACTGAATTAGTAAATACTGAACAATTGCTTCTAGAGGAATTACAGGATTAGGTTCCTAAGAGTATCAGGTCGCAATATTTTTATTAACTAATTAATTGAAATTAATTAGTTTGACCTTGTTTTACATATTTTTCTTTAGAAAATTATATTTAATATTGCTGATTCAATAACATTGACCAATAGCACTATAACTAATACTCAAATGAAGCTAATCTAACACTGGTATTTTCTCCAGAAGGATCATCATAGCCTTGTTGCACTTCAGGACACTCAGGAACACTTTAGTATATACTTGAGGATCATTCTAAACATCAAAATCATCAAAGAAAAACATAAAAATGTGAAAAATATAGCACTAAATAGATCATGAAAAGGACACCTATTTACAGTATCAGAGCTGAAACTATAAGGCAAAGCATTGTCTTAGTTGACTTAACTAAATAATGTGCATGTTGGGCAACTCAAAACTTTTTAGTGCTGTATGCATATCCATGAATAACTACAGAAGCTATTCATGTGAATTTTGATTTTGAAATGACAAATAAATTTTAGCAAGTAAGCAAATTTGCAAGTAAAGATTCCATAAATAATGAAGATGGACATTTGAGCAGTGATCTTGAATGTGTCACAGGCTTCAAGGTCACTGTGCAGAAAATGGGAATCTCAAAAAATGGGCTGTTCCTTCTTTGTGCTTAAAGGAGAACTGGACAGTCATTCTTAGTATTCCTCATTCACTCTCAGATTCATCAGGACATGCACTCTAGATCCACAGAGAAAAATCTCTCTTTTTCAATGAGACATGTTTTTGGCCTAAGGTTCATGGTGTGTGCATAGGGCTTTCTTGCTTCTCTTTTTCCAAGCTCACTCTTAAATACGTATTGTGTGTCCATGCTTCAGAAATAAACCTTTCTCCATACTCTGATTCCATTCTTAGTGCTTAGTTTTTGTAGTAGGCTCTAGATCAGAATCATAAAACATTTTCTATAAAGAACCAGATGGTAAATATTTTAAGCTTTGTATAACATATTCTAATTTTTTAACCTGTTTAAAATATAGAAAGAACACACACAAGTGTTGGGAGCCCTTTCTGCTGCCTGTCTTGCAGACAGGGTTGGAGTTGCCTTCAAGTTAGAAGTTTGCAGAGCAGGTAGGCTCCTTAATGGATAGCTTGTTACTGAAGGAGGAAGTTTGGCTTAATGTTGAATGTTCCTTGCCCCAGGGAATAAGAGACATTCCTTGCCCCAGGGAATAAGAGACAAAAACAGGAACAAGGATATTGTGAGAGAACTTATGTAAATGTCAGCAATTGTTAGAATATCTGTGAGTTTTGTTCTCCATGCATCTCCAAGGATATATATATGCTGTGCTAAATAAACTCCAGGCTCAGTGTTTACTGTTAGCCCTCTCGACTCTATCTTTTGTCTCTTTTTGTTTCTCTTTTTTCTATCTTTCTCAATCCTCACTCCCCCTCTCGGGAACTCTTCGATCTTAGCCGGGGGACTCCGGCACACAAGCAAATATTCTTTGCTCATGGTCTTTCAAAAACTGGTTGGGGGATGGATTGAGCTCCGAGGTATAGTTTGTTTACTCTTGGCCAGGTTGTTTTTATGTCCTTCCCACCTATGACAGCTGAACTCTGCCTTGACTTCTCAGGGATTTGGAAACATAAGCAAGTTTCTTTTCCCTTTTCAACCTAAGTCGATTTCTGTAGTCTAGTACCAATGAAAAGTTATGGTGAAATAGGTAAATTTTCTACCATTCCCCCAGAAGCAGCTAACATTTGATTGGCTTTGGTGAGGAACCAGGGAGCTGTCAGGTTTCATGTGTATCTTCCAGTGGCACTCAACCTTTACTTTGCATGTCAGCAGGACACATTACAGAGGTCTATTTGCTCTACCTGGAAATATGCACAAGTCTTGTACACTTGCACCACTAAGGTACCCTCCACTCAATCTTTCTTTCAAGCATGCCTGGAAATACCTTAGCTGAAATTCTAATTGTCATGCAAAACTTGACCAAGCCTTTGCAAAATTTTAAAAATTTTAGTTCTTTACTTCTTAATTTTATGGCTTCCACTTTTTTTCCCTATATTCTACTAAAGTTGAAAGAAATAAAGTGATTTGTTCCTCATTGTCAGCAACTTGTCACTCTTTGGAATTTAGTTTATATGATTGCCTTGAGAACTCAACACTGGTGGACTTGAATAATTACAATTTTAAAATTAATCACATTGTTCTCATTGTTAGAGTTGCATTTCCTTATGGTCTTTGATATCCCAAGTGAAAGTAGAACCATAAGTTTGTATATATTTAAGAGTTTTAATCTTCATATACATTTGGATTTAATTTCTCATTTATGTATTTTCTTTCTCTGTTTTACATTGAGATTAAACTGAATTTCCCTGGCAGTTTTATGCCCCATTAAGTACTTTTAATAATAAGATCAATTTATCAGTTGAAGAACTTCTATCATCAAATATTTACATGGATGTTACAGGCTCCTTTTCTATAAACATATTGAACATTACGGACATATGACTTCAGGGATACTAGCCATCTTGGATTCAGTGAAGCTTTTTCCAAAATAAGTAATACTTCTTGTATTACACCAAGAATTAAGAAAATTGTATACACTATTCTATTTCTACCCTCATAAGAATTTCAGCAAACTTATTTTAAATCTTTACTGTGTGGTACAAGTGGTAAGTATCCATAAACTCCACCATGACATAGTTTTTAGTGAGTTTGTCCAGAAATTTACTATTTTATTGATCATTTTATATACGTCTTTAGTTTTCTTTAGCCTTATTATTTCTATTTTTTTCTTCTTTTTGAATTCATTTGTTAATTCATTTTAATACCTTTTTGTTATTATAATGATTTTTACCATAATTTATTGAGTTTAGTTGTTTTATTTTAACACTCATTCTCCACTCCTCATGTTTTCATCTGTATCAATTTTCTATAGTCTGTCTTCTTGTTCCATCCTAAGAGTGAAAAGAGTAATTAATCTAATTGGTGAGTTATAGGAACAGTCGAGTATGTGCATGTCCCTTCCCACGGGTCGACTAATGGGAGCTCCGACCAGACGTGAGACTCGAGGAGACAATCTGCAAGAGAATGGGGGGCAGGAGACGCAAAGAATGGAGGCAAGACAAAGTTCTGATCAAGCCTCGTTTATTGTAGGTAGGGGTAGAGTATATAAAGGGGAGGATTTGCATAAGCACGGTTGCCTTGGATACCGAACCGCAGAACATTCCATTTCCTTATATGACCCAAAAATGCAGAAGGGTCCCGGGAGAGGAGGGGGCTGCAAGGTCAGATTAG
>PVKZ01001429.1:0-51037 GCA_004027375.1 Macroglossus sobrinus | reverse complement strand
TAAGGGGCCCAGGGCATGTCAGGGCAATGACTTTATGCTGTCTATCCTATCAAATAGCACAGGGCGAGGCAGACCCTGTCCCAAGGCGAAGTTGCCTAGATCTCAGGTATGAGAGCCTTGATCAGAACGGCTCCCGACATGTACAATTCATCATTACAGTGCAATAAGTTTATAGAAATTGTCAATGTTGTGAGTCTCTAGTGTTTTACTAATTCTATAGACATGTGAATTAAATTAGACTAATAAAAGGCTGAAATAGGACTAAACTGACTTAGCCCATATTGAAAGTTACTCTTCTATTTTTTTTCTCTCCAACTGTTTGATTTCTGTCTCTCTTTTATTCTTTCAGTTTGCTCAGAATTTCAAAAGGAAAAGAAAAATTGGGGGAGGGAGGCTAAATAAATGGGAAGGAAGTGACAATATATGAATTCCAATTCTAGGCCCGATGTTTGCGTTTTGCTGAATAAAGATTCCCTTGAAGCTGCTGATCTTTCGCTTGGGAAATGGCCTACTCTTGCTAATTCCAGTTAAATCCAAGTGCAAAGTAGAGCCATTCAACTGAATCTACCTTAGATCAACCAATTTCCAGCTGATATGTAGACCCATGAGAATACATGAGTACAGTTTCAGCCATGGTTTAGTGTGAAACATTTTTGTAGCAATAGCTAATTGATACAAGAGGTGTGATTTTTCAGCTTTTTTAAATAAACTCCAATATCCAAAGCATGTGTCAGATACCAGGAAACACAGGTAAAGTTGTTATTAGGCATCAAATGCTAAAATCAGGTGGTAGATCATTGTTTTAGCATAGAGAGGACATATTGCAGAATTGTTTTTTCTTATTCCTTTCAGTTTTAGATATATGCAGAAAATGCACAAATCATAAGTATATAGGTCACAGAATTATTACCATGTAAAAACTTATATGGAAAAACTTATTAACATCTTAAACATTCCTTCCTCCCAGCATGAAGGGAAGGAAACAAAAGTTGTAATATTTCAAGAATTAAAATGTTTTGGGTTTAAATTCAAATATCCACAGATTCAAACCAAAGGCAAATGTGAACTAAAATATAAAGAACTATCTTTGTAAGCCACATTCCTGAAATGGCTTCTACATTAATGTGTTCAATTCCTTATTATAAAATGAAAAGAGAATTTCAATTAAAGACTATTTTCTAGGTTAACTTTTATATACTTGTTATGGTGCCAGACAGCCGTAGTCTTCCTATATTAAAAAAAAAAAAAAAACTTATTAGAATTCATATATTTTAATAGTACTGGTATAAATCAATGGAATATCCATTCAGATTAATAAGTATACCAGACAATGGAGAACACAAGCTGATTTTTCAGAGTCATGCTGCATATGTTGATAAAATAAATTTCAAATTATGTGACATTTTTCAAAGTCAAGAAAAAAAGCATATAAATGTCAGCAAAATGCTTATCTTCAGTTAAATTCCTTTTCAAATTAAATCATATTTTTACATTCATTTTAAATAGCAGTTAATTTATATGTTTTTACTGGAATTCAGAGTAAAATAAATTTAAGAACTGACACAATAAATTTGTAGATAAGTAACTTGGAAAAAATTCAATAAAATTCTTTGTGACAATAATGTTCCCGCATTAAATTTATAGTAGCTGGTTGAACAATACACATCCTCCTCCATACTTCTAAATTTTGCTTCAGAATCTTTTTCGTAGGCTGTATTATTTCATGTTAGAATTATAAAGAGAGAGTTAAAATAATTTTCTGCATATTCAGTAAACTTTCAAGAAAAGTTCTATTTTGAAAATTTCTCCAAATAATAGCTTACTTAAATATCTCAAAACAGTTTTTTTCTAAGGAACATGTAGGTTTCACCATTGATAATTTTAAAATAGAAAAGTTTTTACCTAAAAAGGGAGCCTCCTACAGGTAATGTATACCTTTAAAGATATAATCAAGATCAAACTAGATATGGGAGAATCACTGAGCTTTGACATCTATTTTTAAATCATTCCCCTTTTTATTCTATTTCATACATTATATATATATATATATATATATATATATATATATATATATATATATACACATACATACATACATTTTAAATCATTCACTATTTCATCCTATTTCCTCTCTCTCTCTCTCTCTCTCCATATATATGTATGCATATATATGGAGAGAGAAAGAGAAAGAGAGAGAGAAACATATGTATAACATATATATATATATATGTATATATATATGTATATATATATATAGAGAGAGAGAGAGAGAAACATATATATAGAGAGAAACATATATAGAGAGCTAAATTTACTTTATTCATCATAGTTTTTTTTTCAAGTTTCAAAGTATTAAATTTTATACCATTGTTCTATGGTCATCAAACATTATTGCAAACAGCTTAATAAAACCTGTCAGTCTTCATAAGATAGACCTGCAAAGAAACTACTTGTTGCACTTTCCAGTATCCTAAGAGGACAAAAAGAGAAAAATAAACTCAGCTTTGCCTCCTGAAAAACCTGTGCTTTACTCACGTAACATTTTTGTAATGCTATTATTGACTATTAATTGTTTGAGGATAAAGGACCAAATTTATGGTTCATCTCCAGCAGAAGTATAACACTATATGTATGCATATTTGTTTTTTAACATCACAATTTATTATTCATATTTATTTGTATTAATGATTCAATTTTAATTTTATATTTATCTCTACTGAACCTAATTGTTACATATATTTATAGTCATATATTAAAATTTAATATAATTATTTTCTAATGTAAACTTTCATAGTCAATAGAGAATACTTAAACAGCCATAATAAAAACATTTACAATACCATTATTTAAAACAACAATATATCAATTACTATACTTAAATTATATGTCTATGTAAATATCCTTCTGGTCTTTTAAATGAACTTATAGGTGTATATATAATTGTATATATTTTATACATTGCATAAATATTCTATATTCTATAAATGGATTTTAGAAGCATATTTAATTGCAGATATTATATATATGCATACACATATATGTAGAAATGTGGTTTTGAAAATAATGTTCTATTTAAAAATTTTTTATCACCTTTTATTTAAAATGAACATTTTATATTAATAAAATATCTTTCATAGACTAAGATAATGTATCATTTATTCATATGGAATGAAATTAATTTGTATAAACATTTCTCAGTACCTTGATAGAACTTTTATAACAAGTTTTTCTGCATATAGATTATTGAACACATGTTTTATAACTCCCTAGATGTGGAATTATTGAGTCCACATTTGTACAAAATTTTAAAATATATGATATGCTTTAGAATGAAGAGAAGTAAACATTAGCAAAGATCCTTAGCATGAAGAAATCTAAGATGATACTTAGATTTCTATCTTAATTAACTTAATTACTAAGATGATTATCAGTGAGTTAAATAATAGACTACAATACTATAACATCTATACTATATTTCTTTATCATCAATAAAATTACACATTCATTGTTTACTTTGGCAACAAATACAGAGAACCAAATTATAATAATAATACTATTATGGTATCTGTGAAATCACTTACCAGTTGATAAAACAGCCCACATTTAAAAAATACGGACTCAAAGTATATATATAAAAAGTCTCAGCAACAAATGAAAAGAAATACAACATTGATAATTATTATTAAAATAATACTTTAAAAACATCATTATTTGTTTCATCTACCCAAAGGGCAAACAAAGTATCTTTGTTATGCTGACTGAACAAAGGATGGATAAACAAGTAATTTCAAACTCTTGGCAGTAATGGAAATAGAAGTGGCCTCTTTGGAGGATATTAAGGCAATTTCTTTAACAGTGCACATTCTCCTTGACAAAGCAATTACAGTTCCAGGTATACATCCTATATACAGATCACATGTGAATACAAGTTATGAAAGAAACAATAGGTTAAATGCTATTTTTTTATATTCTTTTATTTTCTGTACCAGGTTGTAATACCTGATGTTCTAATGTCAGCTGCTTCACAGCATTGCCTAAACATACTGAGAAATTGTGAACCAGTTCTAGAATTCTGAGATGCCATTTACAAAAGGATGTGCTACTGGAAACTTCAAAGTGAGGGCAGGTGTTTCAATTACTAGTTGGAGATGGCATTGTTCATGGCCAGTCTACTACAGATAAAAGATCCTCAGCAATATGAAATGAGAGACTTTCTAAAGAACATAGAAAACCAGGATAGGAGAGAATTGGCATTCAGATCTGCAATATGTAGAGGCCAACAGCTTCTGAAGAGCCCCAAACTGCAGTTATTAAATGTAAAACTAAGACGGAGACAGACAAGTCAACCTTGCCATCAACGTCATTGCAGGTTTCCTAGGTGAGGCAATCTGAAGTTGGAGAGGAAAAACAATTGTTTAATTGGATGAAAATTAATTTCATTGTTATGACATTTGTTAGGATGTCTTACCTTAATTATTGAAAGGTATTTTATTAGATGAGCATGACAGAAAATAAACACCTGCACAAGTGTTTATACAACATGGAAAAGTTAAAAGCTCACAGAGCAGATTTTCAGGGACAATTAATTAATAGAAATGAAGTTCTATTTATTTAGTAAACTAAACTGAGATTTATCCGATTTTCATTGCAGCATTGATTATATTATAAAGAATAGATTAAAATCTTAATTGATCTCAAACAAAAAACTGATTAATGAAGGAATAATATAGTTTTATTATGGAATATAATGAATTCATTGGAAAAGATGGTAGATTTTACTTGGGATAATATAAAATCATCCAAAACACATGTTGTTAAATGAGGAAAGTACAGATATAACTTAAGCTTATTGTTTTTTTGTTTTGTTTTTTGCTATTCACTCTTCTGTCAATGAGTATTAATAATTATGTTTTCTGTTCCATAATTTTAAAAACTAAATGTTTTTAAACTGCCTATACATCAGTTTTTAGGTGTTAATTAAATTAATTTTTAATCAAAATGATATACTTTATCACAGATAATTTTATTTTTAATGCCAAAAGCATTTTTACTATATCAAATGATTAAGAGTATTTTTTTTAATTAAATGCGATGAAATAATGCCTAAATTTGGGCAACTGTTTTGCAACATAACAAAGCTTAATTTTTAAATGAAAAATATCTTACACATAAAGTTGAAAAAATTTAACAGTTACAACCCTTATACCCAATACTTATATTCTATCAAGATTTTACTTTAAAACTTAATTTTTAGTTACATTTTGATTTCTAGTAAGCCCTTTTTTATATATCAGGCAGGTTTTATTAGGATTATCTTACTAATAATAAAACCAAGGTTCAAAGCAAATTAACAGTTCCACTTAATACTTCAGTGCAAAAAATGTTTCTATTTCCTGATCTGTGCTTTATATGGTTTTTGCCCTGGAAGTCTTAAAATTACTCATGCCTGGATTCCATTTTCAGAAATGTACATATATACATATATATACACAGTACATTTATATATAATAAAATATTTATAATTATATATTTATAGTATATACAATAATATTTAATATATTGAATAAATTATATACCATATGATTATATTATTGTAAATAATATACAAACATCTCTGTGTGTATATATATGTGGGTATATATAGAGATAATAACAATTGTTATTGTAATAAAATTTAAAATTTACCTCTCAACCATTTCATTTGTAATCATGTAGTTTAATTGTGTTAAGTATATTCATATTGTTGTGAAACAGTTTTCAGAACTTTTTACTTTGCAGATCTGAAATTCTATGCCCATTAAATAACAACTTCCAATTCACCCTTCCCTATTAACCACCACTTTACTTTCTGTTTGTATGCATTTGACTGTTTTAGATCTCTCCTATAAATTAAATCATATAGCATTTGCCTTTTTCCGACTGGCTTATTTTACTTATCATATGTCCTCACGTTCATCTGTGTTGTGGCATATGACAGTATTTCATTCCTTTTTAAGGCACAATAATATTTCATTGCATGTATATACAACATTTTGTTTATCCATTCATCTGTTGATGGACATTTAGGTTCCTTCCACCTCTTGAGTATTATGAAGAGTGATGCTATAATCATTGGTGTATACATATCTCCTTGAGATAAAAACTTATAGTTTCACTGAAAATTTTCTATTGGTTTTCTATTCTCTATTTCATTTACCCTTGCTCCAATTTTATTTCCCCCCTAGATTTGGATTTAATTTATTATTTTGTTTCTAGCTTATTGAGGTGTAAAGTTGTTGATTTTGTATTCTTGTTTTGTAAGGTGTACATTTATAACCATAAACTTCCCTGGTAGTACAACTTTAGCGTCATTTCATAAGTTTTGGTGTGTGGTGTGTTTTGGGTTTCCTTTGTCTAAAGGTTTTTTTCTAATTAACCTTGAGACTCCTTTACCATGTTAGTTGTTTAAGTGTGTTGTTGAATTTCCATGTATTTCTGTCTGCTACTGATTTCTAGTTTTATTCCACTGTAATCAGAAGATATTTTGTATTTCAGTCTTCTTGAATTTGTAAACACTTATTCTGTGTCTTAACAGGTGATCTATCCTGAGAATTTCTATATGCACTTGAAAATACTGTATATTCTGTAGTTGTTTATTGGAGTGTTCACTTTGTGTCTGTTAGGTCTAATAGTCTACAATTTTATTCAAATCCTTTTTTTTCTTGTTGATTTTCTGTCTAATTCTTCTATCCATTATTGAAATTTGGGTATTAAAGTCTCCTATTATTAATGTATTTCTGTTTGTTTTCAATTCAAGTCTGTCATTAGGCTCTAAAGCCCAATGTATAAATATTAATAATTTTTATATTTTCTTGGTGAATAGATACTTTTCTCAAATAGTGTTCTTCCATGTCTCTTGTAAAAGTTTTTAACTGAAATCTATTTTGTCTGACATTAATATAGACAACCCTGTTCTCCTTTGGTTACTATTTGCATGGATTAACTTCTTTTTTCTCTCAGCCTATGTGTGTCCTTCTATCTAAAGTGAGTTTATTGTAGCAGCACATAATTAGATCTTGTTTTTAAATCTATTCAGCCACTATATGTCTTCTTATTGTGAATTTTAATTTATTTATTTTAAAAGTAATTGCTGATAAGAAGAACTTACTATTGCCCTTTTGTTAATCATTTATACTGTCTCATAACTTTTTTTTTCTTTTTCTCTTGCTGCTTTCCGTTTTGTTTAATTGATTTTTTTTCTTTTTGTCATGATAAGCTTTGGTCACCTTCTCATTTCTTTCTGTGTATATCCAATGGATATTTTCTTTGTGCTTTCCATTGCAATTACATAAAATACTTAAATTTATAAACATTTCAATTGATTGGATACAAAAACTCTATACCTTTACACTTCCACCCTCCCTACTTTGTGCTATTGACATGACTAATTACATTATATATATTGTTTACCCAGTAATATAGATTTATATGTTTTTAATGTTTTTTCATTTAAAATCTATTTACCTAAAATACAATTTAACAGGTTGATATATTTGTCCACGTTTTTATCTTTACTGGAAAACCTTTTTCATACTTTGTGTTGCTATCATTCTTTCATTTCTATTTGAAAGATCCCTTTAACATTTTTTGTAGAGTAGGTCTAGTGGTAATGATCTCCTTCAACTTCTATTTATCTAAGAGTGTCTTTATTTCTTCTTTTTAAACAAAGTATTCTTCATTGACAGTTTTTTTTTTTAATTTTATCACTTTAAATATATAATCCCATTCTCCTTCTGGTTTACAAGGTTTCTTCTGAAAAATCAGTTGGTTTCTAGAGTTCTCACGTTATTAACTAAGTGTTTCTGGAAGAAGAAGAAGATGGAGCTTTCTGGTGTTACATTTTGCTAATGTCACCTTTGGAAACTTCTTGGGATTTATATCATTCTCTTTACTCAATATATTAGAGAACATTTTATAATGTACCACTCAGATCTTTTTTCTTCAGATCCGAGGCACTTCTTCTAGTGGCCAGAAGTGTTAGCTGTTCTTGGCTCAGAATAGAGTTTCTTCCTGGGATTGTCTTGGGTTGCTGCCTTGCATAAGTTTATACACTCTCACCAGGAGTAGCCAATACCCAGTAACTATTCTGCATGGTAGTTCTAAAACTCCCTTGGTGACTCAATGGATAACAATTCTGAGGGGTTATGAATTTCTTAGCTCTTTATAGAATCAGCAGAAGCTTGTCAGTTCTTCTCAGTACTGTTTCTCTTGCTTTCTCATGTTCATGATAACACTTCCTAATAATGGAGTGAGAACAGCCTAGTATGAAAATGTTTATTTCAGTCTTTCCCAGGGAATCTGAGTGAAGTCATTAAGTTACATTCTTGTCTCTACCAAAATATCTCCATCATATTTTTTATGATCCTGCAAACTTCACTGAATTATTATTTTTTTAAGGTTTGTATAATATGTTAGTAGATGTGTCCCTGTGTGTACGTGATGTGTATTGTCCTTCATACTTCACATAAAAATGCCTTTTTTATCTAATTAATCCAAAGATGTTGTCATAAGAAGAAATTGCCACATTATTGAAATTCTTACTCTAAATGTGTTATCTTTCATTAAGATATTCAAGAAGACATTCATAACACTCCAAATGCCATGCTTTTTTTATATTTCTTTCTGGTTAATTTTTATTTACTCAAATAGAATTATTTTTTCCAGTCATAAAATCTGTTAACTTTTCAGCAATGCAAATCGCTGATGCTTTGATTAACATTACATGGGATTGGAAGTAAAAGTTGAATAGAATCAGCAAGTTCAAGATAAATCTTGAACTATCTTAAACTTAAATGAGAATTCTGTCTTATCAAAACGAAACAATTAGAGGAGGGTTTAAATGTCATTTTGTCATAGTGTTTATGTTGTGTGCTTTAAGTTTTTAAGTCTCTCTTAAAAGATGCCTTTAAATAGAGAATAAGTAATTTATTAAAAATATAAGATTTCTCTTTTTTATCAGTGTTATTTCCTTATTTAACTACAAACATCATAAAGCTTAATTCTTAAAATCAACCCCATGAGAATGGCATTTATTTATGCATGACAGTTTTCAAGACTACAAACATATAAGTTTGTTTGAAAATTATGATGAACAAGAAACCAGGCAAAATGTGAATTGTTATTAGAATATTCATCTGAAATACACTTATTAATAATCTGAACAGTGCATGAACAGTATTAAAAATTCTAATACTGTAATTAAATTAGCACTGTTTATGCTTTTAGTATTTAAAGTCTGAAATTGCAAGCAATAACCATAAAATAAAGTAATAAATAATGATAGTAAATAATTACCACAGAAATGGAATAAAATCACAGTAATAATTACAGCTTTTAATGACAATGGCTCCTTTATAACACTCCAAATGACTGGGTAATTTTACAAAGATTATTTTTATTAGCAACAAAACTTTTGGTTCCATCCATTAAATCAGGCAAGTAGTAAAGAGCACTATCTTACATGAAAGCACTATTTCTTTGTTTCTGTTTTGTAAACTACCCATGAAGCAGTGCCCATTGACACTGCTTGTGACATGCATTATAGATCAGGAAGGATGAAGTAATTGAAGACCACATCACATCATTGAATTAGAAGATTTTCAAAACAAATGCATTACTATGGGAATAATTTTAACTGTTTATAATTACAAAAGAATTATCATCAAATATACACACACACATGAATATATATGCACAAATAAAAACATTCACATTTTCCTAGATGTTTATTCCTCCTCATCTAGCATCTATATTGCATTTTTGAATTCTGGAAAACCAAAAGTTAAGATTATAGAAATTTACCAAAAGCTAGGAAATGTGAAATAAAACTGTTCAAATATATAATTTACATGATGCATGATAAATGAAGATCTCAAAGTGATTCCTAGTGAAATTTTTTACAAAGCATAGAGGAAGTATTGGTGAAATCTATTATGTAAATATACAAAAATTAAATAGAAATATTTTTCCTGGTGCATTGCATGTTTAAACCTATACAACAAAATAGTATAAAAAATAGAAGAGAAAATTATCAGAGGTGGAATTAATTTTTTCAAACAGAATACTGAAAGCACTGACCATAAAGAAGAACTAATGGCTAAATTAGAGCACTATAAGTGCAAAAATTTATTCTTCAAAACACAATTTTAAAAGAGTAAAGATAAAGCATGTGGTAGGAGAAGAAATAATATTTATAGAAGATATACATAATAGACTCGTCTCTTCTGGGAAGAAGTGTGTGTGTTTTCCTGTATTAAATATAGTTCTATTCAATCAAAAGACAATACAATAAAAAACTGAGCAAGAGATTTGAGCAAGTATTTATAAAAGGTAATTTCCAATATACAATAACCATATAAAAATGATTATGCACTGTGTATATACCATAATGATCTACAACATACTTCTCTGGAGTGATAAAAATGACACATACTTTTAGGTTTAGCAAGAAAGTAAAGGAATAGGCTCTCACATGAACTTGTTATGAGAATGTACATTAAAATGGTATTTTGAAAAAATTTTACATTATTTATTAAAAATTTTCCACATTAATATTGTAATTTTTTCATTCCACTCTCAAAAATAAATTTAAAAGAATTGTATTCACATATATGCCAAAAGATAAGAAATAGTTGTTTATGGCAATATTATTCATAATAGCTCTAAACTGCACTTCTAAACAAACATAAAAAATTTAAAAATAACTCCCTAATCAAAATTCATCTACAATGAAATTAATAAATATATTGGATATATTTATAGAATGGGATAATGTACTGCATTGAAATGAATGAACTGAAGTTATACATAACACATAGAATAATCTCACAATGATATAATGTTGAATGAAAAAGCTTAGAGACAACACTGTGTGATTCTCTCAATTCAAAGTTAAAAAAATATGTATTGGATTGTTGAGTTGAAGATCAGATCAGCTTTCACTCTTCATGAGGGGCAAAAGTTAATTAGAAGGCATTTTTATTATTTCTCTAGGTTCTCATATCCTCCTCAGGTCTTTAATAGTCCTAAAAATCTTAGAAAAAAAAAATAATTACAAGATTTCAAACTTGTGTTTAGCCAGAAATTTGTTTTGAGTAAATAAGCCACCATTTCTCCAAAGAGAGATCCTATAAAGGCCTTATTTGTCATACATGCACAAACCACTGGGATTACATTAAGCAGAAATACTGGTAAAAATATTTTCAATTTTATTGGTAGTCAACTAATTACATTTCATAATATCAGACTCAAACTTTCTAAAACTGTGGTCATAAATTTATCCAAAAGAAAACATGAATAAGTATTTATTAGGTATCTTTAAAAATTCAAATAAAAGAGTATTTAATCATAAGATAGCTGATTTGTGTAATATACTCACTATAAATTAAAATTTTTAATTTAGTAATACAAAATAATATAACTTTGTTATTCAGGTTGCATGCACTATAAAATAATAATAAACACCAAAAATATGCTAGTTTTTCTTTAACAATTAAGACTTACTTGTTTTGTAATAAACTACAGGTAGTAAACCACAAAATAACTGACTAGATTTAGAATTCTAAAAAATAAATAAATAAAATAATAAAATCATGGACGTACTCTCATAACTGCATATGAGTGGACACACATAGACACAAACACACATAAACGTTTTTTATTTGACAAGAGTTAAGTATTCACATTTTTAAAATTAAGTCCTCAAATAAAATTCAAAATTTGGATATAATACCCTTACTTAAAAAATATTCATGAAGAAAGAAATTAATGTAAATAAAATACAATATAATAATAACAGCAACAAATAAACCAAATGAAAAACTTTGGGGGAATTATAGTTAATGGTGTGTCATTTCTAAAAGAAGTTGAAAACATTGGTAGAGGTTTGAGAAACCACATACCTCCCAACCTATTACATAAGAGGTATATTTTGATGGTGGAAATATTAGTGCAAAGAGAATAACAAAAAATAAATAAACTTCTTTCTTTATTGAAGCTCTAAAGCACATAAAGTATTTAAAAATATATCTAGGTAAAAATAATAGCACATAAGGAAGCAATAGTCTTAGAGTCTCGTGGTTTTTCCCTTTTACAAAAAAGATTTTTTAAAAATAAAATGAAGTGAATGTTTGAAAACAACACTCTTGATTTGAACACAGATCATTTTACTGTTCTTAGTTAAATATTTAAAGATCCATTTGTGGTGTTCAGTTGTGTATATTGAAATATGAGTGGTTACAGACATTCTTTGTTGTAACTGAACAATGAATCATTGCTCTTTTTTTCTCTCTAACTAGTTCTAATACACATCATGCATTCTAGGAATCTGTACTTTTAGGAATATGAAAAGTTACATTTAGCTTTTAAAAAGATGTGGAAATATGCCTTAATATACTAGTGGGAAAGAATTAAACTCTCAAAACTCCTCTGCTTTTTTTTTTCTCAATTAAAAAAATAATGAATTGTTATTTTTAAAATACCAAATACAAAAATATAAAGAAAACTGGAATTACTTTGACTCCTTAATCCTATGATTATTGTGAATAAACATATATTTTTTTGAGATTATCTATCTATCCACTTTTTCCACATTGATTAAAACCTCACATGTGGGAGTACAATAATTTTTTCACATCTTATGTTTACCTGTCATAAACACTCTAAAATTGAAAACATGCTGTTCTTTAATTTATTTTTTTATTTATCTAGTATTTATTTGGTTCCTAGTATGTGCCAGAAACTGTTATAATCACTAGACAAGAGCTATCAGACAAAAATCTTTGCCCTCAGAGAGATTATACTTCAGTGCTGGTGGGCAGGATCTAAAGAAGGGGACAGTGCATGTACCATTGAATGGCTCTGAAAGTGAGTGCCTACTTAAATTGAATGCCTTAGGTGATTTGTTTACCCCCCAGGCCCTAAATTGAAAAAAAAAAAAAAAAACTCTGTGTTCTTGGGTTAAGCTAAAATTTCTTAAATATAACCACAAAAGTATAATCCATTAAATTACATATTGATAAATTGAACTTCATCCAATTAAAATCTTCACTCTTCAAATGAGACTGTCAACAGAGAATGAAAAGACAAATCTAGACTGAATAGAAATATTTGCAAATAATGTAACTCATAAACAGCATATAAAAAACAATCAGAACTCAGTAACAAGAAAACAACCCAATTACAAAACAGTCAAAAAGGATTTAAACACTACCAAAAAATATGCTGCGATGGCAAATAAGGATATAAAAAGATGCTCCAAATCTATAGTTGTTAGGGATATATAAGTTTAACCACAACAAAATATCACTATAAACAAATTAAAAAGGCTAATTATACCAATTGTTGGCAAAAATGTGCAGGCACTGGAACTTTCACATAATATCAGAGAAAATGTAAAATAGATGTGGTTACATGTGATTTTCTTTGTAAATCAGTTTTTACTGTACAACAAACCACCACAAAATAGAAATTTATAGCAATATTTTAATTTCTCACTTACAGAGCATATGAAGGTCTGACTTCTGGAATACTAGTCATGTTGGATTCAGTGAAGCTCTTCCCAAAACGAACACATTTCTTTTATCACACCAGAATCTTTTTCTTTTACTTTTATTGAGATATAATTGACATAATTCACTGTATAAGCTTAAGGTTGTAAAGCATAATGATTTGACTTGCCTATGCTGCAATGATTACCACAGTAAGTTTAACATCTATCACCTGATATAACTACAAAAAAAAAAAAAAAAGGAAAAAATGTTTTCGTTTCCTTGTGATGAGAACTTTTAGAATCTACTTACTTAACAGCTTTCAAATATACCATATTGCCATGTAAACTATAGTGACTGTGTTTGAGATACACAGTTCTGGTTTAAGCCGTTTTGAACTTGGGTGGTCTCAGATGGCACCATTCATATCTTTGATCTTTGGCATGCTGAAGTATCTAGGGGGTCTGAGATGAAGAGTTATTTTTCCTCCATATAGTTGCCCTGTAATGGCTTTAAATATCATTTTTTAAATTTCAGCCTTCATAATTATTATGAGCTGTAATCTTTGTCCAATATAAATTTATCTGGCATCCTAAGAACAGACATTCCAATTCCAAACATGAAAAATACTGGATTTTATTATATAGACATTGGCGTATTTATTTCTATCTTTCATATTTTTTAAATGTGCTTTTATATTTTTCCATTGCCTTATTATTTTCTGTGCAGAAAAGAGTTATTCAACTACATCTTCCAGCTTAATAATTTATTTTTGGTCATGACTGATTTTTCAGTTCATTTAAATTACATTTCATATACTTGCTATTTCCATGTGAATCTTTATAATTTCAAATACTAAGTTCATGACCTCAATAGCTTCCTTTCATCTGTCATAAGTCTGTTTGGTTTATCACTTTCATTTTAGTAGTGGTTGTACTCCTCATTCACCTAAGTATTTTTCCATTAGTTCATTTCCTTTGATGAGATCAGCTACTTTGACAGTAAATGTGTACCTGTGAAGAGAAATGGATGTCCACATTCCTCCTCACACACTTTTGGTAAATTTAATTTGTGTGTGTCTTAAAGTAAACAGCCTCATTGCCACAACCTGAAATTGCCCAACTCCGTTAGCAGTATAACACATCTTACCCTGATATACACTGAGCTTAGGCACCAATTATTTTCAAAAGCTTTTTTTCTTTCACTGTCTTTGGCTGGCATTGAGCAGGAGTTTCTGATCAAATAGAAACTCATGTTTATAGACATGTCTACCCCTCAATTTTGGTACCAGGATCTTCTCTTTATTGCCATTTCCCTCTTAGAGCAAGTCAGAGTTGACTTTTTTAATTTCTTATCAAAGAAGACTTTAATTTTTGAATTAAATATTTTAAAGTCAATATTTTATTGACTCTATTCCCTTTTACATAGTATTATAAAATAATATTAAATACCAATTGTAATCAGAAAATAAAAATAATAAAATTAAAATATTAAAATAAATAATTTATTGATATATAATTGCCATATAACATTATGTTAGTTTCATATGTACAACGTAATGATTCGATATTTGTATTTTGTGAAATAACACATCACCAGTTACAATGTTTTTTTCTTGAGATGAGAACTTTCAAGATGTATTTACTTCACAATTTTCAAACATAGAATGCAAAATTATTAATTAAAGTCACCATGCTTTACATTATATCCCCATGATATTTATTATATAAGTGGAAGTTTAAATCTTTGACCACTTTAAAATTATTAAACTATCATATTTATATACATTCCTGTGGCTTTTGTGGCATCTCCAGAGACGGGCTTGCAACAAAAACCTGCTCTTAACCCCAATTTTAGTTTATTATTTATAATTTGTTTAAAAGATATATTATTTATAGACTATACCTAAAAGGAATAATGGTCTTTATTTCTTATTATGGTCATGAACTAAGTAAAATAATGATAAATACAAACTAGCACTATGTTGAAATATATTTGGTTTCCAATTTTACTCATTAGCCATAATTTTCAAACTTTAATATGCATTGTAATTACACAGAAGTCTTGGTGAAATACCCTAACCTTAGAGTTGCTAATTTTGTACATCTGGGCTGGTACCAGAGAGTCTGCATTTCTAACAAGTTCCCAGGTGAAACTACTGCTGCTGTATCATTGTTATAAAATAATGAGGTTTGACTTATTTTATACCACCGAAAGGCAGCTTTATCTAAGGCCATGCTTTACTTATTTTCAGTCAGGTAACTTCCAAAACTTTTGATTATTCTTTTACTATTTTCTGGAAGATTTCAAACTGTTTGCCATAGCCAATTTGATATAACTACATGCAAAAACCTGTACACAAATCCTTTATATAAAAATTTGTTTGTTTGGTTAGTGTTCCCTTATCCTCTGTATTAATTAACTTTCTCCAGAGAAACAGAACAAGTAGGACAGAGAGAGTGAGAGGGAGAAGAGAAAGAGACAGTGAGAGAAGAGATTTCAAGGTATTGGTTCACATGATTTTGGGGACTGGCAAGTTCAAAATTTGTAAGGCTGGCCAGCAGGCTGGACATTCAGGCAGGAGTTGATGTTAAAGACTTGAGTTGAAGGTAAATTGGAGGCAGAACTTTTTTCCTCCTAGAGGGACTCTTTTTTTAAGTCCTTTGATTGGATTGAGGTTACCTACCCACCTTATAGAGGGTTATCTATTTTACTCAAAGTGTACTGATTTAAATATTGATCACATCCAAAAAAATACTTTCACAGCAACATCTAGGCTAGAATTTGACTAAAAATTGAGTACTATATTATAGCCTAGTTGGCACATAAAGTTAACCTTTATTCTGTTTGAACTTTAGTTTGGTTTATTCAACAGTGAATTCTAGCAAGAGATCTGAGGGAGAAAGCATGAAGTCAGAGAAATTAGCCCTTTGGTTTCCTACTGGATGTGTTATCATAGACTTCACAGGTCCTGCCATGGACATTTTTTATACATGACCCTGTCTTTTTGCCTCCACTAATGACTTTACTTTTCTCTCAGTCACTCTCATAGTGGAACGATAACAGACTCTGCTCCCACTTCTTATTAGTTTTGTGGTACCCTTTAGTTTGCCTGAACCCTTCTCATATCTTTGAAACTAGTCCCTTCATTAAACTCTCCTAGAATTTTTCAATTTAAACATGCTCTCGTTTTCTTCCAGAACTGGACAGACAAAACAAGCCATAGGATTGGAAATTCTTAGGTAACTCCCGTGGATTCTCTAATCTCTTATAGAAAAGCTATCAATGTTTCTTACAATTTTAAAGAATTTCCTTTTCACTTAGAGTCTTCCACTGTTCAAAATATTTTCCAGTTTTACCTTTGAAAACTCTCATTTACAGGAATACTATTTCTCAATTCTCCATTGACTGTAAACACCATGAAACAGGGTTGACATTTGAAAATACAACAAATACTGAGATTGATCTAAATAATACTACAGAAAATAGAAAATAATCTTCATTATCAAACTGCTTCAATCATATGTGGCTCTGTTGGAAGAAAAAAGAAGGCTTTCCTTTAGGTCAGCAGTTGATACTATTTATGCAATTGTGGAAATACAATACTTTTATTCACTTTTTTCACATCCATTCCTTGGTTCTTTTAAATAGCAAATATATGGCTTCTTGCCTTGTTTGATAGGATTGGTACAGCCCACACTTCATTTGTATCTCTTTCAAAGATTCAGAGCAATGATCTCCCTTCCTGTTTGGTGTTCAGCTCACTTCTGCCCTGCATCCTTGCCATGTGACACAGCCTGCCTTCTTGCCTCAGTATCTAGACAGGTGCTGCTAAAATTTTTATAACATTTTGATATAAAAATGACAGAAACAATACTTTGCAAGCTTCCTATAGAGTTTAGGTTAGAGTTGGTAACATGACACATCAAAGCTACAACAAATGCAGTCTTTCCTGTTGCATGTATACTTATTTTGCCAATAAAGTTTGTAGGACAAATTAGTACAGAGGGTCATAAGAATTTTATGATTATTCATCTAAATCTATATAAAATTATATCTTTTGGCTATACTATAATTTAATAGCAATTATTCTTGTTTCATATATTTAGATTACTTCTAGATATTAATAATTAAATGTCATCTTGATAATTATTTTTATTTGTAAATTTAAATGTTAATTTTTGGTTACAGACATATAGTAAATGCTTTATAACTATGTTTATTCATTTGCTAAGGATATCATAACAAAATACAATAAACTGTGTGGTATAAACAATAAAAATTTACTTTGTCACAGTTCTAAGAAGGCTAGTAATCCAATATCAAGGTGTAGGCAGCTAAGTTTCTCTGAGGCTTCTCTCCTTAGCTTACAGATGCCTATCTTCTTGCTGTGTTCTCTTTGAGTGAACATTCCTGGTGTCTGTGTGTCCAAATTTCCTCTTTCTATAAGGGCATCAATCGGATAGGTTTAGGACCCAGCAAATGACCTCATTTAATCTTAATTACTTTTTTAAAGGTCCTATTTCCAGAAAAAATAAAATTATGAAATATTGGGGGCCAGGGCTTCAGTATATGAATTTTGGGGATACACAATTCAACTCCTAAAATCATTTATGAGAGAAAATAAGAATATTACTGTTATAATTCCATTTGTGCAAAAGAATTATGTCATAAATGCAAACTTAATAGAATATTTTTCTACAAGAGATGTGTAGAAATGGAACAGCAAGGATGAAAATGTTACAGAGTAGAAGAAAAGGAGAGAGAAGTGACACTTTTCTGAGTCTTTCTCTACAGCACTGACAATTGGAAGAAGTAAATGTTTCAGATAGATAGATAATAGATAATAGATAATTTATATACATAATGGAATCATCAGTGATGGAGAGAGAAAATATAAAATGGAAAACAAATTAAAATAATGAATTGTATTTCAAATGAAATACACATACTGATACACATATTGATGTTCATATGCATTTATTCATCTATATAATGACTTATTGAATGTATTCATTAGTGAGACTTTCTATTAAATGTGATACATGAGATACTTATTTTACATATGTTATATAATTTGACACTTGTTTTTCATATTTTCTGTAAATATGTTTTCTCACTTCTCATGTGCCTCTTAGTTTTGCTTAAAAGCAATTACAGGCTATTAAAACTCTTTACTTTTATTATCGTCTCATTACTTCTATGTATGGAAAACCTTGTCTCTTGTAAGACCAGCTCCATATTCAGAAATACTAGCATTAATACATTAGTAGTGATGTTCCCTTAAACTTTATGTTTATGCATATAATTATGTTTGTATATTTTTATTTTTGATGTATTGCATTTAAAAATTTTTAATCATAACTGTAATGGCTATATTTGCATATTTATTTGTATAAATAAATAAAATATATGTATATATTTGTAAAAATAAAACATATGCTAAATATTTATAATTTATAAAATGTATACTGTGTTTCTGAACTCTTTATTTGAATTTTTATTTGACTTCATTTTCTCTGACTAATATCATGGAGAGAAAATATGATATATGAGAGCATTAATTTTGTTCACTGTATTAAAAAATTCAACTCTTCAGATAAATTTTCTGATTTATTATAACAATTTTTTAAAATTCTATATAAAAATAAATTGCAATGGAAACTAAAACTAGAATAAATTTTAAATGATTCTACAAATTTAAAATTAATGTATTAGCAGATATATAGAAAATATTTTTATTTTTTTTATGGATGCAACCATTTCATGCAAATTTATTTATATTAAAGAATTTATCACTATCAATATCAGCTTTTTCTTTTTAAACCCAGGTCTAAAAGTATATTTCCTGATTAAAAAACTGGTTTGTTAATATATTCCCATCTTAGGCTCAGAAGAATAAGGAAGTAGAAAAAGTTATTCTCTATGTGAACATTTTCCTTTGTAGCGTTTTCCTGTTTGACCATGAGTACAGATGGACTGCAACAAGCACCTTTATAAATATATGGAGATTTTTACAGCCATGCATATAAACAGAGCCCAATAAACACGTTGTCTACAACTAAAAGAGAAATTACTTATTCCAGCAACATACCAGAAAAATGTCATTTATATAAATGTTTGATCTCTTTTTTTTCCTGTAATGCACTATTGAATAATTTCAATTAATTTGGTATTCAAAAGGTATTTTTATCTGATAGTACCAAGAGACCAGAGATTTTATTGTCCTTTAACTTTATCTCTCTAATGTTTAGTCTGGTACATTAAAAATATTATCCATGGTCACTTAGAAGCTATTGTGAACATTTGGTGAAATACATTATTCTTTCATACAGGTGTAAAAGTTCATTATTTTTAAATGAATATTCTAATATAGCTATACAGCTCTTCAGAGATTATTCATCTCATATAATCTATCACAAGTACAAACATATTTTGTAACTATTGTTGTCTGTCAAAGACTTCTGAAGTAATAGTATTTGTGATAGTGAAAACAATATCATAGTTCTAAATACAAATATAACAGTTTATTGAAAATGTGAGCATTTGAACTTCAAATATTTTGAACTGTGTGTCCTGATTTCTAGAAAGATGGTACTACTGTCTTATGCTATAACTGTCATCCAAAACCTGAGTTTGTATTCCTGTTTTGACATTTAATATATCCTGACAACCTCATCAAGTTTCTTGCTTTCAATAACACTCTAATCTGGTATTTTTTAGATATAGGGCTATCAGCATGATATATAATGCCTCAAAATTTCAGATTGTTTTCATTTCAAAAAGCAGGGATAGATAGAGCATATGCATAAAAAGGACGATAAGGATATTACAAATTTTCTTTGCCCTGCCTCCAATTTGGATTATATATTAATAGTGGTTATAAAGCTAAAGAGAAGAACTAAAAAATAGAGTAGAAACAAAACTAAGATAGATGGAGCAAAGCTAATAAATAAATCATTTACAGAATTGCTGAATCTCCTAGAAACCTTCATTTTAATAGCAGTGTCATTTCTTGTCCCTTTGGACATTTAGAGAAGACAATATGTATATTATAGTAAATAGCTTTAAAAGTGAATTTTGTTGTTTCTTATTTAATAAAAAAGTTAGCTGTCAACTACTTTAGTTAATCACCTTATTTCTTTCTCTTAAATGCAAACTTCCATAGCTACAAAGAACATTGCATCTTCTATCAATCACCTTTGAGATATGAAAAATTTTCATCCATGACTATTTAATATATTGTCAGTTAAGATGTCAACTGAAGTTGCAGCTGGCATAGAGTATAAATGTAAACAATTATATTTAAAAAAATAAGCTACCGTAACTATCAATCCAGCTGGGAAGTGACATGAGCAATTTTGCATCTTAGAAAGTTAAATGTATCAGCAAAGAAAAGAAAGGTTAAAGAAGAGTCATGCTAGAGAAAAGTTTTACTTGACACTTGTAGTAATTGAGGTGAGATATGGTGATTTAAACTAAGGAAAAGGTGATAGAAATGGAAATAACAGGATAAATTCAAGAAATGTTAAAGAAAAAGTTTTGACAGAATACAGTGACTTATAGTTTAGGAATATATGAGCAAGAAAATGGCCATTTATTTTTTTCACAGGAAGATCATGATAACATTAACTGAAATAGAAAATACAGGACCAGGAGCAATTTTGTAAGATTATTTCTGTTTGAAAACTGATGTTTGAAGAGCATGGTTTTAGAAACTGACTTTTTTCCCTAGAATTCTCTGCCTTATCCTCAATTTAGCATCACTACTTACACAGACATTTAAATTCTGTAGTTGATTTTTAAGACAAAGCCTATAACATCTGTATGTCAACATTGATAAATTATTTTTTAGATATGGAGAATATATAACTATATTCTATATCTTATATTTTGTTTTTTAAATAATATCTACTTATACTATTTCAGTCATGAAATTATTTTTGTTTAGTTTTTTTTAGCACTGCTTCTCTTGTATTGTATAACTATTACTCCTCCATCTGCCATATCAGACACCTTCAATGACTACACTGAAGTCAATAACTTTAGATATATTTAACCTAGTGTTATATTTAATTTTCTCTCAAAGTTAATAAATATTTTAAACAGCAGATCATTTTCTTAAATTTATGGTAATTCTTTTGTTATTTGTATTTCTTGATCATTTAATTACTGTTGCCACTTCATTTCCAACACTTTCAAGTAGTCATAACAAAACATAAAATATTATGATTATAAATAGACTCAAGTATAATACTAGAAACAATCATTAGTTCTCCATAATTTCACTAGAGATGAATCTTAAACCTCTTATAAAATTGCTAAACATTTTATTAATGTCCATTGGACACCTAAAATTTAACCACTCTAAGGAGATATTATCTCTCCCTGAGCATTTTTTCTACACACCTAGACTTGCTCTCATGCTACCTATGTCAAAATAAATCTATACTACAGCTGTAATATTTACTAAATGTGGATCAAATATACCTAGCACAAATTCATTAGTGTCTATGGCTTTTTGCTGGTTCCACTTTGTATTTTCAGTGATTACAGTGTGTTTGATTACAGTTTAACATTTTTTTTTTACACTTTATGTTTCTGTTTATCCATTCTTATTCTCTTTGGAAATTTAGTAGATTTTTAGAAAAGAAAATTGAAAATTTGTATTTATGGTAATTTTTTCCAAGAAGTCACATCTGATAAGATTTGTATTTATAATTTTTATATATTTACTTATTCAAGTAGTTTTCTTTTAACTAATTATGCTTGCTTGGTGAACACTCACTTCAAAAATGATAATTTTGGCTTCTCTATTTCACTGTTTACTTCTCATTTATTTCTCTTATTTTTTTTTTAATTTTCACCATTAGATGGCCACCATTATTAAATCATTCAAAAGTTATTCTGACATTTTTATGTTTTATTTGAAACTGGACCAGAAGGAGTCTAGAAATAGAAGTGCAAGCTCCTGAGGCTGCTCATTGATGTCATCAAAAACAAAAGTTCTTTCTACATTACTGGTCTGCCATTCTCAAAAAGTGATTTCTGCACTTCTAGATCTCACATTGAAAATCCCAGCAGAAAAAAAAAATTAGTAAAAAGTTGTTTTTGACATTTCGCCATTTTCATTTGGTAGGGGATATCCTTATCAGGAACACATAATTGTTTCTCTGAATCACATGAGAATATTATTTATTAATAAAGGGAACTGGATTACACATAGAAAATAAGATGAAGTTGCCATAAACATTGGCTATAGTTTAAGTCTTTTTAAAAAATTATTGTGACTTGTAGTTCTATTTCCATATTTTTAAATTTTTTATAAAAGTTATAAATGTATATTTAAAATGTTATTTTATTGTTAAAATAAGAAGCAGTCTGTTTACAGACTTCTATGAGATTACATAGAAAATAAAATATTTTTAAAATAACTTTTACCACTTTTTCATGATTAATAATTATAATTATCTGCTTGATCTTAAGTGAAGCTGGTCTCATTATTTCCTAGTTTTGTTATTTTAGTGTCAGTTTAGACTAGCTTTAATTGAATTGATATACTTCCAATTTATTTTTACTATTTTCTAGAACGTTTTAAATTGTATGGTATACTTTGATAATAGATTTTGATTATAAGCAATTGCAAAAATATCCAGTTTGAAATATTTTATTGTAATTCTATGAAAGTTTAGTACTTTACCAGAATGTTCATTTAATTAGATTTTATACTTAAATATTAGTCATTAAATATATAGGTATAAAATTACACTAGTAATCATATCATCAATTTTATGTACTTTAAAAATGAGATTATATTCAATTTACACAATTATTTTTGCTTAATACTCTCAGTGACTAAAATTATATCAGTGTGTCTCTTTTTTGATACTGTTTAATGTTTTTTGGATTTTTTTCATTTTAAAAACCCTACAAAATTTTGCTATTTGAGGGTTTAATTTTTATTTTTTGGTGTAATTAAAAAGATACATTCCTCAGATTTATCAGTTATGTCATGTGTTTCATAATTTATTTTAGCTTTAGTTTTTATCACTTCCTTTCAGATGTTTTCCTTTGTTTTGTTATTCTCCAACTGCTTCTATATATTCTTTAATAAAAATGAAAAGACATGAAATTTTTAATTTGAAATTAAATCAGTCAGCTCCAGAATGTTCTCATTATTTTGCATTTCTAAATATCTGCCTTTTCAGTTTTTAACCTCTTCTTTAAACAGGAGTAATGTAGTTGCTTCCTCTCTTCACTCCTTCCTTCTTTTCAGCCTTCTAGATTTCCAATTATAAACTTGAAATTTAAATAGTTGACTGTTATTTATACATTTAGTAGTCTGATATAAAAACATAGACAATATTAACCCTATAATGTATTGTGTTTTCATTTATTTCTAAATGTTCCTTAATTATTTCAGCACAGATGAGAAAACATAAGAGCTTCCAACATGTTTTCTAATTTATACTTGCTTCCCCAACTAGCAAAAAGTTAACAAAATTTTACTTTTGACACATATATTTTAAAACAGAAGCCCATTTATATGGTTACAGAGGTTAGACTATAAAATATGGTGAGCCCTTCATGCCTGCCCCCTCAGTTTCTGATTCTTAGGCAAGACCCCTTTGGCCTGCAGTAGTGAGAGCAGATAGATATAATATAATTAAGTCTTGCTTGCACAAGTAAAAACCCTGGCCACACTTACCTTTCTGTATCTCTATGCAAGTAAAAAAAAAAAATTAAATGATATGTCAAACCTTGATTAGCATAGGTGCATTAGGTAATAATTCTCCTCACATGGGACACATCTGAATAGGCCTGGATCACAACAATTCCATTAAAATTTGTGTACATGCTTTACATTTGCAATAATAGATAAAGCCATTTAATGGTCATATTCACTTCAATTATATCCATTGATTATTTATATTTTGAAATACTTGCTTTAACTCACCCTTCATACATACACACGTATATACATATGTATGTAACATATATAGTCACATACATGCATACATACAGACATTTTTTTGCTACTAGATTCGAGAACAAATTGAAAAAATCACTATACTTTACTATTAAACACTTCAACATGTATCTTTTAAAAAAAGAACATCTTCCTACATAAACATAATATCTGCATCATTCTCAATAATACTGATGTAATACAATTTTCCATTTGTCCCTATAACAAAATTTTTTTTCTTTTACTCCAAGATCCAGTTAAGGATCATACACTGAATTAGGTTATTATATTCTTAAAAGCTAAATTTAATATAGAGTTTTTTTCTTTCTTTCTAAGTTCACAACCCATATAAGCTAGCTATTTTAAAATATGTACACATTTGGTTTTATGATATTTGCTTCATGATTAAATCAAGTTAAATGTTTAGGCAAGAACACAATAAAAGTGATGAGTGTTTATCACAAAAGTAAGTTATTCTATGTTTGTCCTGTTGCTGCTGGTAGTGATAAAGAGCTAGTAGATATCCAAGCCAACAAATGATCAAGTGAAGTTATCTAATTCCAAAATTTTTTTACATTTATTAGCTGTTGCTCTTCTGTTGAGAAGAGATTTTCTCCTTTTCTTCCTTTTTTCCCCTTCCTTCTTTTTTTATTTTCTTTCTTCCCTCTTTCCTTCCTTCTTTTCTTATTTCCTTCCTTTATTCCTTCCTTTCTATGTTTACTTAGGTTATCAATGTGGAGCTCACAGGTAATTTTTTTCATATGTTATTATTCATTATTATTTTTATTCCTTTTGAAATACAAGTTTCACCCAAATTAACCTTTGAGAACTTTTTTTTGGAAACTAATTTTTTTGAGTATGGATTGTATTTGAATTTTTCTAGAGTGGTACTCTGTATATTAACAGGAGATGAAATTTAATGAAGGATGGTAAAAATGCCTTAATTATATGGAGTGGAATTTAGAAATCAGCTTCTGGGCACTAGCTTTATTACTACTTCTAAACTGTTTCAGTGGAGAGAAGTGGGAATACATAGTATGAAAATCATAAGTTGATATTGATGCTTCCAATTCTTATCCAACAAACTGGGTTCTTCTCCACTTTACTTAACTTACATAGTAAGAATCTTAATTCCCAAGAAGTTGTTGCTTTTATTGTTTGTTTTTTTCTTTTCACTATGCTACAAAGATACACAAATTACTAGATAAGCATCACTACTAACAGTAAAGCTATTTAGTAAAGTTTAATAGTCTGTATATTCTTTGTCTTTAGTATATATCTTATTGAGAAGATGCAGATTTTATTTTCTTCTATGTGAATATTGCCAATTTGATATCTATTTAGGCTCATTACTTTCTGTTTATATTGCATATTAAGTCATTCTAGTTAATCTAAATTTAGTTTTAGATTGGTCAAATATTCTCAAGCTTAAATTTAAATATATACATATATTTAAATACATATATATATTTAATATATATTTAATAAATATATATGTGCCAGTGAAAATGGTTAGGATATAGTTTTAGGATAAGTAAATTTTGGCAATCTAATGTACTACACAGTGATTATAGTTAATAATAGTATAGTATGTAGTATGTACTTTTCACTCCCATTCTTTGTAGGTGACCAATTTTTCCTTAAAACTAAGCAGGTATATTCATATAGTCTTCTTTCATGTTATCTCTTACACATACAAAAAAAAATACATTATACTTGCTCAGTGGCATCTGTTTTTTTTTCCACCGAACACATATTTTAAAACTACTGTGTAAATTTTCGAGAAGTGTGATTTATGAGTCAAGTGGTAAATATGTACATAGGTTTCATAGATATTGCTTTCAAAAGGATTGTACCATTTTATAGTCACAGCAGCAATAATAATATGATACTTCATTTACCTATAGCTTAGTCAACAATATAACAACATATGTTGTCATGTCTTTGAATTCTGTCAATCTTATAGGTGACACACTGTGATTAAATATAATTTTCATTTTTATTTTGCTTATTTCAAGTTTCTTATTTATTATCATATTAAATTTTTAGCTTTTTTTCCTCCATGGTTTTAGAGATTTTAAAAATATATATTAATCTTATTGGCTCTTTTATTCTGTGGTATATGTTATAAATCTTTTTAACCAATTAGATTTTTTTATATTGCCATTTTTTTGCAATGAAATGATTTAAAAATTTTATATATCAAATTTATTAACTATTTCTATTATTATATTAAAATTTTGCAAAATAGTTTTTTTGCCTAACACAGACTTTAAATAAATTCTATCACATTTTTTCTTTTTCTAGTATGTTTATATTGCTCACTTTCCCTTTTAGATTTTATACATTAAGTTTTACTTGTGTATTTTAACAAATAATACAATTTTATTATTCTAAACTGCTTCTAATTGTCCCAGTTTTATTTATTAATAAGTTTATTTTGACCCTATTAAGATACAAACTTTTTGATATATTAAAGTTTCATATTTCTTTAGTGCTTGTGTGCTTTCTATTCTGTTTTACTTGATTGTTTCTTTATCCACCAGTACTACAATCTTTTAATTTAGATGCCCTATGTTTTAATATTTCTATTGGTTAGTCCATAAAGTTTTACTAAATTTCTTCCAAAGTATTTTATCTTTTGTGGCCATGATAAATAAGCTCTTCTCTTCTATTTTATCTTTTTATTTTCCATTGTTTATACATATGATAGTTACTGGTTTTTGCATGTTGATATTTTCTTTTGTTATATTAGTGATTTGTCTGGTTTTGTTTTCAGCCACAATACATGTGCAACCCAAAGGAATAAGTAATAAAAATATCATATTGTCCACAGATGAACATAATGTTATTCACTCTTTTATAATTCTTACACATACAAATATTATATTTTTTCTAAATGCATTTTCTAATTGCATCCCTATTCTAATTGTTTTCCAAATTAAGTATGATATTGACATTTGGAAAAAAATGTGTTTCAGGTTCTTATCACACAAATCACACTCCTTGCCCTTTTTCATGTCCCTGACATCTCTCAATTAGAAAACTTTTTTCTAAATAATCTTTGTCCAATCATGTTTTAAATTCCTAGAGACTAAAAACTTTAATGATTATCTTTGTAATACCTCTCTTTACTAGATAGAACATTGTTTTCATGAAGCAATGTCTTTAAATAATCTAGACTTATTACTAATAACCTTTATAATTCTAAACCAAAAAAATAGGCCAATAATGTGTAGAAAAGTAGAAATAATCCAGAAAAAAAATTAAAAATGTTTTATTAGTTTTCAAGTGAGTAAACATGACATAATATGTCATATGATCTCATGCAATATGATTTTAAAAGTCCAGTAATACTTCAGACACCTAACAATACCTATCCAAAAAAAATTTGCACTATTTTATATTCCAATTGAAAATGCGTATTTTTTTTTTTTTACCAAAACAAAAGATACATGGTTCTCTATGAACATCTCAGTTTATAAAAATAAGTAATGACATTCAATATTAAAATTGGGCCACAAACATAGTCCTGATATTCTATTTTTTCATAGATAATTTTTTCTTGATGTCTATAAATTATTTATTTTAAACTAGTTTCAGAAGAGAACTGTTAGTGTTCACTTTGTTTTATAAATTGGATTTTGTTGATTTTCCCCTCAGTACCAGAATTTTGACATTAGAAACTTTTAGAATAATTGAGCATCCTGGAACCAGGGATGGCAATATCATGGAAAATTTTCAAATCCTCAGAAAAAATAGCAAAAAAGTCTCAGTTGATGAATTAAATTATTTTTTCAAGAATTATATTTAAGAATTGAATAAATTAAAAAGAGTAGGCCTAAGATGTCCCTTTGTCATAGGGATCAACACTGATAGAAGTAATAATAAATTTTAATATTACTAGTATCTGTGTGCATGCTGTCATTTATTAACATCTTCCTAAAACAAAGCTCTTTTAAAAAACTGTTTCGTCCATTAAAACCAATGCTACAGTGAGAAAATTCTGTTCAAAAGATGAAAAATTTTACCTAAAAATCTTTTAATTCTATGAAGAAAATCTGTTTATGTGATTTAGATTCTTACGTACCACCCAAATTTAAAAATATATATCTATAAAGGCATATGCACACCAATGTTCATAGCAGCATTAAGCACGGTGGCCAAGACATAGAAACAACCGAAGTGCCCTTCGACAAATAATTGGATAAAGAAGATGTGGTATATAAATACAATGGAATATTACCCAGCTATAAGAAAATATGAAATACTACCATTTGTGACAATGTTTGTATCTTGAGATTATCATGCTAAGTGAAATAAGACAGAAAAAAATTGAGACCATGTTTATACTTATATGTGGATATGAAACCAAAAGCGACAAACAAAACAAACACAGACTCATAAACACGAACAAACACGAACAAAAGTTCATTAGTTACCAGAGCAAATGCGGGTAGAGGGGTAGGTGGATAAGAGTAAAGGAGGTCAAAAACTGATGACAGAAGGAAATTTAACTTTGGGTGGTAAACATGCAACGCAATATACATATGATGTGTTATTGAATTGCACATTTGAAACCTATATAATTTTATTAATTAATGTCACCCCAATAAATTTAAAGAAAAAATATTACAAAAATTATCTATGCCTAATGAAAATTATGATTTTCAACTTAAAAAAATTCAATGTGCTTAAAAAACTTTGTGTTGATCTATAAAAACAATAGTAATGGGAAAGCTTCAAGGCCAGTAGAGGGATGATTGTTAGAGTGGAAATGTCTAAAAAAGATAGTTTTTATTACAGACTTTATTTTTGTATAATTTACTTTCTAGCAACACTATATATTATTGTTTCAGAATTTAGAAAATTTTAAACATGCTTAGATTGAGAAGCTAAATTTTGTATTTACTGACAACTATGATGTCATCATACTGGCTTTTGTTACATTGATTGTTAACAGTAAAAGAAAAAATTCTAGACTTTGTTGCCACTAGTGATTTATAAATCTACATAATTGTATAATTAGGTGAGAGACAGGAAGTGAGTGGGAAAAGGCACTAATGAAATTGAGATGATATTGTTATTAACTAGGGCAGGAAAAATATAATCATTTTGGAATTTATTTTAATGGATCATGAATTCACATGTGTAACTTCTTTCTCTTCATTAATTTCTCCATTCACCCTTGCCATATTCTTAGAAAATGCATATATACAGAGAAACAAAACAAGTGACATAGTGAGAACAATATTGAGAAATAGAAAACTTTATGTATTAAGATTTAGACAGTTGAAAGGTTAGTTATGTAATAAAAAAATTATTTCAAGACTGGAAGCTTTAGTAGCCTGGAAACATTCCCTGTTGAAATAAAAAGCCATATTCCTCAGAACAGCAGCCTGTCAAAGGCAAAGAGTAATTTACAACTGCACACCATATGAACTTTGGGAGGAGAAGATGCTTCTTGACAGCTTGCAACTGAAAAATGAACCAAAGAAATTCAAACTGGTTTTAGGTGTTCATTTTTTTAAAGATACATGGGAAATTGACACACACACATATGTGCATGTGTGTATGCATGTGTGTATATACATATATAATTATAATTTATATATAATTATGTATGCATGTGTGTATATATAATTATAATTTATATATAATTATATATAATATATATAATACAGTATATATATTATATTATATATATAATTCTGAAACAAAGTTTTAAACATCTTGGTAAGACAAATGTTCAAATAATAAATTGGCCATTAATTTAGAGACAATAGAAATCTATGAACATAAATGCTTATAGAATTATTTTTTGGTTTATATTTACAACTATTCATAAAGTCTAATGACCTTTCTGCTTTTCTCTATATTAATCCAAAAGCATACTATTAAAAGGAAGCAAATATTCTATTAAACATCTTATTGAATTCATCAGAGCATTTTAGATTAATATATATCACAACCCACATATGGCTTTAAACTTAATGTTTTTTACACTCTACAAGAAAGAACTATTCATTTTAATATTCATAATTGATTAAATAGAACAAAATAAAATTTAAACTCATTAATATTCTTGACATGAGAATTACTATTATTTGTCTACTGTGAAATCATAAAATCAGAATAAATAGGAACATAGATCTGACTTTTACTTTCTTAAATAAGTTAACAAAAAATAGTTTCTAAGTTTAATGATAGCTATACATTTTTAAAACCAAACACCATTATACATAAAAGTTATAATGTCTTTAAAAAACTAGTTATTTTTAATTGGAGACATTATTGTTCTTCCTGAAAATTATGACAAAAGTATAAATCTTTTTCATTGAGTAAACTTATATTTATTTTTTAATAGAGCTCATTTTTTCTTATATATTTTCATGTTTGTAAAAGATATTAGTTCTAGAGATTGGTGTTTTTTTGTAGTTCAATGGCTTTCCTAAATTATATTTATAAAAGACTGCAAATGTGTTTTATATTTAAGTGCACTTATTTTTTAATTTCTTTTTGAATTTACAATCAATATAATATTAAAGGTAATACAGTTTCCCAAACTCACCAATATTTTAGTTTTCCATCATCTGACCCCTGTCCAGAAGCATCAATACTTATACCTAATAGGCCGGGCACTTTACTCAAGAGAGTCTCGAACTTAGATGGTGATTCTTACTTAGCATCATCAAGAGTAAATACAAGCAGATGGAAAACAGATGTTCTAGAGCTTTCCTGTTACAATATCAGTCTGAATATATTTTCCCAAATAATCCTTTGGGAATAATCCTCAATAGTATTCCTCAATAGTATTCCAAATAATCCTCAATAGTATTCTTTTCTGATTCATGAATTATTTTTTTTTCTGCCCTCATATCACTTCTGTAAGTCCATTTGTTTTAGATTTTTTTTTAAAGGAGAGAAATTGCCTGAAAAATTCTAACAACACCAGAGATATGAATCCTCTGCTTTTACTTGTTCTACAGAATGCTTTATCTTACTCTTGATAAGCAAATAACTTTTAAATCGCTTAAGATACGCCATTATAAAATTTACAAATTAAATGCTTGATTATTGAACATGATTGAATTTTGTTAATGAAGTCTTATAACATATATTTTCCATTTTGTAATACAAATTGGTATGTTGTCTGCCAGAGGATTTCAAGTTGTTCAGTTGTTCATCTATATGCACATTTTAAGTATAGAAGTTTATTAATTTTCTATCTATTTCTGACTTAGATTATAGTTTATCATGATTGTAAACAACTTATATTTTTAGGATTTGTAAATATCTTGTTAAATCATTCTCTACATTAACCATTTATTGTAAATTACTAAAGAAAGTGAAACTAAGTGTGAAATTTTAATTGTGTTGAGCACAATTCATCTACTATCCATAAGTATAAAGTGTAATATTACAAATGACGTAGCTCAAATTATTCAGTTAAATATAGAATTCTTTTATTATACTTCGTACTAAAGAGAGTTTCTTTAATTTTATAACTTAATTCATAATTCTTTAAAAATTAATGAATTGAACTAATTTGAGTTAAAATTGTTATTATAATAAGAAAGAATATGTTGCTAGAGTAATATTCTTCATGACAATAATAGATATATCTTTATCTTTTAAGCAAATGTTCTTTGTTTCTCTTAATATGCTCATTCAAAACAACGTTTTATCCATTTTTACTATGCTAACCAGACACATTATTTTGAAAACTCCTTATAACAACACAACCATAAGTGAGAAAAACTAGTCATGAATAATTTCTTTGTGATACAAAATAAAATCTTTAGAATTAATGAATACTTATCTTTTAATCTGAAACTTTATATTTTATTTAATATACATTAATTATAATTTCTACTTGCTAGTTCTAAATGAATACACTAAGATTTAAATATATATCCATATACAGTATAGTACACATATATGCACATATGAAGACAGAGAGACACATACACAGAGACTCTGAAATAAAAGTAATATACAACTTAATAAACATAAGGGGTTAAATACCTTCCTAAGGTCACTGAAAAGTCAGTATTAGAATACAGAATTTAATCCATGTTTTTTATCTTATCACTAGAGTTCTGTACAGTACATCACAGTTTTCAACCAAGAATATTTTGCTATGTTTTTACAACTCTCTTTTGTCTGCATATGAATCAACTAATTTTCCCCAATATAATTTTAATTCTGCAAGAGTAAGTGTGACACTCATAACATTCTTAGGAAAAATAATGAGTCAGATTTACCACCATATTTGTACTTGCATTTAATAAGTCCCCTCGCCTGAGCTTACATCTGGAATGGTAGAAATAAATCCTGAGATTCAACAGCCTTCAAGCAATCACACACTCTACTGACACTCATAACAGGACTTCTCTTCTAGAGCTGACTTAAGGTCAACCTTAGCATCTGCTACCCAAATATCTTAACAAGATTGATTTGGAAATATTATTCTAGTGTTTTTATTTTAATAGAAAGAAAGTAAATTTCATAATTATTATCTTTCATTTTTCCTTTCATTAAAAACATCTGTAGCTATTACCATTACTGTCTAAAATAAAATGCATAAATATTGCACAATTGCTCGTATTCATAGTTATCCCTAAATAAATAACTACTATGATGAAAATACTTCTAAAACTTCATTGTTACCTTAGATTACAAGCTTTAAAATGTATTGTTCAGAATGGTAGGTATGTTATTTTTGTCTTGACAAAATATGACCTGGTTTTGTTTCTTCAAATAAAAGTGTCATGTTTTTAAGGCAGAATTAAAATTGTAATGCTGATAAAGAAAAACAAATCTATAAAATAGTGAGTAGAAGTTCTATTTAGATGCATGCTAATTTTTACTCTCTCAATAATCAATAATTATTTTATAAAAGTATAAGGAGTTTTTGTACATAAAATTAAAAAAATAAATTTATAAATAATTTTCATGTTGTATATACATTTTAGGCTTGATACAGAAACAAATAAAATGAGTCTTCACACATAAAGCCTGCATATATACATGCACTCTACACATAAGTCACTATACAACTTTGTGTCTCACAGTAAACAAGATTTATGTTCTGAGTGATGAGGTGATAGGTTTGGTTTTTATTATTACTTTTCAGGTTTTCCATTGAGACTTGTACTTTTTTATTAATAGCATATTGTAAACACTTCTCATGTTTATAATTTCTCAATGACACAACTTTTAATGTTTTATTGCTTTTCATATTATATCATGAATTGAATAGGAATATTCTGTTTAAAAATTTATAAAAGAAAAACAGATTAATGTAGACTGCTAGTCAAGCAATTTTGCTCACATTTATAATTGTTATCTTAAGCATAAATATTCAGTAATGAAATGGTTATATTAAAAAATGTATGCTAGGCATACTTTTTAGGTCGTTGTACCCATTGTTAAATTTATACTTCTGATTACACACACGCATACACATGCGCACATACTTATACATATATGCATATATTGATATAGATGTATTGAAATATGTGTAAATATAGATACTATTTTTTTACATTTCTACCAACAGTGAAAAACATCTACTTTGCTTACTCGTAACACCAAGAATATTGTATTTTAAAACAACCAAATTATTATAGGACAATTTGTGTATCTAAATTTCTAACTCATTACATTTTAATTAGCCATCCAATTCATCACTACTAAAGTGTTGTTTTGTTGGGTTTTTTACACATCAATTGTTCTTTAATTTTTATTTTAGTGTTTTTTAAACTAATATTTTTCTTCGGAAGTTTTTCTACATCTTAGTGATTGGGGATATTCTTAATATATTGAGAATGTTTATACTTTAGTTGTCACATATATTTGGAGCGAACAATTGTTTTTTATCCTTTGCTACACTCAATTACCTTTATTCTTGATTATAACACCTTGTTTTTCTCCATCACCATCCATCTGCTTCTCAGGAGGGACATGTGGCCTAGATTTTAATTCATTAGCATAAACTTTGCCAGACCAGTGACGAAATTAAAAATTCAGGTCATAAAAAGACCCAATCAGGCAGTGACTTTGGGATTTGTTAAACATTGGAGGAAAATGTTTTTGTTACTCCCCTCCTTAAAGATAAAACAAATGATCAGGTCTGTTGCCAACACCTTCTGAGCATAAATACAGTGAGGACAGAATGAAGGAAAAGAAATAGTGACCATTTTTGCTCCATCTGTTTGCTAATTCAGCCTCATGTAGCAATATAGATGAAATGTTTTTTTTTTTTAAATTCAAATAGCATTGGAACTTCTTTCTGTGACATTATATGAACTTTCAATGTTTAACTATTTTGATATTTATATTTTAATCTGATTTATAAGCAGCATTATGACCCATGAATCTTCATGCATTAGTAAAACAATATGGGGAAAGTATTTAGCGTGTAGCAATACTTTCTTCATGCATTAGTAAAACAATATGGGGAAAGTATTTAGCGTGTAGCAATAGCCAGCAAATATTATCTTTATATTATCATTACCATTTCACAAACTATTATTTACTTGCTTTTGGAAACATTCTTTTATAAAACATATATGTCTAAATATTGTTATATTCTTTCTACCAAAACTTTAATATCTTCAGAGAAAACTTTATGTCACGTGAAATTTATTTGGAATATAGAGAAGGGCATAATTATCATTTTATTAAATATTTCTTGCACATTTTTTGAATAATTTGTCTTTAATACCAAATTTGGAAAACTACATAATTGTATTTTCACTATTTGCTTTGGACACTTTCTAAACTTTCTTTTCAGTTCTATCAATCTATTTCAGGGTTGTATAATTATAATCTAAAATTTTTAGTTTTAATATGTATGTTATATCTGTGCAAATATCTGGATATATTGGTTAAAAAAATTTTCAAAATGTCTTTTATTTGTGAATTATGCATATACTTGTAATATTGGATTCTACCACTCATTTTTATCTCATTTATTATTTATATACCTTTCTTTCTAATTTTCAATGATTTCAGATACTTAGATTTAAAATTTTAAATTTAAATTTACGTTAAAAACATTCTCTTTTTTTTTTGGGACATTTGTCTAGTTTATATTCCATATATGGTTGTATTATGATTTTTTTAACTATCCTTTATTGCTGTATATATAATATATTTAAAGCCCTTTTTAATTTTAAGTAAGCCTCATAAATAATACCAGACAATTGTTCAAATATTTCAAAAGTTTAAGCAAAATATATGCAATTGTTAGGTCATTGTACATATTTAAATTCTGATCAGTGTACCAGCAAATTCTAATGCTACAACCGTGTTTTATGTGCCTATTTCTTTGTATCCTTGCTAAAAAAATGTTATTAAAGTTTTTTTGGCAATGTTGTTAATGAAATGGTATCATCGTAAATTTATTTTGTTTCCTTTTATAAAAATAAGGTAGATTGTAATTTCATATGTTTAAATATCATTAATTGTAATTTCATATCTGTATAATGTGAGTTTTTATCTATTTTCTATACTACTGTCATTCTTTTTCTATCAGCTTTTATTAAAAATTATATGTTATAAAAATTTATATATTATTAAGTTTATGATACAAATTTAAAATGTTTTTTCTAGTTTTCATTTAGTTTTACTTGTTTGTTATAATTTGCTGATACATTTACTGATTTTCTAGCATACATAATAATTAAATTATGTATTTAAAGTTATTTTTAAATGGTTTAATTTAAATTATATTTCATATTAAAGTATTATCAAATATTTTTAAATTTTATGTGGCTTTTAAAATATTTTTACACATGTAAATCTTTGATCCATTTGGAGATTCTGCTAGTATATAGTGCTAGTAAGTTTCCAAATACATGGTTTTCCAGATGGCTACAAAGTTATTCCAACTCTTTTTATTAAAACATATCTTTTTACCACAGATTAAGATGGTACATCCTCTAATATCAACTTATTTTTTCAGATTTTTTTATTGTTTACATTGGTCTCTCTATTTATTTACCAGTACTACCTTTTAAGTATCATAAATTTTATTGACTAGTGAGAAAAGTTAGCACACATCAATTTTCTATTTAGTGCTTCCTTATCTATTTTGCATGATATTTTTTCATTGAATTATGTCCAGTCTCTCCATCTGCATTATCAACAAACAAAAACAATTGTTATTTTTATTAGTTAATCCTACAAATGCTATGTTAACTGAATTGTCTACCATAAATCCTAACTAGTTATTTGTATAGTAATAAATTTTATAATAGTTTATAGTCCATGTTATTATGAATGACATCTTACTCTAATTTTGTGCTCATTGGGTTAGATATAAATACATATTATTTCTAGTAGCAGTAGTGTAATTTTAGAGCCATTGATTGTTTTATTTTTAACCCTATGTGCATCAGATTATATAACACAAAAATTTTCAGTTCAAAATTATTTGAAATAATTTTTTTTTAAAGTTCTGGGCTTAGTGTCTTCTTGTGATTTTTGACAGAAACTCTAGTATCTTCTTAGTTTATCAATATGATAACTTTTTTTTGCTTTTGAGATTATATTGTTATTGTATATTTTGTAAAAGTTATCTATATTATATTTTCCCAATTGATTTTCACCATGCTATATTTTATTCTGCTATGGATTTTCTCTCATTTGCTTAATATCACCCATTATAGCATATGTACAATGAAATTGGTTAAATTCTTACATTTCAGAGAAACTATAAATTTATACACAGCTCTTTATTACAGCTATTTACCAATAAGTATCTGAAATCATAAACATATTCATATTATTTGAGAAAGTAATGCCATTTCTGGGATGTGATCCCAAAATAATAAACCAATGTAAATGAACAGCATTAGAAATGGAGATGTTCATTGCCTCATTACATATTGTAGTGAGAAGTCAAAAACTATATAAAATTTCACTGATGGTCACAAAATGTGTGACACGTTTTTATCAATTAAATGTGATATCTTTAGGGAAATAAATCATTCTAGAAAGGGCAACTAGACTACATCCTAGCCCTAAGAAATGCCCTAGTTATTAGGTGAGAGATGCAACTTTGATTATAGCAAAGTGTTTGTTTTTTGGAGATGTCTCTCAGTTGAATCACTATTGGACACCAATCTAAGTCATTTGTACCAAATGACTTACATTTGGTACATTTTAGTGGAATGTACTTTAGGTACATTTTCAGTGGAATATACACAAAGTGGGAGTCATCCTTCCTTTGTTAAAATTCACCAAGCAACTTAGTCATCTTTCGGCTTAGAGTGTAGAAATGGATAAAGATGAACGGAAAGTTGTCACCAAAATATTTATAGTAGGTATCAATAGAATACCTTAGTAGTATCTAAGCTATACCTTGTGGGCACTTCTTCAGTTTCCTTTACAGAACTGTGGGACTGAATTAAAATGCAGTTTCAGGGTAATACTGTAAAGTATATTAAAAGCTGGAGAAACATGGATTTTACAATGTAACTTGCCCAAAGTCACATAGCTAGTAAAACGTAAAATAATATTTGAACCCATGTTCTCTGCACAGAGGGTAACAGATAGCTATTTACACATCACTCTGAAATTTCTCCAAACAAGCCAGGATAATTTCTATGTTCACTGAAGCCCTGTAATGGCAATAGTGTGTGTCTGGGTGGCACTGGGGACAAGGACGCAGAAAGCTAACAGAGCTGGTGAACTTACATCTGAATATTTACATATTATTTCAGAGGGAGGAAATAGTAAGGCAAAACATTCCTTTATGTTCCTGATTTTTCTACTACTAATCGATGTTCAACAAATTCATGTTAACAGTTGATTGATTCTTTGTGTCACTGAATTTCAAAGTTTTGTCTCCATGGGTAGCAAAGTTTACATTATCTGTTATATTCATCCTGTTTCTATATATTTTAAAACTTTTTTTCATTTGATGTCTTTTGCAAATTTCATTTAATTTTATGCTGTGACTCTCTTGAACCTAGAAGACCAAGCAATTTCTTTACACAACTTGGTCATTTGGACTTCTGTTTTGTTTGGCATACTCATTTCTGTTTCAACTACATGAGCATTTTGTGTGTGTGTGTGTTTGTGTGTGTATAATTATATGAATTTTTTCTTATGAATATTTCCATTAAACTCCTTTCCAATCAATATTTAATTTATCAATATATTAAAATTTGTAACGTATCTTTAGTATAGATAGATACACGTATGTGTGTATGTATGTGTGTACATTTGTGTGTATATGAGAGATTGATAGTGATTGCAGCCATATTACACTCAGTAAAAATAGTTATATTTAAACTGCAGTAAATTTATCAGAATACAAACATAAAACTTAGAGCAATAAGCTTGCCAATTAAGAATTATATATGTTGTAATGATGGAAAGACAAGATTGAAGCTTTTTGATGGCATTTACTTTTTCTTTGTATTCAAAATCTCTTATTCTGGATGTAATGTCTAAATTACAACACGTTTTACACTTACTGTTTATTCTCCAACTTATAATATACATTGTATGTTCTATGGTTTTTAGGAAAGAACATATTGTCTGCTCAAATGCCTTTTAAACTCTTAGATATTTTAAGTACTGTTCTTTGCTCTTTATTTTTATTACATATTCTGCACACACAGAGTAGGTGTTAACTAAATAGTTATTTATTGTCAAAGTATTTAATTAATCAGAAAACTACATTTACCTACCATGTTGAACTTTTAGGATCATATTACATATAATATTATCTTATACTTGAATTGGTTATAACTTCTACCTTTGTCGAAGGTATATTCTCACTTATAGTAAAGCATATATTTAAGTATGTTAAAAAATATAAGATGTGTTGTGAATGTTACTTCTAATTCAGCATTGTTTAATGAAAGATTGTAAGTAGGTAGTTTATCTATTACTTTGTATTATGTAGTGTTCTGAACAGTTCATTTGTAGAACATATTATTTGCATAGTAATGAGGATACTTACTCTGGGATGTGCATAAGATCATTTTTTTCACATTTATTTTCTTTTACTATAGCTTTGTAGCTCATGCTTTCTTTTTAAATATGTACATTTTATGGCAAAGAATAGAAAACTTTAAGAATTTGAATTCCTCTCATTATGCCTTCTCAATACTAAGTAATAGATCATTTTGTTAAATAAAAAAATAATAAGGAAGAAATGATTTCTAAAACATTTATTTATGAAAACAATTTGCAAAGTATCTAAAAACAAGGAAGTGCAAAAGCAATCTGAAAAACAAGCACTCCGAAGCAATTTGGGTGCATGAAAATAATATAAATAATTCTAAGGCAAATGGAGACTTCTAAAATAAATTTCTGATGATATGTGGTTTGAATCCTAAACAATAAAGATTTCTAAACAATCAGTTGGAGGACTCAAGTTCAATGGGGCTTAAGAAAATAAGTAAAACTGTAAAGAGGCTAAAGTTTCCAGACAAGGTGGCAAATAGAACGGGCTCCTGTCTATATAGTCCAAAATCATCTATGGAATTATCCAAAATTACAGGGGAAATTAGATATGGAAAATGACATAAAGTTTCTGAAAACACCTAGGGAGAACAAAGAGTATTATGAATTCATGGAATTCTTATCTTCAGAAGAGAATGAATTAGGGGGAAGATTTAAGTTCTGCTGTCTTCATATCCTTAAAAACCAGACTATCCTATCACAACAGAAATGACCAGCATAAACCTAGGCTGCTCAGTGTGGATGGAATAATGATGGATGGCACAAGACTTTGTTAGAATAATGAGCTGTAAAAAGAGGCATTGATATCAGGCATTGACAGCTCCCTGTATTTGCTATGAATCCCCTGCAATGCTACATCGAGCTATGGAGATTTGAGAGATGTTTCCCAACTCCTATTTCTTTCTATTTAAAGGTGCACTCATTAGCAGAATCGTTGCATGGTGAAATAGTAACAACTAAAGGTGATCATCAGCAGTTTTATATGCCCTCTTCCTAAAACCATTGAAAGGGCCCAAACTTTCATATGACTTTTAGCTTTTCCATTTCACATGACCAGATATGGAAGCTAATATTGCCAGCAATTCAGCTTGTTTGAAAAATTAACTATAGACCTCATATTTTCAACTACTATAGAAGAAAGACACCAAACTACTAGAACAATCTGAAAATTAAAATTATAATAAATATCTCCCTAAAATATTTATTATTAATAAGATGAAGCAGAAACAGAAAATTATAAAAGTAACAATATAGAAAGATAAAGGATGGAGATTATAAATAAAATAAAGAACATAACATAAAAAGAATAAATAGCAAAAAAGATATAGAACAACTTAGTGAGCTAGAAGTTCAGGCCAGACAAAAAGAAATCTATGAAAACAGTGAGTAAGGACAATGTGATAGATAATATAAAATGGTAGGAATGATACATGAAAGATGGAAATAGAAGAACCAAGATCAGAAAACAGATAATATTCTTTTATAGGCTTGTGCACATTGTGTATTGCACAGCTTTCATAACTGCCATTTGTATCTATATTCATCATATATTTGTTTATTTATTATAACTGTGTCCTTGTAGCTAGTGGTATATTTTCTTACAGTAAAGAATTTTTTTCTAATTTAAAAAAATGCACCATTTATTTTCCTGTGCCATTCAAGACAATATGTCACTTAAAGACATTCTCACAGATTACAAGTAAAAATTCTAGACAGAATACAAAAAGGGACTATCTTAGGACTCTAGAAAGTAACCAATATTGGACAAATTGGTCAGAGAAATCAAACTTGAAGAATGACCAGTACAATAGTGAGTTTCCTATTTTGTTTAATGCTTTTCTCCTTATCTTCAGACTCCTACCTGAAAGTGTTCAAATTGAAGGATTGCACAGCAGGCAAGGACATCAAAAGCTCATAAGAAACCACTTCTTTCTGGCCAGAGGACTCAAAAAACAGAGCCTCTATGATATAAAATGTGGGGAAGAATCCACATTTTTTTCTTTTACATCCTTTCTTTTCTCCTGACCCTCTTCAAAGAAATTTCCTGGTTGTGAAGCTTCAGTGCTATCAAAGAAGATCATATACACCAAAAACCTCAAGAAAGTTCTGTCCCACAATCAGAGGAACCGAAGAAAAGGACTTCTCTAGTTTGGAGAGTGTGACAAGAATCCTTGTTGTTTTTTTCTCTCTCCTCTCCTATCTCTTTGTCCAGAGGCCCAAATTATATTAAACTCTACAAAAATTCAGGGGACTAACACTCTAAGGGAACATATCATTCTTACAAGAGAAACCAAGAAAACTCGTTCTTGAAAGTCAGAGAGTGTGGGAGAAAATTCTTCAGGGGAAGAATGAAAAAAACAGACCCTTAGTTTTCTGCATAACTGACAAGACTCCCAGGTGAACACACAGCCTGTCCAAGTGCAAAGACACACAGATGCATAATAAAGATTTTAAGAACTAAACTACTCCATGAATTGCTGTTCAAGCCCAGACCACTGAATAGCACAAGAATGCCAAATCTGACATATATAAGAAAGGCTCTGGAAACTATACTAAAAACACTGGACAAAAATGACAACAAAAAATAACTTTTAATGAACCTAACTGTGTTCAAAACAAAGAAGAGTTTCCAAAGAATTTAGACAGGAACCAGATATCACAACAATTAAAAACACATACAAAAAAAAAAATAGAAACCATGAAAACATGAACTATTTTCAAAAGAAAAGAAATTCAACCTCATCAAATGTGAGATGACACAGATGTTGGAATTATCACACAAAGAATCTAAATTGACTTTATAACCATGCCCACAAATTAACAATGAATACTCTTAAAATAAATAAATAGACTAGATATTATTCAAAAAAATATGAGCTATAAAAAAGATAAAATTAAAATGAAATATAAATACCAGAATAAAAAATTAATTGGAAGGGCTCAATAATAAAATAGAAATGAAAGAGGAAAGAGTCAGTAAACTTGAGGATAGATAAATAGTAATTACTCAATCTTAGGAGAATAAATGATTAACAAAAAAGTAATAGAGCTGGTTTTATGGAATAATATCTAAGAATTTCTGTCACTGGAGTTACAGAAGAAGATGTAAAAGAGTTTAGTGTTTAAAAATATGTGAAGAAATAAAGGCTAGAAATTCTCAAATTTGATAAAGCCATGAATTTAAACTCAAGACACCCAGCAAACTCCAAACAGAATATACTTAAAGAATATCACTCAGAGACAGATTATAATAAAATTGCTTTAAAACAAAGATTAAAAAAATATTAAATACAGCAAGAAAATGTGGCAGGTTACATATAGTTAAGAATTCAAATAATTGCAGTTTTTTTTTTTTAACAAAAATCGTGGAAGTCAGAGGATAACACAAGAATATCTTTAAATTAATGAAATAAAGAAAATAACAACTCAGAACTGTATATCCAGCAAAAATATGACAACAAAATGAAAATATTCTTATGTAAAAAAAAAAAACTAAGAAAATCATCATTAGCAGACCCGCTCTAAAAGAAATAATGAAGATTAAAGGAAATACCTCAGAAGAATGGTTGGGATTTCTGGAGTAACTGAAGAGCAGCAGAAACGGTAAAATTTTGGAAAAATAAGATAGATTATTTCTCTCTTTTTAACTTAATGGTATATATATGACTGTTGAAAGCAAAAATTATAACAATATAATATTTTTAATGCATGTAGATATAAAAAATAAGATAACTACAATATAAAGGAAAGAAAAAAAAGAGATCTGAATGTGATTAATGCTTCTAAATGTTATCTGAAATGCTAGAATAATAATTTTATGTAGATTGCAAAAGATTAGGTATGTATATTTAATTTCCTAGAACCACTAAAAATATCTAATAATGCATAATACAAATATCCAGTAAAAAAAAGATACTAAAAAAAATCAAAGAATCTAAAAGATTCATGAAACTAGTTGTATACACACAAAAAAACAAAGTATACAAATATAAAATAAATAATAAAAGTTTAGATTTAAGCCTAACCATATCAATAATTACACAAATGTTATGCTCTAAAGGAATTAATTAAAAGACTTAGATCATCAGTTAGGCTATATGCTACCAATAATTAAAAAAAAACATTTTAAATATAATTATATTGACAGCAAAAGCAAAAGAATGAAAAAATACATACAACTCAAATATAATTTTTAAAAAGTATCTTAATATCATTTTGGATATCAATTACCAGGGAAAAGAAATATTTATGATAAAAATAGTCAATTCACCAAGAACATTAACAATCTTAAATAATTTTCCACTGAACAAAAGAACTTCAATTGATGAATAAATAATAAACAGAGTGACTCTCCTCAAGTCAATTGATAGAATGAGTAGATAGAAAGGATATAAAATATATACACAATACAATTGACTCACTTAATTGCCATTTATAGAACACCCTATCCAACAATAGCAGAATATACGTTAGTGAATTTAATTAATTAATTAATAAGTTAGTTAGTTAATTAGTTACTTATTTTAAAGAAAACCCTATTGGGCTAATAACAGATCACCTACAAAGAGATTTTTAAAAACATAAAGCAGGGATGAGTTGCAAAAATAATGGTAAATAACTCATTCTTAAGGAAAATTGAAAAATAAACTTAAATCCTAAATAAAAAGAAAACATGACATCCTAGACATGCTATAGCATTACTTAATAAAAGATGGACTCTGAAAGAGAGAAAAAAGAAAGTCATACCCATAAGAAGAGGAACAGTATTACCTATTCTGAACAGCAAAACTTGATATAAAAAGGTGAGAGAACAATGCAAGAGTTTTTCTCTCTAATATTATTTAGTATTGATGGAAGAAAAAATTTGAACATGATTATAAGCTCAACATCAATTTTGTAATAATAAAATGTACATAATCATAAAAAGCTGTAGAATGCAGTGTTCAACACAGGTTATGCAGTTGTCTGTCTGAGATGTCATGTAAAGTAAACCAGAGGAAGTGATTGGAAGTAGCCATTATGTTAGTGGGTGTAAGTAATTATTAGCTGCATTTCTTAAATTACTCATAAAATATGAGTTCCTGCTAGAATTTTCTAGTTTCAAACACAGAAGAAATGATAGCAAATAAACTGCAGAAATGTGTGATTTTGAAGAAACGGAAAAGCTGAGTGCATCTAGACCTCAAATAGCAAGAGATCTGACTGAAAAAAAAAAAAAACTAGGCAATTTCCTTTTGGTATTTCTCAACTAAGGACTAAAATTTAACCTATCATTAAAGATAAGTTTAAGGGGTTGCGTTTCCACACAGCCAATTGCTTCAATTTGTTTATTAAGTTGAGGACTAAGGTCAAGGAGAGGAAATAAATAAGTCAGATTTAAGAACTGTAGCTAGGAAATAGATTTAGCCATGATTACTGACTCATGACCTGTCTATTAACTAATAGTTCAGAAATGTATTTCCTTTTTGAGGAAATACACTGATAAATCAATAATTAACTTGATTTGCATATACTTAAAAATTTTAAATATTAAAAAACACTCAAGCCTTCTAAATTTTTTTGGCAGGAGTCCAAGGCCATGCTACCCTGAACAAGACTAATCCCATCTGATTTTGCAAACTAAGCAAGGTCATGCCTGCTTAGTACTTGGGTGGGAGACCACTTAGGAAGACCAAGTGCTATAGTTATAAAAAATAAAAAAATAAGGGATTGTAACCTGAAAAGGTCTTGCAATCTGTGAGGTCAACCAAGTGTTGCCTCACCTAAAAAATTTTTTTTAAAAATAAAATAAAAAATAAATTTCTCTGGCAGGAGATGGATTAAATTAATCCCTCAAGAAGAGCAGCCCTCAAGAAGAACAAATTTAAACTGTAAAAACATGGCAGGGTGAGAGATGTTCACAGATCTCTCCCCTTGAAACAACAAAAAGCTGTACATCTAAAACTGAACAAAAAAACAACAAACTGCACACCAAATGTCTGAGCGTGAGATCTGCACATAAGAGCTACCACACGTCAGAAACCCGGTTTAGGTCGGTAGACTGGGAAAAACAAAGAAGCTGCCTCTCACAGCTCCCTGCAGGAGGAAGGCAAGGGGAGAAAGAGCAGTGAATTCCTGCTGTGAGTTCCCTGAACATTCTTGCCTGGGATAGCTGTGAGCTCCCCATGGCCTGCTGGCTGCAGGGCCCAGTCATCAGGTCAGAAAGCAGACAAATGGGATGAGACTACAAAGGAACAGTTGATTTTTGCCAGCTGTGGTTCTAAAACCAAGGCTGAGCCACAATTCCCAACCCCTAACACAGAGGACCCCTCCCCCACAGTTCCTCTGAGAACTATCAATGCGGAACCCCAGGGGAATCTGAGCAAACGCTGCCGAAATTGTTGCTGACACTGACAGAGACTGAAACTGAGGATATCGACAAGAAAATTTAAAAAGTGTTATTAAGACTTTATGTAAAGCAAGGATCCAAGAGGCTTAGACGCCACCTACTGGAAATCAAATAAAAAGCACCTTCTTTGCAACAGGCTAAACCTTTATCTATTAAATCTTCTTTCTGGAAAAACAGTAGAATACATTTTCATTAATGTCCAGGTGGAGAAATAGTTCATTAAATATCATGAACAACCAAGATGACAAGGCATCTGAGAAAGAAAGAAAAAATTAAGCTTATGAAAATAGAAATATGCGACTCAAATACAGAGAATTCAGAATACTTCTGAAAAAAACTCAATCATGTCAAAAACAATTCAAATCATGTCAAAAAAATTAATTTCAGGAATTAAAAAAACAATTAGATGAGCAGAGCAAGGAGATTTAAACTCTCAAAAAGAACCAAATAAAATTTTTGGAGATGAAGAACACACTGCAAGAGTTGAAAAATGAAATAGCAAGCTTGAAAAATAGAGATGTTCAAATGAAGGAAAGAATCAGTGATATAGAATACAGAAATCTAGAAAGAAATCAGAAAGAAATGGAGAGAAACCAAAGAATAAAAAATAATGAAAGAGAAATACAAGAACTAGCTGATACCATCAGGAGAAGAAACAAGAATAATGGGCATTATCAAAGGCATTTTCAGACAAAGAGTTGACGAGAATTTCCAAAATCTAAGGAATAAGTTGGAGCTTAGAATTCAAGAACTCAACAGAATATTCAAGTATCTCAAACCAAAAAGGCCTTTAACAAGACACACTGTATTAAAATTATCAAAAAATCAATGACAAAGACAAAATTCTCAAAGAAGGTAGGGAGAAAGAAATGGCAATTTAGAAAGGTAAACCCATCAGATTATCCTCGGACTCGTCAGTGAAAACCTTATAAGCCAGAAAGGAATGGACTCAGATATTTAAGCTATTAAATGAAAGGAACTACCAGCCTAGACTAATGTATCCAGCTAATCTCTCATTTAGATATGAAAGAAAAATTAAGACTTTTCCAGACATTACAAAATTAAGGGAATTCTCCACTATGAAGCCTGCACTACTGGAAATACTGAGAGGAATCAGTTCACCTAAAACAAAATAACTAAAAAAAAAGAAAAAGCATAATTAGGAGTAAAGTGACTATGGGACAAATGCAACCCTTACGAAGGGAGTGCAACCCTTACGAAGAACAGGGCATTAAAAGCTTAAATAATAAGAAGAGCATTGTTATACCAAGATAGTAATGAACATTCAGAGACAATATGACTGAAAAGAGGAGTGAGATTCAAAGATCCAAATTTGCAAAGGAAAATGGAGATAAGGCAAGTGCAGAAGAAAAAGGACAACTGTATGGTAACCACACATCATAGAGTCAGAACTGAAGTATATAACAAAAGTCAATCAAAATAAAGAAAACGGAAGCACAAGGACAAGAAAGCAATGGAAACACCAAGCTATAAGAAAACCTCATTTCAATAATGGCTATAAGAAGACCTCATTTCAATAATCGCCCTAAGCATGAATGGATAGAACTCACCAATAAAAAGGCACAGAGTGCAGAATGGATCACAAAACATAACACAGCCATATGCTGTCTCTAAGAGACACAGCTAAGCTCCGAAGACAAATATAACTCAAAGTGAAAGGATGAAAAATGGTATTTCAAGCAAATGGCATTCAGAGAAAAGTGGGAGTGGTGGTACTAATATCAGAGAAAATAGACTTCAAAATAAAAAAAAAAGGTACTGAGGGACACTTTATAATGATAAAGAGAATCATGCACCAAGAAGACATAACACTTATTAATATCTATGTTTTCAATCAGGGAGCCACGAAATATGTAAAGCAATTACTAACAGATCTAAAGGAAGAAACAGACCAAAACACTATCATAATAGGGGATCTAAATACCCCACTGTTGGATATAAACAGATCATCCAAACAGAAAATCAATAAGGTAATAATATTTTTAAATGACACATTAGACCAACTGGAGATAGTTGACATTTACTGAGCCTTCCATCCCAAAACAGCTGATTATACATTCAGTGTACATGGAACAGTCTCAAGAATCAGCCACATACTGGGACACAGAGAAAGCCTCAACAAATATAAGAGGGTTGAAATCATAGCAACCATATTTTCTGATCATAATGCTTTGAAACTAGAGATCGACTGCCGAAAAAAATTAGAAATAAAACAAATACATGGAGATTAAACAACATGCTACTGAAGAATAATTGGGTCAGGGAAGAAATAAAAAAGAGAGATCAAGAGATACATAGAAAAAGTATAATGATAGTACAACATATCAAAACTTTTGGGACACAACAAAAGTGGTCATAAGAGAAAAGTTCATATGATTATAGGCCTATCTCCAAAAATAAGAACAAGCCTAAGTAAACAACCTAATGCTTCATCTTAAAAAACTAGAAAAGGAAGAACAATGAAGCCTAAAGTTAGCAGAAGGAAAGAAATCATCAAAATTAAAACAGAAATAAATGAAATTGAAAACAAAAAAAAATAAAATAAATGCAACAAAGAGCTGGTTTTTTGAGAAGTTTAATAAAATTGACAAACCCCTAGCTAGACTCACTAAAGAAAAAAGAGAAAGGACACAAATAAACAAATCAGGGATGAAAGAAGGGAAATTACTACTGACATCGCAGAAATTCAAAGGATTATACAAGAATGCTATAAAAAAGTAAGTATATAACACCAAATTTAATAACCTAGAAGAAATGAATGAGTACTTAGAAAAATACAATCTTTCTAGACTGAATGAAAAAGAACTGGAAAATCTAAATAGACTGATCAGCAGTATGGAAATTAAAGCAATCATCAAAAACCTACCAAAAAGCAAAAGTCCAGGACCAATGGTTTCACCAGTGAATTCTACCAAACATTCAAAGAAGATTTAATATCATCTTTCTCAAACTCTTCCAAAAAATCAAAGAGGAGGCAACACTTCCCAACACATTTTATGAGGCCAATATTACTCTGATACCAAAACCTGGTAAAGATAACACACAAAAAGAAAACTACAGACCAATATCTCTCATGAACACAGATGCAAAAATTCTAAATAAGATACTAGTGAACCAAATACAGAAACATATTAAAAGATTATGCAACACAATTATGTGGGCTTCATCTCAGAGGCACAGGAATGGTTCAACACACGCAAATTGATGTGATACACCACATAAACCAATTAAAAAATAAGAATCATATGTTCATATCAATAGATACAGAAAAAGCCTTCAACAAAATACAACATCCATTTATGATTAAAAAACTTAACAATATCAGTGTACAAGGAAAGTACTTTAACATAATAAAGGCCATCTATGACAAACCCTCAGCCAACATTATACTTAATGGTAAAATCCTTCCCTCTAAGAACAGGAACAAGGGAAGGCTGTCCACTATCACTACTGTTATTCAATATAACATTGGAGGTCCTAGCAAGTGCCATCAGGCAAGAGAAAGATATAAAAGCCATCTAAATAGGAAATGAAGAAGTCAAACTGTCACTATTTGCAGATGACATGATTCTCTATATAGAAAACCCTAAAGACTCCACAACAAAACTACTAGAAACAAAAAGCAAATACAGTAAAGTCTCTGGATACAAAATCAACGTTCAAAAATCCATAGCGTTCCTATACTCTAATAATGAAATGTCAGAAATGGAAGTGTAAAAAAATAATTCCTTTTGAAATTGCAACAAAAAGAATAAAATACCTAGAACAAAGTTAACAAAACAAGTGAAGGACCTACGTAATGAATAACATAAGACCCTATTAAAAGAAATTGAAGAAGATACAAAGAAATGGAAAGATATTTTCTGTTCTTGGATTGGAAGAATCAACATAGTTAAAATGAACGTACTACCTAAAGCATTTTACCAATTGAATGCAATCCCCATCAAAATCTCAATGGCATTTTTTAAAGAAATAAAACAAAAAAATCATCAGATTTATATGGAAGCACAAAAGACCCCGAATTGCCAAAGCCATCTTGAAAAAAAAAAAAGTGAGGCTGGAGGCATCACTCTGCCTGACTTAAATTATACTACAAAGCGACAGTAATCAAAGTGGCATAATATTGGCAGCAAAACAGACACATGGACCAGTGGAACAGAATCGAGAGCCCTGAAGTAAATCCATATTTATATGGGCAAATAAGTTTTGACAAAGAAGCTGAAAACATACAGTGGAGAAAGAATAGCCTCTTCCATAAATGATGCTGGGAAACTGGAAAGCCACCTGCAAAAGAATAAAACTAAACTGTTGTCTATCACCACACACCAAAATTAACTCAAAATGGATTAAGGATCTCAATATAAGGCCTGAAAGAATAAAATGCATAGAAGAAAACATAGGAACTAAACTCATGGACCTTGGACTTAAAGAGGATTTTATGAATTTGACTTCAAAAACAAAGGAAGTAAAAGATAAAAAAAAAAATGAATGGGACTACATCAAACTAAATAGATTCTGCTCAGCAAAAGAAATCATCAACAAGGTGAAGAGAGAATCATCTGAATGGAAAAATATATTTGTAAGCAACACCTTCAATAAGGATCTAATATCCAAAATATACAAAGAACTCATACAACTCGATAACAACAAAAAAATGATCCAATCAAAAAATGGGCAGAGGATCTGAACAGACTCTTCTCCCTAGAGGATGCACAACTAGCCAACAAATATATGAAAAGACGCTAAACTTCACTATCTATTAGGGAAATGAAAATCAAAACCACAACGAGACACCATCTCACACCTGTTGGAATAGCTATAATCAACAGGACAAGTAATAACAAATGCTGGAGAAGATGTGAAGAAAAAGAAGCCTTCATAAACTGCTGGTGGGACTGCAGATTGGTACAGACACTATGAAAAACAGTATGAAGTTTCCTCAAAAAAAAAAAAAAAAGAATTGATCTACCATATGATTCAGCAATCCCTCTATTGGTATTTACCTCAAAGACTTGAAAACCCATATCCGAAAAGATATTTGCACACCGATGTGCATAGCAGCATTATTCACAGTGGCTAGGACATGGAAGCAACCGAAGTGCCCTGTGATAGATGATTGGCTAAAGAAGCTGTGGTACATAT